>JAAGEH010000452.1:32262500-32533574 GCA_011751065.1 Lasiurus cinereus | reverse complement strand
CCCCCCCCCCCCCCCCCCCCCCCCCCCCCCCACACCCGGGGGGGGGGCAGTTTGGAGTGAGCAGGCCAGCAGTGGATAGATGGGGTGAACAGGCCAATGGGGAAGAAAGTGGGGGTGAGCAGGCCAGTAGGGGGGGCAGTTGGGGGTGGGCACACTGGCACAGAGGCAGTTGGGGGTGATCAGGATGGTGGTGGGGGTCAGTTGGTGGCAAGTAGGTTGGCAGGCAAAATGGTGAGGGGCAATCAGGCAGGTAGGCAGGCAGGTGAACGGTTAGGAACCAAAAGTCCCGGATTGCGAGAGGGATGTCCGACTTCTAGTTTAGGCTCAATCCCTGTAAACCAGCAGTAGGACATCCTTTGAGGGGTCCCAGATTGGAGAGGGTGCAGGCTGGGTTGAGGGAATCCCCCTCCATGCACAAATTTCGTGCACTGGGCCTCTAGGATAAAGTAATATTAAAAATCAACTGTAATTTAAAAGTTAAATTAAAAAAGAGGGTTGAGGGCAGCTGACTTCTAGGAGTAGAACTGGTGATAAGACTGTAATAGTGCTACTTCACTTGTACACATGTATACAATCCTATCTAATAAAAGAGTAATATGCAAACTGACCAAGCCTGAAGGGGAGGGCAGTTAGGGGTGACCAAGCCTGCAGGGGAGGGCAGTTGCGGGGGCAGGAGGGGGACCAGGCCTGCAGGGGACGGCTGTTGGGAGCCAGCAGTCCTGGATTGTGAGAGGGATATCTGACCGCCCGTTTAGGCCCGATCCCAGTGGGAACCAACCAATGAGAACTAAAGGTGGGTGCTGTGGGAAGCCAAAGGGTGGTCGGACATCCCTCAAGGGATCCCAGATTGGAGAGGTTGCAGGCTGGGCTGAGGGACACCCCCCTCACCCGTGCATGAATTTCATGCATTCAGGCCTCCAGTGACTTTTAAAAATATTTTATCTTAGAAAATTTAATTTGCATATAATTCAAGACAACCATTCTAATGTCACAATATCCTATCTAATAAAAGAGTAATATGCAAATTTACCATACCTCCACTATACCAACAAGCCATGCCCACAGTTGGGAGGGACCAGGCCTGCAAGGGAGGGCAGTTGTGGGTAATCAGGCCAGCAGGGGAGGACAGTTGGGAGAGATCAGACCTGCAAGGGAGGGCAGTTAGGCCTACAGGGAAGGGCAGTTGGGGTGACCAGGCCGGCAGAGGAGGGAAGTTGGGGGCAATTGGGCCTGCAGGAAAGGGCAGTTGGAGGTGGGGTGGGACCAGACCTGCAGGGTAGGGCAGTTAGGGGCAATCGGGCTGCAGAGGAACAGTTAGGCATTAATCAGGCTGGCAAGGGAGTGGTTAGGGGGTGATTAGGCTGACAGGAAGAAGTGGTTAGGGGCAATCAGGAAGGCAGACCGGCAAGCAGCTGGAAGCCAGCAGTCCTGGATTGTGAGAGGAATTCCAACTGCCCATTTAGGATCAGGCCTAAATGGGTGGTCAGACATCCCTTGAGATATCCCAGATTGGAGAGGGTGCAAGCTGGGCTGAGGGACACTCGCTCCCATGCACAATTTTTGAGCACCGGGCCTCTAGTATGGATATAAATGATAACTTTTCTTTTGCTTTCAGATATAGAGGCTACAGATGATCTTTAGAGATCTTCCCAATATTAGCCCAATCTTTCTTATAACCACACCCATTATTTAACTGGAAATTCCCTTTATTCCTGAGCTACACAAAACAGATGGAGGAGATCATTCCATTATTAAGACTCAAATCAAACAAAACTTTATTCCACATATTTTCTCATTGGAAAACCTATGTCTGCAGAGATGTTCAGGACTTTCCCCTATGAGGTGTCCTTAATTATTTCATCCTATCAAATCACTAAGAAAATTAGATTCATTAACAAATTAATCTAGATTTCTGGTATATGTCTAAGATAGAAAATACTGAAGTACTTACAAAATGAGTCTAAAAACATTGTTTGAAACAAGGAAGGCCCTAGCTGATTTGGCTCAATGGATAGTGTTGGCCTGCAGAATATAGAGCTCTGGGTTCGATTCCAGTCAAGGGCATGGAAAGAACAGGAAAATATTTCATTATTCCCAACTACCTGGGTTGTAGGCTTGATCCCCAGTGGGGGCATGCAGATGGCAGCCAATCAATAATTCTCTATCATCAGTGATATTTCTTTCTATCTTTCCCTCTCAGTTCCTCTCTGAAATCAATAAAAATGTATTTTTAAAAATTAAAATTAAAAAAAGAAGGAAGAACTGGTTGTGTGTCGGTAGGGTCACTGGGCTGTTTAGGAGAAAATTTGCATCAGTTTCCTGAAGAGGGACTATGTTAACAAGTGCAAAATTTTATTTTCCAAACTTGTTCTCAGACCATTTTTCATTTTGTAATTCACAATTTCTTTGTGCAAACAAGTAATGCTTCTTAAGGAATTCCTGGTAAATTTTAGCCTGATTGACACCTCTTTAGAGAAATTTGTTACCCAACCATTTGGCCCTCTAACAGTTATCTGCAAGTTAAGAGTACAGTGGTACCTCGAAATACGAGTTTAATTCGTTCCGTAACCTTGAGGCGTGGGAAACTATGAGACGCTCAAGTTGCAGTAAACTGGTGGGTCGTGTGCAGCCGGCCGATCCGCGTGATGACTCCTATCTCAAATGTTGCTCATATTTCAAAGCAAAACTCGCTCACTCGACAGCTTGTATCTCAAAAATCTCGTATGTTAGGGCACTCGTATCTCGAGGTACCACTGTATAAAGAAAGATCTTTAACCATATATTCTTTTCTTTTTTCCAAAAATGATTATTGAAACACTTCTTTTTTCTATAACTATCTCCACAAACAGAGAAATATTTGAATTGGCTTATTAGAGACCTTTTTCTTCAAAGCAAAGATAAGAATATTTGTAATTACTTATTACTAAACTGTATGAGTTCTTTGGTGTTTTTTTTTTTAACCATTAGAAAGCATCATTATGAGGAAAGCAAATGTTCACATATACTAGGAACAAAAATGGCTCTATTTGAGCAAACAAAACAAAAAACCCACACAAACAAACAAATAAAAAACCCACATAGCATCTCACCTGAGCCATGGCTTTGATATTTGCAGAAAAGGACCAGTTGTCCTCTGAACTCCTCTTTTGGAAAAAGACAGAGCTGTGGGAAGCAAAAGAAGCTACATAAGAACTTACTTGCCTTATAGCTCCAAAGATGATCATTTCCCCTCTGTTCACTCTACACAAACACGTGAGAAGAACAGGAAAATATTTCATTATCCCCAATTCCAGAAACCTCAGGCTTTTGACTAGACCAGGATATGTTTGAACAATCTGATATGGCTTGGAGAATATATGTATACCTACACCCAAAGATGTATTTTTTTTACACAAATTGTATCATATTATAAATACTATTATACATATTTGCTATTTTAATTTAGTGTATTTTGGACTGGATCCCAACTAGTACATATAGAGTTTCATAATTCTCTTAGTTAAATTATACATCATGGATATATTTTACTTAACAAATCTGCTGCTGATGATCATTTGGGTTATTTCCAGTCTTTCATTATAACAATGTTGTACATATCACTCATTGTATATATCATTTTATCAACATATAAATTTTGAATGATTAATTCATAAAAGTTGATTATAATCATTTTGGTTTGGATATGTATTGGTCAAATCATGTTTCAATGATCCAGGATTATGCAATCAGGTCCCAAATCCTGAGCAAGAAACAACTGATTGATAAACCAAATCCTCTATTTCTGCCTTAAGTTAACAAAATCCAGAAAAGCAAACAAAGTAATATTACTGAAATTTTAGCAAGATGTTAAAATTAGCATAGCAATAAGAATTACGAGTATAGAAATTATGTAGAAATTGACTATGTAATTGATGCTTTAGAATAGCTTTTGACATTACATGAATGCAGTAATAATTTTAAAAATCACATATATTTTATGTACTTAACATGTTTAAAATGTACAAAAGAATAGTTATACTAGCCAGATCAGTGTGGCACATTGGTTTAGTGTCAACATATAAACTAGGAGGTAACAGTTCCATTCCCAGTCAAGGCACCTGCTGGGGTTGCAGGCTTGATCCCCAGTGCAGGAGGCAACCAATCAATGATTCTCTCTCATCATTTATGTTTCTATCCTTCTCTCTCTCTCTCTCTCTGAAATCAATCAAATATATTATGAGAAAAGAATACTTATACAAATAGAAGGCTAAATTATTTAGGAATAGTAACTGTTTTGTGATCTATGTTTAAACTTTAAGAAAAATACTTTTTTGCTTATCAGATATAGGAAAATAAACTGAGCATTATAAAAGTATTAGTGGCCCAGTGCACAAATTTGTGCACATTAAATGGGGATTAATTAGAGGAAATATTTTAATATTGCTATTTGCCCTTTCTCTATAATAGAAGTGTCAGAGATAAAAGAAAATTAGTAAAATGTGTATGGAAATTTTCCTCCTGTCAGAGCCTGGGGTGCACCATGGGACCTAGAGTCAAGTCCCTGACCACCCACGTGCACCTCAAAATCACACGAGACACAGACCCAGCCGCCCCCCACATTAGGCTAGATACAGACCCAGCCGGTCCCACCCTTGTCAAGCCTTACTGGGAGGGGAAGGCACAGCATCAGGTACCCTGGCCCGGTGCTGAGGTGGGAGACACGGCCTGAGGTCCCCCAGCCCAGACTGGGGCGGGGATCGTGCCTTGAAGTCCCCCATCAAGCTCTGGTGGGCAGGTGGCATGGCCTGAGGCCCCCCAGCCTAGCCCTGGGGTGGAGGGCCCACCTTGAGGTCCCTGTGAAGCCTTGCCAGGTGGGGGGCATCGTCTGAGGTTCCCTGGCCTGGTACCCGAGCAAGGGGTGCGGCCTGAGGTCCCCTGTCAAGCCCTGCTGGGTGGGGGGTGTGGCCTGAGTTCCCTGGCCTGGTGCCAAGGTAGGGGTTGCAACCTGAGGTCCCCCAGCCTGGCGCCAGGGTGGGGGGCATGATCTGAGGCCCCTGTCAAACCCTATATGGGCAGGAGGGGTGCAGCCTTAAGTCCCTGCTGATTGCTCAATTAAGGTCCATTATGGAAACTCAGCCTCTGCTGTGGGTGCAGTCATCTTGTGTTACAGAAACCCTCGCCTCCACTGTGAGCGCTGCCATTTTTGTGGCAGTATGATGGTCAAATTGCATATTCTCTCTTTATTATATAAGATAAAGGGCAATGAGCATTCATCTCTGCACAAAGCTCCTTGATCATTAAACAATTCATCAACAATTTCAAGTAAAACTAAACACCCCAGAAGTAGCACCATGTTATCAATTTTTAATGGCTACTCGCTATATTCCCCCAGGTGCATACATATTCCAAGAAATTAAAACCAAAATGATCCATACATCTCTCCCCTAAATGTGAAAGCACTCCTTTTAATATTATCTATATAATAAAAGCCTAGGTGGCATCACACCCTCACACAACACCCTCGAGTGTCATCAGGTGTATCCTCACACACCGAGTTCTTGCATCTGGGGGATGTATCCCTCCTTTTGAAAGCCAAACATCTCTATGGCCAAGACTATATATAGTATGCCTGCAAAATTACCACACCTGGGGCATAGAGCATTGCAAAAAAATACCACTACAGAGAAGGAAGTCCTTTAAAATGGAGTAACTTACATTTTTTAGTATTTTGCACTCTTATAATTAATAAACCTATCCTATATAATAAAAGGCTAATATGCAAATTGTTCCCTTGACCGTGAGTCCAACCAGGAATTTGACCAGGGGGCAGGGCCAGCCAGCTAACAGCCCACGTCCCTAATGGTCCCCATCACCCCTGATCAGGGTCATGGCCAGCCGGCCAACCTCCTGCATTCCCTCCCCCTGGCTGGCCTGGCCCGATAGGCCCTGATTGGGGATAGCTGGCCAGACCCCACCTGTGCACAAATTCATGCATTGGGCCTCTAGTCTTTTAATTTAAAAAGATTATTATTTCACTTACAGAATGTTTTAAATTACTTCTAGCATTATCCTGAAAATTTCCCATATACAGTGGTACCTCGAGATACGAGTGCCCTAACATACAAGATTTTTGAGATACGAGCCGTCAAGCAAGCGATTTTTGCTTTGAAATACAAGCAACATTTGAGATAAGAGTAATCACGTGGATGGGCCGGCTGCACACGACCCACCAGTTTACCGCGACTCGAGTGTCTCATAGTTTCCCATGCCTCGAGGTTACGGAACGAATTAAACTCGTATCTCGAGGTACCACTGTACTAGGAATTTTATCTATCTGTTAGTAACAGAACCTGAAGAGCAGTTTAATTTTTCTTTCATAATGAGAAAGTTAGAAGTAGATAGTGACTGGCCTTGATTTACCTGCCCCCGCCCCCCCACCAGTTGTTTTAGATACAATAGCTATCATATAATTAAAAACACAAGAAGATTAAAAACAAAATAGGAACAGATAATTCAGACATTGGACCTGGCAAACAAATCATTTAAAATAGCTACAATTAAATGTTAATGACAATCAAGGAAAAATGATAGGAAATGTGTGAGAAGATGAAGAAAATAAAATTGAAATTTATAAAAAAGATTAAAATAGATGATTTAAATAAGCAAATAAGAAATTAAAAAGTCATTGCAGCCAAAACCAGTTTGGCTCAATGGATAGAACCTTGACCTGCGGGCTGAGAGGTCCCAGGTTCGATTCCAATCATGGGCATGTACCTTGGTGCAGGCACATCCCCAGTGGGGGGGGGGGGTGTGCAGGAGGCAGCTAATCGATGTTTCTCTCTCATTGGTGTTTCTGACTCTCTGTCCCTCTCCTTTCCTCTCTGTAAAAAGTCAGTAAAATATATTTTTTTAAAAAAGTAATTCCACAGTGTTAACATGAAACCAGACATGTAAAAGAAAGAATGACTGAACTAAAAACAAGTAAAAAATATATTTACATAAAGTGCAGACAAGAAAGAAAAAGAACATAAGTTAATATAAAAGACAATTGAGACACCATCAAAATAGCTCCCACACATGTAAATAGCATCTCAGGAAAAGAGATTGGATAGAAATTAATAGTAAAAACATTAACTAATCAAAAGCTTCAACAAGAGTTTCAAGAAGCTCAGAAAATCTGAAGAAAGTAAAACAAACACACAAAACAAAGAGCAAAACCACAAACAAATATAGCCAAATTGTTAAAAACGAAAAAGAAACAAAAAAAAATCTTGAAAGTAAACAAAGGAAGAAAAAAACATTACCAAGAGCACTGATGAAAAAAAAGAGGGTAACTACACAAATGAACAATATAAGGAATGAAAAGGTAACATCATTACAGGTTCCATAGACACTAAAAAGATAAAAAGAAAATACTAATATGTTTATGTTCATAAGTGTGAAAGCTTAGATAAAATATACAAATTCCTTAAAAAAAATTCCCATACTGACAAACAAAAACAATAGAACATCTAAAGAGTTAAATTGACTCCATAATTTAAAATCTTCCTATCAAGAAAATATTAGGCCCAAATTGCTTCACAAGTAACTCAGTAACTTGTTCCAAATTTAAGAAACACTTTATTCTTACTTGTAGTGAACAGCGAAACAGGAAATTCTTCCCAACTAATTTTTGAGGCTAATAGAAGCCTGACACCAAAAACTTAACAGACATTAGAAGAAAATATGGCTTAATATTTCTTATGAGCATATAAAACAGAAATTCTACATTAGGTTAAATTCTAAATTTAACCCAATAAAATTATTGTTTTAAAAGGCTTTTAACACATTATGACCAAGCAGGGTTTACACAGGAAGGAAAGGTTGACTTGACATTTGAAAACCAATATAATTTATCACATTGATATATTTCATAAAAGAAAAATCATATGATCCTCTTGATAGACATAGAAAATGCATTTGTCTAAATGAACCCCTCTTTAATGTAAAAAAGTCTTAACTAATGAAAAAGAGAACATCCTCAACTTCATAAGTAGCATCTACAGTATTTTACAAATGCTAGATACAAGGACAATATATAAAAAGCAACAATACTTCCAGCAATAAACAATTGTTGCCATGTGCTGTAGAATGTGTGTGAGGGTACCTGTGAAGACTGCCTGGTTTTATCTGTAGTAAGTATGATTGTGCAACCACATACAGGTATGTGATGCTTGTGACTGTTTATTAGTCTCAATAATAAACATCAAATACTCAGGTACAAAGCTAACAGATGTGCACTGAAAACTACAAATTGTTCAGAGAAATTAGATCTTAACAAATGTAAGTGCATATTATATTGGGTGTCCCCAAAAATGTTTACACACTTTGAATAATTATTAATTATTAATTCCAATGGGTTAAATATGAAAATAAACATCAACTGAGCTACATTAGTTGAAAGATTAAATATTGATGTCAGTTATGCACTAATTAATATATAGATTCACAAACAAAATCCCAGCAAGGACTTTTCTTTTTTGTGAGCATTAGCAAGTTGATTCAAACACAGGAAATTGAAAGGGCATACAATAGCCAAGACAGTCTTGAAAAAGTAGGAAAAAAGTTGGAGAATTAATACTGAAGATTTCAAAACAGTGGCACTGACAAAAAGAATAATAAAACAGAATACAGTTCAGAAAGAGCCACATCCTATCTAATAAAGAGGGAATATGCTAATTAACCATCACTCCGTCATAAACATGGTTGTGCCCACAGCTGAAGCCAAGTTCCCTTAAGGAGCCTTAAGGAGCAATCAGCAGAGACCTGAGGCTAGCCCTTCCCCAACCCCATAGGGCTTGACAGGGACCTCAGGCCATGCCCCCCGCCTGGGGGGCTTGATGGGGCAGCTTCCCATTCCAGTGCTGGGTTAGGGGACCTCAGGCTGCTCCCCTTGCCCCAGCACCAGCCTGGGGGACCTCAGGCCATGCTCTAACCAGGTGGGGCTTGACAGGAGACTTCAGACCACACACCTCACCCCAGCACTAGGCCAGGGGACCTGAGGTTGCACCCGCTGCCTGGCGGGGCTTGTCAGGGGACCTCAGGCTGTGCTCCCCACCCAATGGGGCTTGACGGGGGACCTCAAGGTGCACTCCCAGTGCTGGGTCAGGGAAACTTAGGCCTCGCCCCCCGACCCAGCAGGGCTACATGGGGGACCTGAGGCTGCGCCCCTTTGACAGTGGGGCTTGATGGGGGATCTGAGGCTGTACCTGACTCCTGGTGCTGGGCCAGGGGATCTGAGGCTGCAACCTCCCCCGCCCCCCACCTGGTGAGGCTTGACAGAGGACCTCAGGCCATGCCCCTCACTCAGCAGGCTTGACACAGGATCTCAGGCCATGTCCCTGACCTGGCGGGGCTTGACGGGGGACCTCAAGACATGCCCCCCCACCCTGGTCTGGGCTGGGGGACCTCAGGCCACATCCTCCATCCTGGCGTTGGGCCAGCAGACCTGAAACTACATCCCCTGCATGGCCAGGCTTGACAAGGGTAGGACTGACCAGGTCTGGATATAGGCCAATGGGAGCAGGGGTTTGCCAGGTCTGGGTCTCACACAATTTTGAGGCACATGTGGGTGGGTGGGAACTTGACTCTGGGTCCTGTGGTATGCCCCAGACTCTGAAATGAGGAAGGTTTTCATATACATTTTAATAATTTTTTCATCTCTGACATTTCTATTATACAGAAAAGGCAAATAGCAATATTAAATATTTTCCTCTAATTAATCCCTTTTTAATGTGCACAAATTTCGTGCACTGGGCCACTAGTCTATAATAAGAGAATGGTTGGGAGGAACCAAAATGGCCCAATAGGTAAACACCTGAACTTGCTCTCTCACACAGCCACATCAAAACTACAACTAAAAGAAAAAACGGGTATCATCCAGAACCACGGGAAGGCTGGCTGAGAGGAAGTTATATGGAAGAGTGAAGGTTCGGAGGTGTGTGGAAATGGGCTGGCAACTGAAATACGCTATGGTATTTTTCAATCTGGAGGGAGATACAAACTCCCAACGGCTCTGAATTCCAGTACTGGGCAAGACTCTGGGGACTCAGACTCATACAGGGAGAAACTGGACTGTTTGGCATCAGGCCAGAACAAAAGGATGGCTTTCTCTCATAGGTGGGCTCAGCATTCATTGTTCCTACACGGGGCTATGGGACACAGAGACCCAGGTACCTATCTGGGGCAGAGCAGACTGGCAGCCTTTGCAGTTTGCTCAGCCCAGTGATTCCCTGAGACCATGCTCAACCCAATTTACAACCCCACCTAAACTGTGCCCAGAGGCATTTGCATATGAATGGCCTGCCTTTTTGCAACCTAACTTTATAAACTGCAGCTGGGTCAAAGAACCCTAGAGCTTCGAAAAGAGGGCCTAAGGCTCATCAGCAGCCTGCATTACTTCACAGCTTCACTTTACCTGGGCACCCCAAACTAAGAGGAGGAAAATGCAGATCTCTCTATAGCTCCTGCTGGGTAGCCTCAGGCAGGGGTTGACTTAGTACCTCATTGGAGATCCAAGAGCCAGTGCACCCAGTGGTCAAAGTGAGACCACACCAGATTACAACTCATCAGATCCATAAGAGACACACTCAAGAAGCAGATTCAGTGAGTGCCAAAGCCCCACAAAAGCAAGTCCTGTCCCATAAGATTGTCTCCAACACAGCAGTTCTCCCATTGTAGATACAATTGGTATGGAGGTCAGTTCTGCCCGTGATACCAACAGCAATCAAGGCTTAACTATAACAAGACTGTGCACACAACCCACAAAGGGGTGCACCAAGAGCATCCACTTTAGGTAAATGGCTGAGCCTATAGGACACCTAGCACACAAAGCCACCCTATCAACACAGGGAAGCTGCCAAAACGCAGACAAAGAAACATGTCACAAATGAAAGAAATGGAGGAAAGCAAACTACAGGATATAGAGTTCAAAACCAGTTATAAGGTTACTCAAGAATCTTCTAGAAACCTCCAAGAAATTTAGTGAGATCCTCAAGGATATGAAAAAGGACCAGCCAGAAATTAAGCATACACTGACTTAAGTAAAGATCCAACAGCAGACTAGAGGAATGCAAGAATCAAGTCAAAGATTTGAAATACAAAGAAGCAAAAAACACCCAACTGGAAAAGTTAAAAGAAAAAAGAATCCAAAAATTGGAAGACAGTGTGAGGAGCCTCTGGGACAATTTCAACATCTGAAGAGAGAGAGCAAGATATTGAAACCCTATTTGAATAAATAATGACAGAAAACTTCCCCAACCTGCTGAAAGAAATAGACTTAGAAGTCTAGGAAGCACAGAGAACCCCAAACAAGAGGAAACCAAAGAGGACTACACCAAGACACATCATAATTAAAATACCAAGAGCAAAAGACAAAGAGAGAATATTAAAAGCAGCAAGAGAAAAACAGTTAGTTATCTACAAGGGAGCATCCATACAACTGTCAGATGATTTTTCAACAGAAACTATGCAGGCAAGAGGGAGTGGTAAGAAATATTCAAAGTGGGGAGAATCCAAGATTGCAGCATAGGTAAACATCTACACTGCTGCCTCGCACAACAACTTCAAAACTACAACTAAAAGACAGAACGGACATCATCCAGAACCACAGAAAAGCTGGCTGAGTGGAAATTCTACAATTAGAAGGAAAGAGAGGGGCTCACAGAGACCCAGAGGAACTGCAAAATGCTGAGGTACGAAGACGCGTATGTGGAGAGAGCGGGTGCCAGAGAACCTGGCTGGCTTTCTCTGGCAGGAGGGAGACAGAGACTCTCAACAGCATTGAACCCCTTATCCTACGACACTAAACCCCAGGTCCAGCCGAAACTCATACGGGGGAGTTTGGACTGTGAAGGGGAGAAGTGCACGGAAATTTAGAGGAGTCGCAAAAGATCAGCAGTCTGGTGGTGCGCACGGCACTGCACACAGAGGACCGACTGCTGATTGTGCCACTGGCTTTCACGAGTGGGCGGGAGACAGGCCCTCCCAACCGTGCCACTTTTAACTCCACTAAATCCCAGTTTCAGCCGAAACCCTGGGGACCCAGACTCATATGGTCCCGGAGCACGGGGAGTTAGAAGGGCAGCAGTCTAGAGGCACTGCGAGCGCGCTCGCACACAGGGACCGCTCCAGTGATTACCCAGTCACATGAGACTCAGGGGCCGTGGAGGGTAGGGTTGACTGGAAGGCAAGGCGGTCCATTAAGCCCTGAGACTCCACCCATCCCAAACTCAACAGAGAAGCTTTTGCAGTTTTGCAACTCTTGTATCATAAGGCTGAATCCAACACAGAAGTTCTCCCAGCATAGTGAAAATGCCGAGACAAAGGAAGAGATCACAAACAAAAGAAATGGAGGAAAACAAACAACTGGATATAGAGTTCAAAACCACGCTTATAAGGTTTTTCAAGAATATCCTAGAAAAGTTGGATAAAGTTAGCGAGACCCAAGAGGAGATGAAAAAGCTGAGGTACGGTGACGTGTGCATGGTGCTGGAGTACCTGGCTGGCTTTCTCTGGCGGGAGGGAAACGGAGACTCCCAACGGCATTGAACCTCTTATCTTATGACACTAAACCCCAGATCCAGCCGAAACTCATATGGGGGGAGTTTGGACTGTGAAAAGGGAGAGGTGCACGGAAATTTAGGGGAGTCGCAAAAGAGCAGGTCTGGTGGCAGGCACGGCACTGCGAGCAGGACAGATTGCTGATTGTGCTGCTGGCTTTCGCGAGTTGGTGGGGGATAGACCCTCCCAACTGTGCCACTTCTGACTCCACTAAGCCCCTGTTTCGGACGAAACCCTGGGGACCTAGACTCGTGTGGTCCTGGTGCGCAGGGGAGCTGGAAAGGCAGTGGTTAGAGGCACAAGGACGGCTCCAGCCATTACCCAGTCACGTGAGACTCAGGGGCCATGGAGGGCGGGGCTGACTGGAAGGCAAGGTGGTCCCTTAAGCCCTGAGACTCCACCCATCCCAAGCTCAATAGAGGCTTCTTCGGTTTTGTGACTGCTATCATAAGGCTGAATCCAACACAGAGGTTTCCCCGGCATAGTGAAAATGCCGAGACAAGGGAAGGGATCACAAACAAAAGAAATGGAGGGAAAAAAAAGACTGGATATAGAGTTCAAAACCACACTTATAAGGTTTTTCAAGAATATGCTAGAAAAGATGGATAAATTTAGTGAGACCCAAGAGGAGATGAAAAAGGTCCAACTAAAGATGATAAAGGACCAAATAGAAATTAAACATACACTGACTGAAATAAAAAATATTATACAGAGTCCTAACAGCAGACTAGAGAAAGGCAAGGATCAAGTAAAAAATTTGAAATATAAAGAAGCAGAAAACATTCAACTGGAAAAGCAAGAAGAAAAAAGAATCCAAAAATGTAAGGATAATGTAAGGAGCTTCTGGGACAGCTTCAAGCGTACCAACATCAGAATTGTGGGGGTGCCAGAAGGAGAGAGAGAGCAAGATACTGAAAACCTATTTAAAGAAATAATGACTGAAAACTTCCCACATCTGGAAAAAGAAATGGACTTACAAGTCCAGGAAGCACACAGAACCCCAAATAAAAGGAATCCAAAGAGGACCACACCAAGACACATCATAATTAAAATGCCAAGAGCAAAAGACAAAGAGAGAATATTAAAAGCAGCAAGAGAAAAACAGTTCATTACCTACAAGGGAGCACCCATACGACTGTCAGCTGATTTCTCAACAGAAACGATGCAGGCCAGACGGGAGTGGCAAAAAATATTCAACGTGATGAACAGCAAGAACCTACAACCAAGAATAATCTATCCAGCAAAGCTATCATTCAGAATTGAAGGGCAGATAAAGAGCTTCACAGAGAAGAAAAAGCTAAAGGAGTTCATCAACTCCAAACCAGTATTATATGAAATGCTGAAAGGTACTCTTTTAGAAGAGGAAGAAGAAAAAGGTAAAAGACAAAAAATTATGAACAACAAATACATATCTGTCAACAAGTGAATCTAAAAATTAAGTGAATTAAAAATTTGATCAACAGAATAAACTGATGAATATAATAGAATCAGGAGCACAGAAAGGGAGTAGACTGATAATTCTCAGGAGGACAAAAATCATAAAGCATCAAACACTGTGAAATTACAGCAGAAAGATTAAAGTTAGGTGAGGTAGATAAGTGATCAATCAAAGGACTTGTATGCATGCATATAAGCATAACCAATGATCACAGACACTGGGGGGTTGGGGTATGCCTGGGAGGGAGGGGGGCAATGGGGAGATATGTATAAAAAATTAATAAAAATTAATAAAAAAAAGAAAGTGGTTGAATAAACTATGATACTGGAATATTTATCATGCAACTATATAAACAAAAGCTATGAGTATTTCTTTGAATTGTGATGGAATAGTGTCCAATATACAGTATATCATTAAGTGAAATAAGGAATGTTCAAAACAGTATGCTATTTTTTCTATTTTATTTTTCTTTGTTTATTGTTGACATTATTACAGATATCCCCCTTCCCTCTTCTCTCCCCCTGCCTCCCTCCACCCAGCCCCTGCTCCTCCTTTCCTCTGGCCATCACTATGATCTGTGTCTATGGGTTATGCATATAAGAATGTGAGGGGGTTAGCCAAAGAACATATACTTTATGTTCTTTGGCTAACCCCCTCACATTCTTTCATCCCTCCCCCTTCCCTCTGACAGCTATCAGTCTGTTCCATGTATCCATGCCTCTGTTTCTATTTTGTTCCTCAGTTTAGTTTGTTCATTAAATTCCACAAATAAGTGAGATCATAGTCTTTCTCTGACTGGCTTATTTCACTTATAATAATCTACAGGTCGATTACAAAAAAGAGGTCATTTGAAAGAATACATGTCCCTATTCATTTGTGTAAAATAAAAAGCATAAGGACAAAGCAGAAACTAATGAGATTATGTATAGAAAGTAGATAGGAACCACATTAATGTTTTCATACTCAAAATACTGTGAACATGCAACAATCAACCAGGATGTGGGGGAACCCAAAGTGTACACACAAAAAGCTAAACATATGAAAAATGAGTAAAAAAACTATAGTGAAGAGGAAAGCAAAGAATAAAATTAGAAACAGTTTTTGACCATATGCCATAAGGTTAAATAAATAAAATGTACATGCCGAAACCGGTTTGGCTCAGTGGATAGAGTGTCAGTCAGCCTGCGGACTGAAAGGTCCCAGGTTCGATTCTGGTCAAGGACATGTACCTTTGTTGCAGGCACATCCCCAGTAGAAAGTGTGCAGGAGGCAGCTGATCGATGTTTCTCTCACTGATGTGTCTAACTCTCTCTCTCCCTTCCTCTCTATAAAAAAATCAATAATATATATAAAATTTTTTTAATGCACAGAAATACTTTATTGTGGTTAGTAAATTTGTTTTTTAAAAATTTTTTTTATTAATTTCACAGAAAAAGGGAGGGGAAGATAGAAACATCAATGATGATGAAAGAGAATTATTGATCACCTGCTTCCTACATGCTCCCTACTGGGGATTAATCCTACAACCCATCCTGCTTTGACCCGAAATAGAACCATGACTTCCTAGTTCATAGGTCGATGTCAACCACATAGCCACACAGGCCGGGGTAAATTTGTGTTTTTTTATATGAGTTAGCAATTCTGAAACTACTTTACACGTATTCTAGGGTATGAGTAAAAAGAAAACAATGACACTAGAACCAGGTTTCTCATTATTGGAGAAAGGAGTTACAAATAAGGAAATGGCCAAAGTTGATGGGAAACAATTCTCCTTGGGTCTTACATTTTTCTGCAGATCTTGCCATTAGAAGCACTAGAGCTATTATTATGTTGTACTATTTCTCCAAGATGTTTATGTAGTGAATAGCCTTGAAAGACAGAGCAAAGGGAAGGCCTGCCTATTACCTAGTACATCAGATTCAGGTTCCCTAAATTCCTGGGAGCACACAAATACCTGTGCATTTGCATCACCCAATGGGTGCAAGCGAACCAATGCAAGGCAATGTTGATACTTTGCCTTTTGCTATAAGCAATAAATTGTCTTTCATTTCTGACCTGAAAGTCTCACATCTTCTACCAGCAAGTGTGAAACTAGGGCAAGCTACCATGTTAACATATAGGTAGGGTAAAATCTCAGACAGTTCACAGTTCTTGACAGAATCCTGTGGTACTGGTTGGAATTGAAAGTACTATAAACTAGTGGCTTTTTAATGTATTTAAACCAATAGGTATGTAGATATAGATGTGTATGTTCTAGTTTTGTCCACTGACAAAAACTAGGTCAATTACACCAAGGTAGCAATGAGCAAACCTAGTGCCCAGAACTTGGTTTATAAATCCATTCTGCAATAAAATATTCCAGGGCTCCTTGGAAAATTGCTGATGCCAGGGCTGGAAGAGGGAAAAATACAAGATAAGCCTGAAACATTGTAGTGCCAGAAAGTAAGAAAGCACTAAAAAAATGGCATGTTGAAAGGACACAGAAGTCAATGTGGAGTTCTTAATGGAACAATTTAGCAATAAATTAGCAATAAAATACATAATAATATTGAATTAATTCTCAAAGAATAAAATAACCATGAGCCCATAAATAAATAATCAAATAAACACATGAGGAATAAAGAACAATTCTGCTTTACAGTATAATTTATTTTTTAATATATTTTTATTTATTTCAGAGAGGAATGGAGAGAGAGATAGAAACATCGAAGAGATGAGAGAGAATCATTGACTGGTTGCCTCCTGCACGCCCCACACTGTGGATTGAGCCCACAACTCTGGCATGTACCCTGACCAGGAATTGAACTGTGATATAGTTCAGAGGTTGACGCTCAACTACTGAGCCATGCCGACTGGCCAGGCCTTACAGTACAATTTAAATTAATGAAAGTAGAAGAGCTGATGGAAAAAGAAAATCACCAGTAGGAAAACATCACAGTAATAATTATTACAGACAAGAATTATCGATGAATGTTAAATTTATTGGGTGAAAGTATGATGAGAAATATTATTTTTACATAGTCTCAAAGCATCTTCCCACAAGATACTAATTAAAAAAAGGAAAATAGTAATTTTACATAGGAAAAACTTGGTACCCACGATCAACTAATTTGTAATAGCCAAACCTGGAAACTAGCCAATGTCCATCAACAATATAATTAATTACTAAAGTGCAATACTATTATATCCCCAAATGTAATGAGCACTAAGTACAATTATATTCAATAACATGGATGAATGTCAGGCATAATGTGGAACAAAAGAAGGCAGGCATAAAAAAGTACATGCTATATAATTCTATTTAAATATGAAGTTCAAGAATTGTTAAAATTAATGGGGATAGGTTTCTGATTAGTGATTCTGGGAGAAAAATAACTAGGAAGGGGTCTGAAGGAACCTTCTGGGCAGGAAATTGTTATATACTGTATACTTAACTTTATGCACTTACTTTATACACACACACACACACACACACACACACACACACCATATCTCATAAAAATGTTTTAAAAACTATCAGAATGGGGGGGGTTGAAGGGGTCAATGGGGAAAAAGAATACGTAAATCTTTCAACGTAGTCCTATTTTACAAAAAGGACTGTGCAAATATAAATTTGTGCACCCACTTTGGTAAATATTCAGCATTATTTAGTAAAGTGGAAGATATCATATAGCCCAGTAATTCCATTGGTAGATAAACTCATGCACTTTTACATACCTTATGTAAAAGAATGTTTGCAAAGCATTGTTAGAAAGTGAAACAGACTAGAAATAATTCAAATCCATCAATACTAGAAAGGATGAGAAATAGCCCAGCTTGGTGTGGCTCAGTGGTTGAGCATCAACCCAGGAACTTAGAGATCACAGGTTCCTAGTCAGGCACAGGCTGGGCTTTCGGGCTCAACTCGGGGAGAAGGGATGGAAAAGGGAGGTAGGAGGCAGCCAATCAATGTTTCTGTCTCATCGATGTTTCTCTCTCTCTCCCTCTCCCTTCCTCTCCAGAATCAATAAGTACATATTTTAAAAGGAACCACTATTATATCTAGCATGGAAAATTCTCAAAAACACAGTTGTACAAATAAGCAAAAATAAAAGATAAAAGAGAGCATTCATATAAAATTTAAAAACCAGGGGAAAACGACAGTATAATGCTTAGAGAGGTACAAATAAATGAAAAAAACCTCATACATTTATCCCGTCTCGCCAATCACATAATCACCATGGGAACAGAACGCTGGACGTAACCCGCAATCAAATAAAAGGGCCGCACGCGCCGGGAGGGCGTCAGGCGGTCCCACGCACCGCCGGTACCGGTACCCGGTCGCGGAGCCTCAATCACCCTGAGCACAGATAAAACCACGCAGCGGCCACGGGGACTCTCACGCGCACTCTCCACAGCGTGGGTCACACAGTCACACACTACCCCGTCCCCCGAGCCAAAGCTGTCCACACCCGCACACACAAAGCTGCACGTGGCTCCAACCACACGCACACACACACACACGCACGCGCGCACGAGGCACCGTCCCGTCACGCCAGCAGTCGCAGGCTCCCCGACCGCGCTGCCCACGGTTACAGCAAGTCACGGCCGCTCGATCCGTCTCCGCAGAGAGGAAATCCCACGCTTAAATCGGGCCTCCCGGCACAAAGCCTCGGCTCCGGCCCGCCCGCTCCTGGGTCCTCACCTCAGGCCCTCGGAGCTCCGGAGGCGGCGCAGCCTCCCCCCCGGAACGGCTGCCGTCGCTGGGGGAGACCCGAGGGTCACGCCGGCGCGTGACTTAGAGGCTGAACTAACGCGAGAATCCCGTTCCGCCGAGGAGTCCTCGGGGCACAGCAGGCAGAGACCCACCTGGGGCGGCCAAGATGGCTCTGGAACGGCAGGATTTCGGTCCGAGCCTAACCGCGTCCCGGCCGAATGGACTGCGCCCCGCATCCAGCGGCGCACGCCCCGGAGGCTTTGGGGAGCCCGCTGTCCCGGTGGCTCCTGAGCGAGGCCACTCCGACGCGTTCAACGGGCTTCGTTCACTTACCCGCCCTGCGATCCAGCAGTGGGAGAGGCTCTGGAAGAGAAACTACTTTCCAGGGAAAGATGAGACAGGCGTACGGCCGGCCCCTCCGGGAAACGGCGCTGGGGCGGGACACGCGGCGGCCGCGCCGCGCCGTTTGAAACCCGCCCGGTCCTCCTCCGCCGGCTCCGCTGCCCCCGGGCCTTCCTGCGAGTGCGCTGCGCTCCCAGACCCCGCGTCGCGGTTTAAAAGGCCTTTGTTCCGAAGTGACTGTGGCTCGGGGCTCTCCCGCGCAGAGGAGCTGTGGGACCTAAGTTTCTGAGGCCCAGAGCCCGACCAGGAGGCTGAAGGGAGGCAGACTAGGAACCTGCCAAAGTATTGGGGAGGCTGGTACGGAGGACGGCTAAGCGTGAAACGGGATGGGGAAGGCCAAAGAGCAGTCTCCGAAATTGCGAAAGAGGCTGGTATTCTGAGCTGATTTTTGTATGAAATACCTTGGCCTAAGCCGAATAGGCAGGGGTGAGGCTTGAAAAAAGTGAGAGAGAGAGAGAGAGAGTTGGGTGTCATAGAGAGGGAGAAACTGGATTCAGGATTTTGTGTGGATGTAATTGAAAGTTTAAATAAGTATCGCCGTATATATCACAGTGATTGTATTTTTTACTTTGATGGGAGAAAAGTTACATAATTGAGCTAATAAATTATTTAATATATTTTTATAGATTTTAGATAGAAACATCAGTGAGACAGAATCATTGATTGGCCGCTTCCTGCACACACACACACACACACACACACACACACACACCCCACGCGGATCCAGGCGCCACCTGGTCTTCTGCTCTAAGAGGAATCCAGCCATGACCTTCTGGTCTGGATCACAGGTCAATGCTCAACCACTGAGAACAGGGGGAGGAGGTGTGAATAAATGATTTAAAGTGTGCAAAACCTGAAATATCTGTATAGAATAGAAATAAAAAGTGTTGTTTTCTTTAAAAAGAAAGCCAGAAGCTGGGTGGAGGGGAGGAAAATGGGAACATCTGCAGTCAACAATAAAAATAAAGACAAATCCTCCTATCTAATAAAAGAGTAATATGCAAATTGATCATACCTCTGCCACACCCACAAGCCATGTCCACCAGCCAATCAGGAGCAAGTATGCAAATTAATTCAACCAAGATGGCTACAGCCACAGAGAGAGCAAGAGGCTTGATTGCCCCTGACAATGGAGGGATCCAGCATTTCCTCCTGCCCTGGGGGGCCCAGGCCTCTGCTCAAGGCTACAAAGTTTCAAGTATAGAAGATAAATTCCAGATACCAGGGCCTCCACCTGGGTCGCTGGGGGGGCGTGGCCAGCCTGGAAACCATCACAGGCCCTTACCCAGGCTGACCCACACCCCAAGGGAACCCCCACCCTGATCCCAGGACACCCTTCAGGGCAAACCAGCAGGACCCCACCCATGCACCAGGCCTCTATCCTATCTAATCCTATCTAATAAAAGAATGATATGCAAATTGACCATCACTTCCACACACAAGATGGCTGCTCCCATGTGGTCCAAGATGATTGCCCCCCTGTGGACACAAGATGGCCACCACAAGGTGTCCATCAGGGGAGGGCAGTTAGGAGGAACCAGGTCTGCAAGGGAGGGCACTTGAGGGCGATCAGGCCAGCAGGGGAGGGAAGTTGGGAGGGACCAGGCCTGAAAGGGAGAGCAGTTGGGGTCAGTCAAGCCTGCAAGGGAGGGCAGTTAGAGATGACCAGGCTGGCAGAGGAGGGAAGTTGGGGGCAACTGGGCCTGCAGGGAAGGGCATGTGGGGAGGACCCAGGCCTGCAGGGGAGAGCAGTTGGGGGGGGTCAGGTCTGCAGGGAGGGCAGTTAGGGGTGACCAGGCCTGCAGGAGAGGGCAGTTAGGGGCAAATAGGCTGGCAGGGGAGTGGTTAGGGGGTGATCGAGCTAGCAGGAAGAAGCAGTTAGGGGCAATCAGGAAGGCAGATAGGCAAGCAGTTGGAAGCCAGCAGGCCTGGATTATGAGAGGGATGTCTAATTGCCTGTTTAGACCCAACCCTATCTGGATTGGGCCTAAACGGGCAGTTGGACATCACTTGAGGGGTTCCAGATTGGAGAGGGTGCAGGCTGGCCTGAGAGACAATCCCCCCTCCCCATGCACAAATTTCATGCACCAGGCCTCTAGTAAAATAATAGAAAGCCAATTCCAAGGAAATTGTTTTTTAAATAGGGCGCTTACTCTTGCTTAGACTTCAGACTGGAGACATAGCCTTACAATCTCATGGGTTCTTTTCGAGTACTGTTGAAGGGGGTAAGTCTAAGTGATGTAAGCCTAGGATCTAAGGTAACAAACAGATTTGGACTAAAGTTCTGGTCTAAGAAGCAACTTTAAAGTTTGAAGGATAGTGTCAACCATTGCATAGAAAAGAAATGAATTAGGCAGTGTTATTCCATTAGAAGAAAAAAAAACATGGCCTACAGAGATCAAGGAATGTAAGTTTGAATTCCTCAAGGAGTCCTTTCAGATTACTTCCAGGCCAAATGAATTTTGTTAGGAATAAAGATAACTTTTCTAATTGCAAAAATGCTGTCTCCAAATATTTTATTGTAGTCACTTTTAACCTATTTTTTAATTGATTTTAGAGAGAGGAAGGGAGAGAAACATTGGTTTGTTGTTCTACTTACTTATGTATTCATTGGTTGGTTCTTGTATGTGCCCTGTTTGGAAGATTGAATGGGCAATTTGGGCATATGGAGAGGACTCTAGCCAACTGAGCTACCCTGGCCAGGCCTGATTGGTTATTTTATGTGCCCTAAAGAGGGATGAATCCATAACCTGGGCCAACCAGAGAACACTCTAAGAAACTGGGCCAGGCTAACATAATCTTCTATAATAATAAAGGGTAATGTGCTAATTAGACCAGACATCTTCCAGACATCCTACCTGACGAAGCTGGGGCCAGAGGGAAGCCAGCCCAGGTCCCGGGTACCTGCCGGTGACCAGAGGAGGGAAGCCAGATCCCAGGTGCCAGAGGGAAGCCAGTGCTGGCAGCCTGGGGAAGAAAGGCCTACCCTTGCACAAACTTCCATACATTGGCTTTAAATAAAGGGAGAAAGTAAGGTAGTGGGTATAAAATTTGTGTAAATAAACTTCATATATACAAACAAAACCTTGCAGTACAGTTAAATGCTTAAGAGTAATCAGCAGTAAACAAACACAAAGTTCAATACACAACTGAAAGGCACAGAAAAAAAACCTCAGCCAATGAAAGAAATTATACTATACTAGTGGCTCAGTGCATGAAATTTGTGCACATTAAAAGGGGATTAGAGGAAATATGTTAATAATGCTATTTGTCCTTCCTCTGTAATAGAAATGTCAGAGATGAAAGAAAATTAGTAAAATGTAAATGAAAACCTTCCTCCTGTCAGAGTCTGGGATGCACCACAGAACCCAGAGTCAAGTCCCTACCCACCCGCATGTGCCTCAAAATTGCACAAGACCTAGACCCAGCCAGTCCCCGCCCCATTGGGCTAGATCCAGACCCAACCAGTGCCACCCTTGTCAAGTCATGCTGGGCAGGGGAGGGGAGTTGGCACAGGCTCAGGTCCTCTGGCCTGATGCCAGGGTGGGGTGTGTGGCTTGAGGTCCCCCAGCCTGAGCTGGAAGAGGGGACATGCCTTGAGGTCCCCCCTCAAGCCTTGTCAAGTGAGGGATGGGGCCTGAGGTCCCTGTCAAGCTCCACCAAGTGAGGCATGTACCTTCAAATCCCCCATCAAGCCCTGCAGAGTGTGGAGCGCATCTTCAGGTCCCCATCAGGTCCCACTGGGAGGGGCCCACAGCCTCCGGTTCCCTGTCAAGCCCCACTGGGTGGGGGTTGTGGCCTGAGGTTCTGTATCAAGCCCTGCCAGGCAGGAGACACTGCCTCAGGTCCCTCAGCCTGGAACTGGGGCGGGGGTGTGTGTGTGGCCGAGGTCTCCTGGCCCTGTACCAGGGTGTGGGGTGCACCTTGAGGTCCCACAATAAGTCCTGCTGGGCTAGGGATGCAGCCTCAGGTCCTCTGGCCTGGCACTGAAGTTGGGGGCGAGGCCTGAGATCCCCTGGCCTGGCGCCAGAGCGGAGGGCTTGGCCTGAGGTTCCCTGTCAAGCCCCACCAGGGTGGGGGAGCCTAGCCTCAGGTTCCTGCTGATTGCTCATTAAGGCTCGTTATGGGAACTCGACTTCTAATGTGGGTGCAGCCATCTTGTGTTATGGAAACCTCTGCCTCCATTGTGGGCACCGCCAACTTGTGGTGGAGTGATGGCCAATTTGCATATTCCCTCTATTATATATGATTCTTGAATAAAAGTCTGTAACACAAACATCATTTTAAATAGTTTATGAATTTAACATGATCCCATTTAAAATATATTTTTCTAAATAGAGATTTTTCTAAAGTTTAAGTGGGAAAAAAAAAAGGTAAGAATAGACAGTACATATACTTGGGCAGAAAATGCAGTATGGGGCAGTTGGGGTTAGTCTTACCAGATAACAAACCATACCCTTAAACTTCAAATATTGACACTAGCCAGCAGTTAGAACACTGGTGCACAGACTGATGATCGTGGGTTCATTTCCAGTCAAGGGTACGTACTTCAGTTGCAGTCTCCATCCCTAGCTCAGTCGGGGTGTATGTGGGAGGCAACCAATCAATGTGTCTCTCACATAAATGTTTCTCTCTCTCTGTCTCTACCCTTACTTGCATTCTCTCTAAAAATAAATGGAAAAATATCCTAGGGTAAGGATTAACAAAATAATCCCTTATCTACACTAATAAAAGAGAAAGATGCAAGTTGACCATTTTCGAAACACCCACTAGCCAATCAGGAGTATGCAAATTCACCCAACGAAGATGGCGGATTAATTTGCATACATAGGTGCCACGTGGCCAGGGTGGGACATGTTTCCGCCATGGAAACGACTCAGGTGTTCTGCACTGCCTTAGCCACTTGGGTCTCTGGGCAGCGAAAGAAGGCAGGAAAGTGGCTCTAGGCCAGAGCCAAGGCCGAAAGCTGGTTCCAGGTTGGAACAAAGGTGGAAAGGCAGCTCTGGCCAGAGCGAAGGCAGTGCCTGCAACCAGGGGAAGGAAGGCCCATTTTTGCACGGATCTTCATGCATCGGGCCTCTAGTCCTATATAATAAAAGCCTAATACGCAAATTGTCCCCTTGACTGGGAGTTTGACCAGGAGTTCAACCAGGAGGCGGGGGCGGCCAGCCAACTGCCCATGGCTCCTTCCCCCAGCCAGCCCGCCCCATCAGCCCTGATGGGGATGGGCCAGCCAGACCCCACCCATGCACAAATTCGTGCACTGGGCCTCTAGTTATAATTGCTGCATCAGGTGTTTTAATATGTTCTGTTTTCATTTTTATTTAAATGTTCCTTATGATTTCTTCTTTGACCCTTGTTTTAAGAGTGTGATATTTAATTTCTATATATTTGGAATTTTCCATTTCTTCTGCTGTTATTGATATTTAATTACATATAATTGGAAATTATAATTTTTATTAATCAGCCTTTTAAAATTTATCACTTGTTTTTTGGCCTGACATTGCCTATTCTGCAAAAAGTTCTATATGAACTTGAAAAAAAAATTTTATTCTGCTGTTGCTAAGATGCAGTGTATTTTGTGGGAGGCAGAATGGTTTAAATGGTTTTTTAGTCTTTTATGTCCTCCTTGATTTTCCTGTTGTTATATCCATTATTGAAAGTAGAGTACAGTTAGATAATTTTGTCATTATGTGAACATCATAAAGTATACAGGCATACCTCATTTTATTGCACTTCACATATACTGTGTTCTTTACAGATTGAAGGTTTGTAGCAACCCTATGTTGAACAAATCTATTGCTGTCATTTTTCCAATAGGCTCAGATGATGATTAGCATTTTTAGCAATAATAAGTCTTTTTAAATTATGGTATATACATTTTTTAGATATAACTTAATAGACTATAATGCAAATATAATGTTTATATGCCCCAGGAAACCAAAAAATTCTTGTGACTCACTTTATTGTGATGTTTGCTTTATTGTGGTGTTCTGTAAAAGAACCCACAGTATCTCTGAGGTGCCTGTACTTACTAGATGATACAGCTTACTGCACACCTATGCTATGTAATGTACCCTATTGCTCCTAGGCCACAAACCTGTACAGCATACTGTAGGCAACTGTAACAAAATGGTATTTGTTTATCTAAATACTAGAGGCCTGGTGCATGAATTCGTGCAACAGTGAGGTCGGTCCCTCAGCCTACCCTGCAGGATTGAGCCAAAACTGGTTCTCTGACATACCCCGAAGGGTCCCAGATTGTGAGAGGGCACAGGCCAGGCCAAGGGACCCCACCCCACTGGTGCATGATCAGAGTCAGGGAGGGATGCAGGAGGTTGGCCAGCCAAGGAGTGACCACGGGAGGGCTCCAGGGTATGTCTGGCCTGTCTCACTCAGTCCCGATTAGCTGGACCCCAGCAGCAAGCTAACATACCCCCTGGTGGTCAGTGTACATCACAGCAAGCAGTTGGGCGGCCTTAGCATATCATTAGCATATTACACTTTGATTGGTTGAATGGATGATGGACACTTAGCATTATTAGGCTTTTATTATATAGGATAGGTAAGGTACAGTAAAAATAAGAGCATAGCTCTGGCCAGTGTGACTCAGTGGATTGAGTATCATCCCATGCACTGAAAGGTTGCCAGTTGGATTCCTGGTCAGGGCACATGCTCAGGTTGTGGGTACAGTCCCCAATTGGGGTGCATACAGGCGGCAACTGATCAATATTTCTCTCACATTGATTGGTGTTTCTCTTTCTCTTCCTCTACCTTCTTTATCTAAAATAAAAATACTTAAAAAAAGAAACATAGCATAAAAGATAAAAAATGGTACACCTGAATACACCACTTACCAATAATGGAGCTTACAGGTCTGGAAGTTGCTCTAGGTGAGTTGAATTAGTGCTGACTTAATGTCAAGTTCTAGGATATTATCATATACAACTGTAGATTTCATAAAAACTGCATACTTAGGCGACACTAAATTTATTTATACTTTTTCAATAATAAACTAACATTAGCTTAATGTAATTTTTTACTTTAAAAACCTGAAAAGTTTTGTTTTAATCCTTACCCTAGGATATTTTTCCACTGATTTTTTTTTTTTTTTTTTTTTTTTAGAGAGAGAGTGGAGGTGAGGGTGGTGGAAGGGGAGAGAGAAATATTGATTACAGGGAATGATTGCCTTCCATGTGTATCTCAACCAGGGCTGGGAATTGAGCCTGCAACCAAGGTGCATGCCCTTGACTGTGAATCAAACCTGTGTCCTTTCAGGCCATGGGCCAATACTTTAATCACTAAGCCAAACCAGCCAGGGCACTTTTGATTCTTTTTTAATAATATTTAGCTTAAAATAGTTTACAGCTATAAAAACAATACTTATCTTTATATCCTTGTTGTAAAAGCTATTTTCTTTTAATTAAAATGTTTAACTTTAAAAATTATTTGTTAAAAATAAAGACATAAATACACACATTAGCATAGGCCTACAAAGGGTCAGGATCATCAGTCTCACTGTCTTCCACCTCCACATCTTGTATTACTGAAAGGTCGTCTGGGCAATTCCATACATGGAGTTGTCATTTCCTATAACAATGTCTTCTGGAATATCTCATGAAGTACCTGCCTGCGGCTCTTGAAATGTCACTCTTTTAAAAAATATGTCCATGGTAGTTTGCTTTTTTTCCATCATAAATCATGAACATTCCTATTAAAGAAAACCTTTTGGTGTTGGGAATCCATGCTTTCAAACATTTTAAGCTTGCTGAAGTCTGAAAAGCCCCCTAAACCCTCTATGTGAATTTTCTTCAGGTTCTCCTCCTGTTTTATTTTCTCTAGTCTCTTCTTCAGCTATGTACTCCACTGTTATGATTACAGTGTCACTAGGTGATAGCAATTTTTCAGCTTCATTGTACTCTTACTAGAGGCCTGGAGCATGAAAATTCGTACACTCGGGATGGGGTTGGAGGATCCCCAACCTGGCCTGTGCCCGCTTGCAGACCAGAACCCCTCAGGGGATGTCCACCTACCAATTTAGGCCTGCACTCCGAGTGATCAGGCATAAGATGGCAGTCAGGCATCCCTCTGGCAGCCCAGGAACCTTCGGGAATGTCCAACTGGTGGCTTAGGCCCGCTTCCCACAGGGCCTAAGCCACAGTCAGACATCCTTAGCACTGCTGAGGAGACAGCAGAGGCTCCTGCCACCACTGCAGCATTCCCCAGCTGTCAGCCCAGCTTGTGGCTGAGCAGAGCTCCCCCTGTGGGAGCACACTGACCACAAGGCAGTTCCTGTGTTGAGCATCTGTTCCCTGATTGTTAGTGCACATCATAGCAACTGGTTGTTCTGCCATTGGGGTCAATTTGCATATTACCCCTTTATTAGATAGGATGCACCACTGTCACATATGTGGTCCACTGCTGACCAAATCATCGTTATGTGGATTATGACTATATTGATATATCCAATTATTATTGTACAAATATTTCTCCTTTCAGTCCAATCAGGTTGTTTCATATATCTTAAGGCTCTGATGTCTGGTATATATGTTTATGATTCATATATTTCTTGTAGATATATCCCTTTCTCTTATAATAGTTTTTATGCGTGTCACTTTTCTTTTAGTATAGCTACTTCTACTCCTTTTTTATTACTATTTGCATGGACTATTTCCTTCCATCCTTTTACCATCAACTCGTTTGGGTCTTTAGGTCTAAAGTATCTTGTACATAGTATAGTTGGGTCAGTCTTTAAAATTCCATTTTGGCAATCTCTGTATTTTGACTGAAGAACTGAATCAATATACATTTAATTACAGAAAAGAACTGCTATTTTGCTGTTTTCTGTATGTATTCACAGCATTCCCTCCTTTTTTTCATTATTGCTCTCATTTTTTATATTTGTGACATATTTTCTTTTCCAATTTTCTTTTGTGTTTGTCCTATGGCTATATCGTTATTAGTTACCATGGGGATGACAGATAACATCCTACTGTTATAACAATCTAAATACCAACTTACCTAAGTCATGTAAAAAATTCCACTATAACTGTTCTGTCACTAATGTTAAAATGTTCCATTTTTATAGTGTATGTCCAATAATGGAGATTTATAATTATCTTCATAAATGTATTGTCAATTCTATTGAAAATATGAAGTGGAATTACAAACTTAAATTACCCCAGAGTCTCCTCCAGGCCATAGAGTATCTATTGTGTCTCCACTGATAATCTCTTGTGCCACTTATCTATGGGTTTGTAGTCCACCTTATAGCCTTTATGAGCAGTACCTACTCATTTTCCCCCACCTGCATTCTGATTAATGCAAAACAGGTGCCTTGTATCAGTCCATGTACCAAAAAATATTAGAAAAAATGTATACAGTAATTTGTAAACATCATCTGCTTTGCTTCCTCCAGTTTGAGGGAGAAATGGGTTGCTGCCTGCTCAAGACTAAGATCACTGCCATGCTGGGGAGCAGTGGGGCATGAGTGAAAATGCTACAAAACGTTACTAACATTTGAAGTTGGCTTTCTCCTTATTGGGCACTTGCTTGGTCCTATAAACCTGTGACTACTTCCCAGGGATACTACAAAGTTAGTTCAGAAAGCTTCTGTTTTATTCAGTTTGTGGAGAAACAATAAACTAGAGCTTTTTCATTGAACATTTTTGTGATGTTACTCCAGGAATGATATTTGTCACATTTTAAAATGAAGAAATTAGGGCTTTCAGAAGTTTTATAAATTCCCCAAAACTATAGAGCCTGTTAATCAAGTTAGGATTACACTCTCCTAATGCAAAGTGTCTTTGTCTTACTATAAGGAGCATCTAACCTCATATCTGACTGGCATACAATTAAGCAGGAAATGATTGTTTTACCTTGGGCAAAATCAAAGTGCTGGCAGATTTAGTTTCTGATGAAGATCTACTTCTTGGCTTGTAGACAGCTGCCTTCTCATTTTATGTTCACATGGGGATATCTTTTTCTCTCTTATAAGATTACTATTCCCATCATGAGTGTCTTGCCCTCATGATATAATCTAAATCAAATTACCTTCCTAAAGCCTCACCTCCAAATACCATCACAATATCAATTAGGGCTTCAACAAATGAACTCTTGTAGATGGAGTCAGCCCATACAGGGATTTTTCTTATTCACCCATATATTAAACCTTTCTTGAATACAATGGTATTAAGCAGAGATGGGCTGCACATTACTTTGTTCAGAATCCTTCTGCTGAAGAACATGTATCACAATTGCAACAAATGGGAAGGCACTGTTTTGGGGGCAGAAAGGCAATATCATAAATGTCACTTCTCCCCAAACTATTCTCATTTATGTAGAAATAAAATTAACTTAGAGTAGGCATTAACAGTGTGAAAAACAGCAAGAGGGATTTAACTCTTATTCTACAGTATGGAAACATAATAGGCCTAATGTTAAACTAATTAGCTGAGGTTCTGGAAGCTGTGGTATTAGTATAGGAACAGAAAAATAGTGAAAAAATATAGAAATGTCTTGGTATTCCAGTAAATTAAAATATAAGGTAGTTTCAGTTTAGTCACAGCCTATGTGACGAAAGCATTATAAGTCTTGAGGAAAGCTAGGTAGTGGAGTGGCTTCCCTAGGCTTAAGTAGATATCGGTCTTCCAACTGAGTGTGCCCATGCAATGGTGGCACACCATGCATATGTACTGGTGGATTATTGTAAAATGCCCTGGATGAGAATGTTAATGTTTCCCAATGCTGAGGTCCTGAAAGCTGTTTGTTGCAGGATTATCTAATAAACATATTGTGAAGATTCTTCTTATCAGGATAAAGCTGCCAATAAAACTAATTCAGGGTTAGAGCCTATTCAGTTTATTTAATTGCTAGATCAAAGTTGTGATTGTGCTGGTGTCAGTGCTGTATGATTGGCTGTTGAACATATTAAACTATTTTACTGAATTGTGCTTGTACAATGGAAACCCATCTGAAAGAAAATAACAATGAACCTTTATATGACATTAAATCCTACATGAATTACATATTTACATATTGAGATAACCAAATTGCAAGGCAAACTAAGAAATAATGTATGCAATCTAGAGATTAAAAATATATATTTTGTTACATTTTATTTTAATTCACTATTTATTCTATGTCCTCTTCCAATTCCAGCCTCCCCAGAGTATCTTCCTAATTCATAAGCTTAAAAAAAAATTAGTACATATTCAGTTACACAGAAATTTAATATATTAATAGAAAAAAATCACTTTTTTATAACTAAAATTAGACAAATTCCTAATAGCTAATATATGAAGAGGTCTTCAAAACTATAAAAAACAAAACAAAAACCATAATCCTTTAGGAAAATGCATTAACAATATAAAAATTTACAAAGAAGCAAATCTAGGAGCAGGTGAGGTTTATACTCATCAGACCAGTGTGAATTTGAGCATGTTAATACCATCTAATGCAGAGCTACATGTCTTTTTATCTATTTTAAAATTAAATTTATTGGAGTGACATTGGTTAATGAAATTATTTATATTTCAAGTATACGATTTTTTAATACATGACCTGTAAGTCCTATCTTCGGTTACCTTTATTTGACCCTCTTTACTACACCCCGAACCTCTCCCCTCCCCATTACCACCACACTGTCTTGTTTATTTCTTACATGAGTGAAATCCTGGTTCTTGACATTTTATGTCTGACTTTCACTTAGCAGACATTCTCAAGATCCATCCAGGTTGTCACAAAGTATTTCATCTTTTCCTATGGCTAGGTAGTATTCCATTCATATATGTACAGTGTTTGTCTTTTTAAAATTGACAGTGTCTATTAAAATTTCAAAATAGCATATATCCTTTGATATGTCTAGCAACCTCTTGCCTATAATCTACCCTCCAGTAATAAAAATACCTAAATGTAAGGGTATTTACTCTCGTTTGTTTGTGGTGACAATAACTACCAACAAGACGAATCAATAAGATGACTGAATAAATTCATAGTACACAATATCACAGGAACTATGCAATTAATCATCTTACTTTACCTGACCATTATAATTATTTTTTTGAATTTTATCCTTATCCAAGGATATTTTATCCATTGGTTTTAGACACAGTGGAGGGAAGGAGAAAAGGGGGAGTGAAACATTAATGTAAGACACATTGGCCGAAACCAGTTTGGCTCAGTGGATAGAGCGTTGGCCTGGGGATTGAAAGGTCTCAGGTTCGATTCCAGTCAAGGGTATGTATCCTGGTTGCGGGCACATCCCCAGTAGGGGGCATGCAGGAGGCGGCTGATCGATGTTTCTAACTCTCTATCCCTCTCCCTTCCTCTATGTAAAATATCAATAAAATATATATTTTTTAAAAAATGTGAGACACATTGACTGGTTGCCTTCCACATGTGCCCTGACTGGAGCTGGAATCAAATCTGCAACCAAGGTACTTGCCCTTGACCAGGAATTGAATCCACAAACCTTTGGTCTGTGAGTTGACACTCTAACCACTGAGCCAAACCAGCCAGGGCTATAATTATTCTTGTTGCTGAGTCTTGGCACTGGCCACTTATAGGCAGCAAGAGTTTGGCTTGACTTGAGTTCCTCATTCTTCTGGTGACTTCAAAGGTGCACAAGCACAAGGGCAGAACACTTAAGGAATATGAGAGAATATTTAGTGAAGATTGAAATAGAAGAGAACGTAGATTCATGTAGATATCATGCATATTGTTTGGGTAGAGTACCTCAGAAAACCAAGCACTGGTATTTATAATCTTACTTCAAGACTAATCTTCAAAAATGCTAATAACAAAAAGTGCAGTTCTCTAGTTAAATTAGCATTTTATCATTTTGAGTTTAAAAGAAATTGATATATGTAAAATTAACCTAAAGGTTAAATGTTACTTATTCATTTTTATCACTATTAACAAAGAACCTTCACAGATTGCTACATATCAAATTGCTTTGAAAAGGGATCAAACATCCATTTCAAAAATCCTAAGAAAAAGATTTGCTGCAAAAAAATAAATACTGTTTAGGTCCATCTCTCTTTTCAGCACCCTTTTCTCTAAGGAAACAAACAAATGGGAATTGTTTATGTCTAGCAGAACAGAGAAAAATATTAGTGTGAGGTTAAAATTGAGGCTAAACCACAATAGTGGATGTTTTACTCAGTGCCATATTAAAAAATGTAAGAGCAACATGGTTTCCTCATTTCATTTTTTAAATAAATCTTTATTGTTCATATTATTACAATTGTTCCTTTTTGTCCTCCATAGCTCCCCTCGACCTGGCTCCCACCCCACCCTCTGCCCTTATCTCCCCCTGCATTGTCCTTATCCATAGCTGTATGATTTTTGTCCAGTCTCTCCCTGCACTCCCCTCACCTCTTTTCCCCTGAGAATTATCAGTCCACGCCCTTTCTATGCCCCTAACCAGTTTATTCTGTTCATTAGATTTTCAGTTCACTTGATTTTTAGATTCACTTACTGATAGATAAGTATTTGTTGTTTATAATTTTTACCTTTCCCGTTTTCTTCTTCCTCCTCTTCTTAAAGAGTACCTTTCAGCATTTCATAACATACTGGTTTGGTACTGATGAACTCCTTTAGTTTTTTCTTCTCTGTGAAGTTCTTTATCCGCCCTTCAATTCTGAATGATAGCTTTGCTGGGTAGAGTAATCTTGGTTGTAGGTTCTTGCTATTCATCACTTTGAATATTTCTTGCCACTCCCATCTGGCCTTCATAGCTTCTGTTGAGAAATCAGCTGACAATCCTATGGGTGCTCCCTTGTAGGTAATTAACTGTTTTTCTCTTGCTGCTTTTAATATTCTCTCTTTGTCTATTGCTCTTGGTATTTTAATTATGATGTGTCTTGGTGTGGTCCTCTTTGGATTCCTTTTATTTGGGGTTCTGTGTGCTTCCTGGACTTATAGGTCTAATTCTTTCACCAGATGTGGGAAGTTTTCAGTCATTATTTCTTCAAATAGGTTTTCAGTATTTTGCTCTCTCTTTTTCTGGCACCCCCATAATTCTGATATTGGTATGCTTGAAGTTGTCCCAGAGGCATCTTACACTATCTTCACATTTTTGGATTCTTTTTTTCTTTTCCAGTTGAGTGTTTTCTACTTCTTTGTATTTCAAGTCTTTGACTTTGATTCTTGCATTCCTCTAGTCTGCTGTTAGGTCTCTGTATAATGATTTTTATTTCAGTCAGTATATATTTAATTTCTAGTTGGGTCCTTTTTCATTTCCAATTGGGTCTTGCTAAATTTATCCATCTTTTCTAGGAAATTCTTGACAAACCTTATAACCGTGGTTTTGAACTCTATATCCAGTTGTTTTTCTCCATTTCTTTCATTTGTAATCTATTCTTTTGTTTCTGCATTATTTTGCTGCTTCCCTGAGTTGGTAGAGTAGCTTTGTGTGCTCGGAGTCCAGTAGCTCCACCTTCCCAGTTACCAGGTGGACTCTCTTGGTGCACCCCTTTGTGGACTGTGTGTACAACCTTGTTGTAGTTTATTATTGATTGTTGTTGTTATCACTGGGGGGAATTGACCTCCAAGCCAATTGATTGTGAGGATCAGCTGTCCAGAGAACTTCTGTGCTGGATTCAGCCTTAAGACTTGCAAGATTGCAACAGCCTCTGTGCTGGGCTTGGATGTGGTGGGTCTCAGAGTTCAGCAGCCAGTCTTGGGTTCCCATCAGCCCTGCCCTACATGGCAGGCCCTGGGTCTTAGTGCCTCTGGGTAATCGTTGCAGCCCTTTCTGTGTGCAAGCGCGTGTGCCTCCAGACCTCTGCCTTTCTGGCCCCCGAGTTTCCGTGGGCTCTAGGGACCCCTATGAGTCTGGGTCCCCAGAGTCTCACCTGAAACTGTGGTTCAGTGCAATCGGACCTGGATTTCAGTGCTATTGGGAGGTTTGGTTTTCCTCCCGCTAGAGAAAGTCAGTGGCACAGTCAGCAGTCAGCGCTGTGTGCTCAGTTTTGCACGCCCCCAGACCTCTGTCTTTCGCAGCTCCCCTAAGTTTCTGTGCACTCCTTCCTTTTCACAACAGTCCAGACTCCCCTGTATGAGTCTCACCTGGGACTGGGGTTCAGTGGAGTCAGAAGTGGGGTTCAGTGCAGATGGGATTTCCGTCTCCCTCCCGCTAGAGGAAGCCAGCCAGACCCTCCTCTGTCAGTGCTCTCCACACCTCAGCTTTTTACAGCTCCTCAGAATCTTCATGAGCCCCTCTCTTTACTTCTACTTGTAGAATTTTCACTCAGCCAGCTTTCCTGTGGTTCTGGATGGTGTCCATTCTGTCTTTCAGTTGTAATTTTGAAATTGTTGTGCAAGGCAGCAGTTTAAGTGTTCACCTATGCCGCCATCTTGGTTTCTCTGGTTTCCTCATTTTAAAATGGTCTATTTTCCATTGTCAATACTGGTTATATGGGGTATTAAATTTTCTGATAAATGTTTCAGTTAAAATGAATTCTTTCTACCAGGTCTATGCCATGTATTGTTAAATATAATCCTTTCCTGTATTCGATTCAACCAATCTATTGCAAAATTATGCTATAACTTCTGAGCAGAAACCACATACAGTACTGTGACATGTGAGAGTAAATTTTAATAACTGGATCTATTAAGCTGTCATCACAATTAATTTTTTTCATATTTAAAACAATTTCAGAAGTATTTTTAAAAAATGGGCATCTGATTGGAATATGAGGCTATTTTAATATGTACTTCATGTACAGGTTCCCTACTCTTATCTCTATCATTTTTAATTTTTAGAAGCTTAAAAGAAATAGAACAAAAAATATAAATAAACACATATATTGCCACAACCCAGAATTAACTAACATTATGTTATGGTTACCTGGAATTTTTATTTCTTTTTAAGGATAGATGTTTAGATATAAAACTGAAATACTCTTTTAACTACCATGCTTGATCCCACTTCTCTTCCATTACCTTTCTGGGGGCAACCACTTTTGGGAACTGAGTATGTATCCTTGCAATCCATTCTTCATAGTTTTATATCAAAATATCCATCCATTACCAATGCTTACTTCAAAAAATATCTGTGTAAATTTGAATTAAGTCACCACTAACCTGAAAAAAATTGATATATGTAAAATTAACCTAAGGGTTAAATGTTACTTGCTCATTTTTATCCCTATTAACCAAAAGCATTCAGAGATTTCTATCTATCAAACTGCTATGAAAAGGGATCAAGCATCCATTTCAAAAATCGTAAGAAAAAGATTTGCTGCAAAAAAAATAAATACTGTTAAGTCCATCTCTCTCTTCAGCTCCTTTTTCTCTAAGGAAACAAACAAATGTGAATTAGTTATGTCTGGCAGAACAGAAAAATATTAGTGTGAGGTTAAAATTGAGGCTAAACTATAAGAATGGATGTTTTACTCAGTGTTGGTTAGTGGTGACTTAATTCAAATTTACACAGGTGTTTTTTTCTTCACTCTACATACCTTTTCAGATGTTTCCTTGTTAAATATATTTAAATTGTACTTAACTACTCAAAAATATTCTGTGTGACTATATCATTTTAATCAACCATTTCACAAGAGACAGACATTTGTTTCCAATATTTTGCTAATATAATTCATGATCCAATGAATATTAAGGTATATGACTCCTGGGTACATATTACGTTTCTTGGGGGGTGTGTGTGTGTGTGTGTGTGTGTGTATATATTTAAGAGTATTCTAAAATTTTAGAAGTTCTTTCCTACTCCAAGGTTTTAAAAACACTCTCCTATAAAATTCTTATATTACTGTTTCACATTTGCATTCTAGTTTTCAGTATTACTGGATTTCATAATAAGTATTTTAATGTATGATGACAGCAAATATCTTAATACTGTTCCATATGAAGAGTCAATTACCCTGAGTCCACTTTTGACTCATTCATGATTTCCCTACAAACCTGTGATACACAACTGTCAATTACCAATTCCTTCATAAAGGCATGCGTATATTTCAAGACACAATATTCTGTCATAATCTATCTTTAATGACTAGAAAAGAGCAAATAATTGATAGTTACCCATATAGCCAAACATATGACAATTTTTCCTCTTAATGCATCAGGTAGCCCTTCCAGAAACACACTGATTGATGACCATGATTGGATCTTTACTTCAATGAAAATGCTCCTAAGAAGTACAGCATTAACAATGTTCACTGTGTTGGCTCTGGAGGTATAAGTTTTCATGAAACTATACTTTTTATTTAAAATCTCAGTATTTTAAGTTTGAGTGCTGAAGGATTTCCCATGTTCATGTCACTTTATTGTTAGATGGATTTTCTAATATACTACAAATATGAATTCTGTTGAAGGTTTTCTAAAAGTTCAGGGCATTCATAGAATTTTAATGAGTATGAATTCTCTGGTGTCTAATATGGTGTGACTTCTGGCTAAAAGCTTTCCCACACTCACTACATTGATAAGGCTTTTCTCCAGTATGGATTCTCATATGTAGAGCAAGAGTTGAGAACTGAGAGAATGCTTTTCCACATTCATTACAACCATAGGGCTTCTCACCTGTATGGCTTCTCATATGCACAGTAAGAGATGAGCTTTGACAGAAGGCTTTCCCACATACTTTACATTCATAAGGTTTATCGCCTGTGTGGATTCTCACATGTACAATAAGTGATGTAATTCGAGAGAAGGCTTTTCCACATTTATTACATTCGTAAGGTTTCTCTCCTGTATGAATATTATGGTGTTTAATGAGGTATTGCTTCTGCCTAAAGATTGTTCCACATTCATTGCATTTATAGGGTTTCTCTCCAATATGAATTTTCTCATGCTCAGTGAGATTTGATTTACCACTGAAGGCTTTTCCACATTCCTTACATACATAGGGTTTCTCTCCTGTATGACTTCTCTGGTGTCTAATGAGGCTTGATTTCTGGATGAAAGCTTTCCCACATCCTTTACATTCATAAGGTTTCTCTCCAGTATGTATTCTTTGATGGATAATGAGATTTTCCTTCTGGCTAAAGGCTTTTCCACACTCATTACATTTAAAGGGTTTCTTTCCACTATGAATATTCTGATGTTTAATGAGGTATTGTTTCTGGGAAAAGGCCCTTCCACACTGATCACATATAAATGGTTTCTCCCCTGTATGAATTTTCTCATGCTCAATGAGATACGATTTGGCATTGAAGGCTTTCCCGCACTTCTTACATGCATGCAAGTTGTTTTGAGAATGTTGTCTCTGGTGCTTAATAAGACCTGGCATCTGAATAGAAGCTCCTCCATTTTCATAAGGTTTCTCTTCAGTATGATGTTTCTGATGAGAAAGGAAGTTTCTCTTCTGGCTAAAGGCCTTTTCACATTTATTGCATTTATATAGTTTCTTTCTTGTATGACTTCTCAAATGTAAAGTAAGGGATGAGACTTGAGAGAATACTTTACCACATTCATGACATTCATGCAATTTCTCTCTTGGGTGCATTTTCTTAAGCTCTATGAGGTTTTGTTTTAGGCTAAAGAATTTTCCACATTCATTACACTCACAAGGTTTCTCTCTAATGTGATTTGATTATAGTGAAGAAGATCTGATTCAGTCTGAAGGCTCTTCAACACTGTTATCGTGCAGATATTTTCTCCAATAAGACTTCTTTAGTATTTCATGATGTGTCACATAGATGAAAGCTTTTCCACATTCACTAAATTCATATGGTTTCTCTCCAATATCAATTCTCAGATATCTAAGGAAGTTGAATTTGTGATGGAAATCTTTTCACATTGTTTATCCTGAAGTTAGGCAAAACAGGCTATCTTAAGAATAGAAGTCTGTGACCAGAGGAAATATTTTTCGGTTTCCTATGTTTTCTGAGTACTTCCTTAGCTGTATTTTCATGGAGAAGGATGAGACTTAACTCACAAGTCTTCCATGATGTGTCTTTATTTATAAATTTCCCAGATCTCTTCTAAAAGGGGGTATAAAAAAATCATCATTGAAAAGTTAATAACTATAAAATATTTAGTGCCTTTACATCCAATAAAGCAGCTATTGTCATCTCAATATTAGTATCACTTGTCATTTTCTCCACATTAATAAAATTTAAAAATATGCTATTACAAATAAACTCTATTTCAAACTACCCTACATATAAAAGAAAGCTCAAATACAAAGACAGTCATGGATGCATGTAGTTTAAACTGCTTTTAAATGTAATCTTGCACACTTCATAAATTAGTAAAATAAGAGAAATATCTTTATGTGGCAGGTGATAGGATGAAAGGACAAATATAAAATTAAAGAGCCTAGGGTGAAGAGATTAAAAAAAAAAAAAGAAATAGAAATATTATTAAAGAGGATGTGTGGTTAAATAAAATACAACTATGCCCTGTATAACATTTTGGTCAACGATGGACTGCATATATGACAGTAGTCCCATAGTTTATATACAGTATATATAACCTAGGTGTATAATAGGCCATACCATGTAGGTTTGTGTAAATATACTTTATGATGTTTGCACAGTGATGAAACCACCTGAAGCATTTTTCAGAATGTATGTCCATCATTAAGTGGCACATGACTGCATTTATTTCCGCACTTTCCTTCTACTCCATTAAAATGATAATAAGGGGGTGAAAGGGAGCACATAATCATAAAAACTAAAAGGCTGAGTAGACATCAGGAGATGAAAAGTTTTAGGAAATTTTGAAAGGAAAAAAAATAAAGGACTGTAAATTAACTACAGAACTTAGTGGCTTAAGTGAAAAGCCAGCAGATGAGGATAACAACTAAAAGCAAGGTAATTTGTAATACAGTTGTCAACAGAAAGGCTTTATGGGGAAGAAAGGGAGGAAGTGAGATAGGCTAGCAAGATTGGGATGTAGAAGGTGTTACAGACTCCAAAGGTTTCCTTAAACCAGTGGTCACTAATGTTTTGCAGTTCATAGACCACTGGTTGGTGACTGCTGCTAGAGTATTTGTCAATAGTGGCTTTTTAGTTAAGGAAGGGAGTTGGGAAGGGCAGGCTGCTAGAAACCTGGACTAAATGGTCAGAAGACAGATGTCTAAAGAACTTGCTCACAATGAACACAGGATAAGTACAGGCAAAGGGGCAGATCCCCACTGCTGTATTCCTGCAGACTCTGAGCTACCTATTCCTTTCCGTTTAAACAGAAACTTTTCCTTAGCACCTTCACAAGCAGCAGGTGGCCCCAGGTGTCCTTGCAGGGGTGGCACTACAAACAGGTACAGGGCACTTGCTGTAATAAATATAGTAGGTCCTCAACTTATTCGATAACAAAACTGATTTTACCATCGGCTAATTGATATAAACAGGAGGTCAGTTCCTATGCAACTCATCAATGTTATAACTAAGAGAAATGAAATTGAACAAATGTTAGTAGAGGACCAGTTAAGCCTTCCCCTACAGGTGTCGTGAGGATTATACTGGAGTTAATATGGTGCAAAGTACCATCACGTGTGTCTGGCACAAAGTCAGAGCGACTTTAGGGCCAGTTATTATTTCATTCTTATTAACTCTAAGGGCCCGGTGCATGAAATTTGTGCATGGGGGATGGACACCTCAGCCCAGCCTGCACCCTCTTCAATCTGGGACCCCTCCAGGGGATGTCGGACACCCCTCTCACAATCCTGGCTCCTAACTGCTTGTCTGCCTGCCTTTCTGATTACCCCTAACTGCTTCTGCCTGCCAGCATGATCACCCCCTAACCACTCCTCTGCCAGCCTGATTGATGCTTAACTGCTTCCATGCCAGCCTATTTTCTCCTAACTGCCCTCCCCTGCAGGCCTGGTCACCCCTAACTGCCCTCCTCTGCAGGCTTAGTCCCCCCAACTGCTCTCCCCTGCAGGCCTGGGTCCCCCTCAACTGCCTTTCCCTGCAGGCCTAGTCACCCCCAATTTTCCTCCTCTGCCAGGGGAACAGTTAGGGAGCAATCAGGCAGGCAGACAGGCAGGCAGGCAGACAGGTAAGCAGTTAGGAGCCAGCTGTCCCAGTTTGGAGGGGTGCAGGCCGGATTGAAGGACAACCTGCCCCATGCATGAATTTCATGCACTGTGCCTCTAGTAGTGACATAAAGGTGATTAGTCTCACCAGGGATCGAGAAGGGGTTGTGGTTCAACTGCAAAAGGCACAAGAAATTGATGATGGAGCTGTTCTTTATCTTTTTTTTTTATTGATTTCAGAGAGGAAGGTAGAGAGAGAGAGGAAGAGAGAGAGACAGAGAAACATCAATGATGAAAGAGAATCACTGATTGGCTGCCTCCTGCACGATTGGTGGACCGAGCCTGCAACCCAGGTATGTGCCCTGACTGTGAGTTGAACCATGATCTCCTGTTTCATAGGTCCACACTCAACCACTGAGCCATGCTGGCCAAGCTCCTTTTTTTTTTTTAATCCTCCCCTGAAGACATGTTTACTGATTTGAGAGAGAGAGAGACAGAGAAACAGAGTGAACAAGCGAGAGAAAAACACATGTGAGCAAAATATGGATTAGTTGCCTTCTGTAAATGCCCCAACCAGGGATGAAACCTGCAAGCTAGGGATGTGCCTTGACTGGGAATTGAACCCACAACCTATTTGGTGTATGGGACAATGTTCCAACCAACTGAGCCACCTGATTGTGGCGGGAACTGTTCTATATCTTGATTTTTGTGGGGTTATATGATTCTATGATCACCCCTTGGTATTTCTGTCCCCCACCCCATGGATACCAAAATCTATGGATGCTCAAAGCTCAAGTTCCTTAAATAAAATGGCATAGTATTTGCATATAACATATGCATACCCACCCATACACTCTAAATTGTCTTTAGATTATTATAATACCTAATACAATGTAAATGCTATATAAATAGTTGCTACACTGAATTGTTTAGGGAATAATGACAAGAAAAAAGTCTGTACATGTTCATAGAGATGCAACCATTGTAAACCTAACCCAAAGACATACTTTAAACATATTGCAGGTTCAGTTCCAGACTACCACAATAAAGCTAGGCACACAAATTGTTTTCCAGTGCATATAAAAGTTATGCTTGCACTATATTGCAGTCCAGCAATTTTCAACCTTTTTCATCTCATGGCACACATAAACTAATTACAAAAATTCTGCAGCACACCAAAAAATATATTTGGCATATCCTAGCTAACAAAAGAATAATATGCAAATTAACCATCAATCTGCCACACCCATAAGCCAACCAGGAGTGAATATGCAAATTAACCCCAATCAAGATGGCTACAGCCATGGAGAGAGAGCAGGAGGAAGGCTTGGGTTTTCCTGGCAATGGAAGAAGCCAAGTTTTCCACACACCCTGGCAGGCCCAGACCTCCACTCAAGGCTACAAAGTTTCAATTACAGAACATAAATAAATGCCAACAAAAATGGCAACCGCCAAGGAGCTGAAGAGAGCAGTTGGCTAGGGTTGCCCCCAGCGATGGAGGAAGCCAAGATTCTGCAGCCCTGACCTATCTTGGCTTCCGCTTAAGGCTATAAGGTTTTAATTATAGAAGATAAATAAATACCAACAGAAATGGCTGCTGCCACAGAGCAAGCAGGAGGCTTAGCTCTACTCCAGGCTACAAAGTTTCAATTGTAGGAAATAAATAAATCCCAGATACCAGGGCCTCCGCTTGGGTCACCAGGGGACATGGCTGTTCTGCAAACCACCACAGGCCCCTTGCCCAAGCCGCCCCATACCCCAAGGGAACACCCACTCTGATCCAGGACACCCTTCAGGGCAAACCAGCTGGCCCCCACCCGTGTACCATGCCTAAAAAGTGTCCCGGATCAGGGTGGGAGTTCCCTTGGGGCATGGGGCAGCCTGGGAGAGGGGCCTGTGGTGGTTTGCAGGCCGGCCACACCCCCTGGCAACCCAAGTAGAGGCCCTGGTATCTGGGATTTTTTTTATCTTCTACAATTGAAACTTTGTAACCTGGATCGGAGCCAAGCCTTCTGCTTGTATAGCCATTAAAACTTTGTTGCCTAGGTGGAGGTCTGGGCCGGCTAGGGTGTGGGGAAAGCTTGGCTTCATCCATTGCCAGGGGCAACCCAAGCCTTGCTCCTGCTCTCTCTGTGGCCGTAACCATCTTGGTTGGGTTAATTTGCATACTTGCTCTGACTGGCTGGTGGGTGTGGCTTGTGGGTGTAGTGGAGATATGGTCGATTTGCATATTACTCTTTTATTAGATAGGATCTTTATTGATTTCAGAAAGGAAGGGAGAGGGAGAGATAGAAACATCAATGATGAGAAAGAATTATTGATCAGCTGCCTCCTCCACACTCCCTACTGGGGATCAAGCTCACAGCCTGGGCTTAGGCCCTTGGTTGGAATTGAACCTGGGACCCTTCAGTCTGCAGGCCGGCCAAATTGGCTAGGGCCAAAATGGTCCTTTCAACAAAATTTATCTGTGGTTTAAAAAATATTTTTAAAATATAAATCAAAATGCTCTAATGTTAAGCAAACTACTTTTGTGCTATAATCCCTGAATTGAATAGCTGAACAAAGATTCTACAATCTACCAAGTCTATATTTACTACCTGCCTTTTTATAGAAAGTTTACTGACCCCCTGTCCTAGAGTGGTAATTCCTTCTTCTATCTGATTAGAATTAGGATGTATTGTTGCTCCAACTCCAATTCCAACTAAATAGCCAACTTGCAAGAAATATGAATCCTTGCCCAGCTAGTGTGCTCAGTGGTTGAGCATCAACCCATGAACCAAGAGATCACTGGTTTGATTCCTGGTCAGGCCACATGCCCGGGTTGCTGGCTCCAACCCTAGGGAGGGACATACAGGAGGCAGCTGACTAATGTTTCTCTCTCATCAATGTTTCTTTCTCTCTCTCTCTATCCCTCTCCCTTGCTCTCTTTCTAAAAATCAATAAAAGCATATTTAAAAAAAATAATAAATATGGATCCTTAAAGGACCACCACAAAGACCAAAGCTACCATGAAATTTACTACTCACCACATAACTGTTATGTGACCAAAAAGGGAACTGGAAGTTATTTTTGAGGATCACAGCAGCATCCCAGATTTCAGGCTGAGTCTTTAGGACTGTCAGGTTTTAAAGGATAAGAAAAGTGCAGCTCCTGGGGAATGTAGAAGAAAACTTATGAAAAAAGAACACAGTGATGATGACCCTTTAGCTTAGAAGCTAGAGTATACACATACATATGAGCACATGGAAAAAATATTTATACTTTGCATCTCAAGCCAAACCCATCATACAATTTAAAGGCTGCACTTTCATAAATGGGATACAGAAAGTAACTTATTTTCATAATTTAAACAGATAAACTGTAAGACTGAGTACCCAGAGTTCTCCAGAATCACAACCCATACAGGTAGTTTTAAGTAGGTTTCACTTATGGCCTTGCTCCTTATTGAACAGATTTGAATATAATATTGAATATAACAACACTTTTTTCATAAATGTGAAGTCATGAACCTTGAGTGATATGAATAAAATATAAAGGAAGTTATTCTGGTATTGTTCATGGCTCAGAGTACTTAAAATTTTTAAATATTTTACCTAGGTTTTGCAATTCTAAAAGTTAAATATTGTAAGTGTCCTACAATTATATGGTCATTTATGAATTTAGCAAATACACATTTTTATCATTTATTGTGATAAATAGACCAGGGTCTCCAATTTTTAATAGGATGTGCCAGATAAAAGGGTCAGACTTACTCAAAAGCCCTTCCATTACTCACAGGTAAGAGGCTTAGCATCTGGTTGGGATAGTGCTATGCACTGATGAAACAGATAATACAAAAGAGATAATGGATGGAGGCAAACTGTAGGAGGAAAGAAATATCAGTATGACATTTTGAACATAAAAGAATTTGAAGTTCCTGTGGAACCTCCAGGTGGGCTGTCCATTGGGCAGCTGGATATATGGATGAGGAGCTTAGGACATACATCAAATAGGAGTGGACACTTGCTATTCATTTGTCAGCTGAAGCCAAAAAATGGAATGCTATTGCTCACAGAGTTCTTTGGGGTGAAAAACGATGATCAAAGTCAGAAACTAAGTTATGCTAATAATTAACAGACAAACAGAAACATAAGTCACTAATGGATGCTGTATCTCCCGCCCCAACAACTATTTTTATTTTCTGTGTAAACCTCCAAAGTTTTTTTATGTAACTACAAATATACATTCTTATCTTTATTTACTCAAAAGTAGTATATTACACCAAACATTGTATATTTTACTTCACGTAAAGGAATACATTGCAGACTTTTAAAATCTATCTAAAATATGATACTTATTTCCATTTGTCCAAATCTTCTTTTAGATCCTTCATTAATATTTAAAAACAATCTAAATATAGGTTTTAAACAGTTTTTATTTATCCCTACATATTTTATCTAATTTGTTGCTTTTGTAAATGAAGTTCCATCTTTTCTGTAACTGTTTTTTATATATATCAAAGCTATTATTCTGTATATGAATTTTTGTGTTATAGTACTTTATTTTTTCATTTTGTTGAAAAATATGTTGCATGATAAAATGCTGAAAGAAAGTGTCTTTGTAGCTAGAAGAAAATTGTTTCACTACATTTATAAAGACCATTTGGTCTGGGAAAAACTTGGTCAAATAGTCAGATTGCCAAGCTCATTCACAAACAAGACAGACTTTAAGGGTTTACTTTGTGGATGAAAAGGGGCCACATGCTAACCTGTTTAGCTGAGGGAAGGCCTGCATGGTGGGCTTGCAAACTCTGAGATCTAAAGTAACCACAAAGAATGGTCTGAAATTACAACTTTTTAAACTAAAAGTAGTTTATGGTGGGTAGTCATGTCCTAGGCCAGTATCTTCCCTGACAAAAGGCTAATCTTTACCTTAACTGAGCCCATTGTCTTTTTGCATTTATAATAATACATACTAGAGGTCGGCTGCACAAATTCATGCACAGGTGGGGTCCCACAGAGTGTCCTACAGGGATCAGGACAAAACCCACAGTCCAATGCTGCCTGTAGCTCCTACCTTCTGCTCCCGCTCATCCCAGCCCCACTGTGCCTGCTATGGGCTTGCACCCAATCAGTCCCGATAGGGAGAGGCTCTTACTGCCACAGCAGTGCTTACCAGCCATGAGCCCAGCATCTGCAGCTCTCTAATACCCCGAGGGGTCCCAGATTGCGAGAGGGCACAGGCCAGGCTGAGAGACCCGACCGGTGCATGATTGGGCCAGGGAGGGCTCCAGGGTATGTCCAGCCCATCTCCCTCAGTCCTGATTGGCAGATCCCAGCAGCAAGCTAACCTACCTGTCGGAGCATGTGCCCCCTGGTGCACATCATAGCAACTGGTCTACCAGTCAACTGTCTGCCCCCTGGTGGGCAGTGCAGGTCATAGTGAGTGGTTGAGCTGCCTTAGCATATCATTAGCATATTACTCTTTGATTGGTTATTCAGCTATTTGATCTATTTGCATATTATCCTTTTATTTTATAGGATCTTTAGAATGTCAAAGTAATTTTCCTTTTTTTAGACCCCTCAAAGCACAGACACTGCTCTGGGGAGACCACAAATCTCACTGTTACTGAGTTAATTGACTGTTAACTCTCCACCCACCTCAGTAAAATAAGTATGTGTATCACTTTACTTTTTATCCAATCCCAGATGTTTCCCCACTTTGCTTTCCCCCGCCTCCGTAATCTAGCACCAATGGATTTCATGTAACCCACTTACATTTCCTCTTTTGATGGTAATGTATAAAACAGGGTGCAAAACTGCCATTTTCAGGAGCATTATCTCAATCTATTGAGATTCTGCTTGCCGACAACTGTCGATAGTTTGGCTCAAATAAACTCATAAAAACTCTTCACAGGTTTGAATGCTACTTATGTTAACGACCTGATTTCTGTGCACCAAAGACAGAACAACTTGCTTCCTAATTCTGAGGTGTCTGTACAAGGGTAAATGACCAATTAAAGCTATTCCTTAGTCCAGAGCTTCTCAAAGCACACTCACCAAAGTATGAAGAAGTCAGTAAAAAGTTTTTCTGGAATCTTCCCTCTTAAAAGAAAATTAATGCTGATTTCGTTTCTACCTCACAATGAGTTTGCTTTATGTAAAATTGCTTTAAAAATTATTGATCGTTCAATTGCTTAGCCTTTTTCTTATCTTTCAGGAAAATGGATGCTCCAGAAAGGTGCATCCTTGCAAGTCATTATTTTAGAAATGGGAAAAGTGAGGTTTAGAGGTTATTACCACACAAAACTCACATGCCATTCCTCTTCACAAACTTAAAACTACACACTGTCTCACACAAGTTGTAACTACAACCCCCTCCCCCTCCCCCCCCCATACACCTCTGGTCACCCACCCGCGAGTCCTCCCTTTTCCCCTCGTACCCTTCCATCTCCAGATGAGCTTTGAACACTACAGGTCACGGTAGGCAATTCTTCCCCCCGTCTCCCCAGTCCCGTCGCAGACACCGCGAATGCTCCCTTACAGCCTCCCAGCCGGATACTGAGCCGAAAAATCCAGGTCCCACAGCCAGATTCGCGTTTGATGGAACCACACGCAAACTCACCAGCAAACAAAGACGACGAGGGCGAGCCGGAAAGTCTGCGCCTGCGCTTTCCTGGGGCTCCCAGCGGTCTCCCGGGCTCCGCGGAGCAGGGGCTCCGGATCGGGTGGAAAACAGTTAACGCGGGCCCGTCTCCCACTTTTCTGAGTGCGGACTACATTTCCCAGAAGGTCCAGAGGCTTGTTAACGGCACCTCCCGGAGAGGCGGCGGTGTGCCTGGGTAGCGCGGTCCTACGGTTCCAGCACGCACGGCTGCTCCCAGGTTGGAGCCACAGCGCGAGGCCCGGCGAGGAGCGCCAGAGGCCGGCGGGACGCGGGTCTGTGCTCGCGGCCGGACCGCAGCCCGGCGCCACCTCGTGTATCGCGAGGGCTCCGCGGAACTACATCTCCCAGAGGGCGCACGGCCCGCCGCTCCTGCCCGCCGGGAGGTGGACTGTTGGGGCAGAGCCGTATGCAGTGGTCTCAGTGATCTGGCTGGTGGCTAATGCGATTCGGGGGGCACAGGTGAAAAGTATGGAGTCAGGGACAGTGACTGAGTATGGTTTGTTCGGGCAGAACGGGCTGAGAAGGGGTGATTGTGGAATGACGTGTGAGACTGTGTGTCCCAATGATGTGTTTGTGATTTCTGATACCGTGTGTGCGGAGGCGAGGAACTGTGAGTCCACACAGCCAATAAAGACAATAATGTGCTGAAAAAAATCAAGTATTTTGGAGACAAAAAATTCCAAAGCATCTTGAATATGACTTGTTTTTAATGTTACATCTGCTTTTTAAAAGATATTTTCATTGATTTCAGAGAGGAAGGGAGAGGGAAAGAAACACCAATGATGAGAGAGAGTCACTTATCCGCTTAAATACTGCATAAGTATTGTTAATGTTTGGCGGTCTGTCACTAAGTGTGGGTGTGGGTTACCTGTGGCTGTGTCCCTGTGGTGGGTGTGTGACTGTGACCATGGGACCATGTCTTCCTCTCTGTGTAGGTATAGAGAGCTTTGTGGCTGTTCTTCGGTGACTGATGCCCTGTGGGGATTGTGACTCCGCTGTCCTGTGTGGGGAGGGGAGAGAGTTTGTGACTGGAAGTGTTACTGTGTGTCTGGTGGTGGGCGTGTGGCTGTGCAGCAGAGTCTGTGTAGCTTTGGGAAGGCTGTTTGTGTTGTAGACTGTGTGTCACATAGCCATTTGTGGGAGCACAGGAGGGCTCTGCCCCTGGCCAGTAAAGACTATGACACTGGAGTTGAATTGGAAGCCCTAGCCTCCTCTGGTAGCACTCCCCTGGTCTGGGAAGGGAAAGCAGAGCATCTGGGTCTCAAAAAGGTCTGTTGTCTCACACCCTATCTCTATCCTCCCAGTGAGCTCAGAGGAGGAGGAAATAATAGTTGTAGGACTAAAAGCTCTGCAGTATTTAAGCCCCACCTATGTGGCTCAGGGATTGAGCCTCGACCTATGAACCAGGAGGCCACAGTTGGATTTGAGCCAGTTTCTGGCTGGATTCCTAGTAAGAGATGCAGGAAGCAGTGGATAAATGACTGTCTCATCATTGGTATTTCTTTTCCTCTCTGAAATCAATAAAAAATATTTTTTAAAAAGCAGATGTAACATTAAAAATAAGTCATATTCAAGATGCTTTGGATTTTTGTTTCCAAAATACTTAATTTTTTTCAGCACAAGATTTTCTTTATTGGCAAATGCCTAACAAAGACATTAAGTGACCTGGAACCTACTTTTGGCATACTGGCTGTATCGGTTTACATTCCCACCAGCAGTGAGTAACGGTACCTTTTTTCCACCCATAATCTAACACTTGTTATTACTTGTCTTGTTGATAAAGGTACCATAGGTAGCTAGATATTAATAAGGAAGGAAGCAAAAGGAATTGGACATTGTTAAGCCTAATGGGCTGGGGAGCTGAATCCTATACAACTTGCTGGTTTCACCAGGAAGCTACAACTTCACACACGCCCCAGGGGACCCCAGCATTGTTCTTCCAAAGGGGATTAACACTACCCTTCCCCCATCTTCTGTACTGGATTAGGCAGTTAAGCACATGCACAGAACTCAAAATGGCACAGGTGTAGATGCTTCTATGAGGCACACAATAGAAGCCAAGGTAAGCTTGACTTACCTTGGGAAGTTGACTGCTTATTTTGAAAAAACTCCTACTCTTTTCCAGCCCTGAGATAGTATATCCCTAGGGGAATGAAGGACACTCTCTCTGTCTCCCTCCCTCACTCTATTCCTTCATCCCTCACCCTATTCCTTCATGTACTATCATCACTAGGAAACACTTGCAAACAAGCACATTTAGCAGCTGTGTGAACCCCTGGCAGACCACACAGGCTCCAAAGGACTAAGCTTCAATAAGAAAAAGAAACTCTGGATACTAGCCTTTTATTTGGCCTTGATAAAGACAAGTTTAGATTCTTTACATGGCAGGATGGACAGAGATGGGACATTGAAAACCCAGGGTCAACCTTCTATTTCCACCAGAATAAGTCTTTTTTAAAAAAATCTTTATTGTTGAGAGTATTACAGATGTTCCCTTTTCTCCCCACATTGGACCCCTCTACCCAGTTCCCACTTCACCCCAGGCCTTCACCACCCTATTGTCTATGACCATAGGTAAGATATTCCGTTAATCTCTTCTGGACCCCCTCCTCCTACCCTAAGATTCATCATTCTGTTCCATGCTTTCATGCCTCTGATTCTATTTTATTCACCAGTTTATTTTGTTCATTAGGTTTCTTGTTTATTTTGATTTTTAAATTCAAATGTTAGCTATTTGTTGCCATTTTATTGTTCACATATATTTTTAAATCTCAGTCTTCCTTTCTCTTCTTAAAGAATACCCTTCAACATTTCATGTAATACAGGTTTGGTAGTGGTAAACTCCTTTAGCTTTTTCTTGTGACACTCATTATTTTATTAAATTCTAAATGTGAGCTTTGCTGGATAGGGTAATCTTGGTTATAGATAGTAAATATTCATCACTTCGCATATTTCTTACCACTCCCTTCTGGCCTGCAAAGTTTTTGTTGAGAAATCAGATACTCCCTTATTTTTTTTAAAATATATTTTATTGATTTTTTTTACAGAGAGGGAGAGGGATAGAGAGTGAGAAACATCAATAAGAGAGAGACATCAACCAGCCGCCTCCTGCACGCCCCCTACTGGGGATGTGCCCGCAACCCAGATACATGCGCTTGACTGGAATCGAACCTGGGACCCTTCAGTCCTCAGGCCGATGCTCTATCCACTGAGCCAAACCGGTTTCGGCTGGATACTCCCTTATTGATAACTGCTTTTAAGATTCTCTCTTTGTCTTTAACCCTTAGCATTTTAATTATGATGTGTCTTGGTGTGGGCCTATTTGGATTCCTATTGTTTTGGACTCTATGCTTCCTGAACTTGTAAGTCTATTTCTTTCACCAAGTAGGGGAACTTCTCTATCATTATTTCTTCAAATAGGTTTCTAATATCTTTTTCTCTTATTTTTATCTGGCATCCCCATAATGTGAATGTTGGTACATTTTAAGTTGTCCCAGAGGCTCCTTACACTGTCTTCATTTTTTTGGATTCTTTTGTCTTTTTGCTCTCTGGTTGGGTATTTTTTGCTTCCTCATATTCCAAATTATTGATTTGAGTCTCAGAATCTTCTACTCTACTGTTGAATCCCTATAAATTATTATTTATTTCAGTTAGTGTATACTTGATTTTTGATTGATCCTTTTTATCTTTGACATCCTCACTAAGATCCTTGAAAGTCTCATTCAGGTCCTTGAGTAAGCTAATAATCATGGTTTTGAACTCTGTATCCAGTAGTTTGCTTGCTTCTCTTTCTTTCATTTGTGATATATTTCTTTGTTTCTACATTTTGGCTGCTTTCCTGTGTTTGTTTCTATGTATTAAATAGACCTGCTATGTCTCCTGGAATTGGTAGAGTGGCCTTGTGTAGTAAGTGTCCTGGTGTGCTCCTGTGTGGGCTATGTGCACAGTCTTATAGTTGAGTCTTGATTACTTTTGGCATCACTGAAAGGAATTGACCGTCAGGCCAACTGGCCATGAGGACTGGCTGCAACTATAGTAGGAGAGCTGCTGTGCAGGAGATACCTCTACGGAGCAGGACTGGCTTCAGTGGGGCTTTGGTGCTGATTGAGTCTGCCTCTTGAGTGTATCACTTGTGGATGTGTAGAGTTGTAATCTGCTATGGTCTGAAACTGTACACTGGATGCACTGGCTCTGGGGCCTCCAGGGAGGTGCAAAGTTAGCCACTGCCTGGGGGTACCCAGCAGGAGCTACAAAGAAATTGCAGATGGCTGCTATTTGCTATTTGCATTGGGCCTAGAGGTGCCCAGCTGTGAAGCAAGGCAGGCTGGTGCAAATGCTGGGTCTTGGGCCTTTGATTGATAGGTTTGGAACATGCTATGACCAGTTGAAGTTTGTTTGAGAGATTTTAGCAAATTGTGAAGCTTGAGCGAAGACAGGCCATTCATATGATAAAGCTGCTGCAAATAGCTTGGGTGGAGCTGCAAATTGGATGGGCTAGGGTCTCAAGGAATCACCAGGGCAAGATGATTATATGGATTGTATCCCACAAACTCTGGTGTGCTGGGCATTTGTGTTACAGGAGCTGGGGTGGGAGGTGGGGCATAAGATAGTCCTTTTGACATTTTGGAAGATTAAGTTCTTAGTTCCTTAAGAATGAATCTGAGACACCGTGAGCAGAAAAGGCTCCTGCAGCTCCCGTGCACTGGTCTTTTAACTGGAACACCTGGGTCTCCAGCAGCCACTATGTCCTTCAGTCACAATTCCCACAGGTTTTTACAGCTTGTAGTTGTGGGGACTCTCTTCCCAGCTCTGGAACCCTGGGCTAGGGGTCTGGTGTGGGGCTGGGGCCCCTTGCTCCTCACTGGCAGTCTCCTCAGAGATGATCTCTCTCCCAAATTAAAACACACACATACACAACGGTACAGATAGGTGTTGGATCAGCCTGTTCTTCAACTCTGCCCCTCGTACCTCAATGTGTTTCCTTCTTTACTTCTCTAGTTGTAGGACTTCCATTCAGCCAGCTTTCAGATGAGTTCTGAATGATAATGGTTCTATATTTTAATTGTAATTTTAATGTGACTGGGGGAGGCAGAGATTACAGGCATTTACCTATGCCACCATCTTGGTTCTCTCTCTCAAAATCATTTCGCTATTAAATATTTTCCACCAGAATTAATCTTGCCACACTACATTCTCCCCATGTGTGTGTCCATGGAATGCATTTTTTGTGATCCCATGGAAGTACACAAATTCCATAGGCAACAATAACAGACATTTTAATAGGTGTGTGGTGGGTATTTCATTGTAGGTTTGATTTGCATATCCCTAATAGCTAGTGAAGTTGCATATCTTCATATACCAGTATCTGATGGTCATTTGTATGTCTTTTTGGGAGAGGTGTCTGTTCAGGTCCTCTGCCCATTTTTTTGAAACAGGAAAAAATAAAAAAATTATATATATATGTTATTATATATATATGTGTGTGTGTGTGTGTGTGTGTGTGTGTATATATATATATATATATATATATTTCAGAGAGGAAGGAAGAGGGGGAGAGGGATAGAAACATCAATGATGAGAGAGAATCACTGATTGGACACCTTCTGCACACCCCCTACTGGAGACCAAGCCCACAACCCAGGCATGTACTTTTGACCGAAAATCAAATTTTTAATACATATGCTTGAGAATTTGCATAAGCATGAAAATTACAAAGATAGTAAGGCAATACTAGGTATATATTGCTGAAGGAGGAACACACAAGGCCAAAGTGGTAAGGGATTACAAATTTATGAAGTCATCTGGAAAACTATATGGGCTGAGACCCAAAATGGTACCAGCATCCAGGGATGGGGAGTTGGAGATTTAAAAGTAGGTGGCTTTTTCTGGGTGGAGAATTCTCTAGGTGGGTCCGGAGGGGAATGAAATGGCATTAGCAAGTGGAATGTGGTCTAGAGATCAGTTACCCAGGGAGGGGATATTGATTCAATTATTTGACCAGACCTAATCTTCCAGCATTTTGTTTTATGGAATAGAATGAAGGTCATATCTTCTGTAGTTACTGCCTGTGGAGGGGGGATGTCAACATCATAGGGAAATGGACTTTGATAGAAATCGCTGGAGCATTGTATAGATTTCTCATGATTGGAGCAATGGGGCATAGCAGCCTGATTTCCCCAAGAAACTGATGAAGGTTGAAAGTGGTCCTGTTGAGTGACTTGGGAGGTAAAAGGTGGTCCTGAGGCTAGGTGACAGGAACAATGGGACAAAGTGGGAATCTAAAACATGCTTAGAGCTTCCAGTCTAATGCTAAGGTGACTAAGGTTTCTTCCTGAAGCAGGTTTTCTCCATATGAATCGCTTAGGCAGGAAAGGAGAAAGAGTCAAAGGTTATTTCTGAATCTTTTGTTTCTTTTTTCTTTTTTTTCTTTGTTAAGGTACTAGTGGCCCAAGGCATGAAATTCTTACATGGGGAGGGGGGGTGTTCTCCTCACCCCAGCCTGCACCCTTTCCAATCTGGGACATATAGATTATATAGGATAGGATTGCTTAGTTGGGGGTGGGGGGGCTTTTTCATCAGGAGGAGATGCTCTTGGCAGACAAAAATACATAATCCCTATATCAAACTGGTCATTAAAAAATTGAACTGCTTTCTTACACCTTACACCAAACAACTGTTGCCCTTAAAACCCCTCCTCAGCCCCCACCTTAGAGTCTGCCTTTGCAGTTCACCCAGATTAAGTTCTGATTGGTTGGTTTCTATGCCAGTGTCAAAAGCTTCATCTCGTAGGCAGCCATTGGCTCCTCTCACTTCACTCAGATTTGGTTCTGAATAGTCAGTTTCTATGCCAGTCAGCATATCTAGACCTATCAATGAGCCTGATCAGAGAGGCAGGGCTGATCAGCAGCCCCAACAGAGGCCAGAGAGAAAGAGAGGCAGGGCTGCTGGTCAGGCCTGGAGCAAAAGAGAGAGGCAAGTGCTGATCAACAGCTGCCACTGAGGCTACGGGTCAGACCCTGCTTCTCTCTCCTCAGGCCTCTCTCCAGGACTGATCTGCAGTCCCCTTTGGCAGTCAGTGCTGGGTCTCGGGATCTTGCAGCCAAGGCAGTCAGTGGTGGATTGCCACGGCAACCCAGCACTGACTTCCGGTTGGTCAAGCCTGTGGTCATGGTGGATGTTACAGACCCTAGGTTTTTATATATTAGGACTACATATGAGTCCTTATCTCCCCATTGCCCCCACCTCCTCCCACTCATGCCCTCACCCCCCTAGTGTCCCTGTCCATTGATTATGCTTATATGCATGCATACAAGTCCTTTGGTTGATCTCTCTCCCTTCCTCCCATCCTCACCTGCCCTCTGAGGTTCGATGGTTTGATTGATGATTCTCTGTCTCTGGATCTGTTTCTGTTCATTAGTTTATGTTGTTCATTATATTCCAAAAGTGAGAACATGTGATACTTATTTTTCTGATTGACTTATTTTGCTTAGCATAATACTCTCCAGATCCATCCATGCTGTTACAAATGGTAAGAGTTCCTTCCTTTTTATAGCAGCATAGTATTCCATTGTGTAGATGACCCAGTTTTTTAATCCCCTTATCTGCTGATGGGCACTTAGGCTGTTTCCAAATCTTAGCTATTTAAATTGTGCTGCTATGATCATAGGGCTGCATATATCCTTTCTGATTGGTGTTTCTAGTTTCTTGGGATATACACTTAGTGGCCAGATTATTATGATCTCTGAATGCATAATAATCTGGCCACTCAGTGTGTGTGTGTGTGTGTGTGTGTGTGTGTGTGTGTGTGTTTGTGTGTGTATTAGAGGCCCGGTGCATGAATTCATGCATGGGTGGGATCTGGCCAGCCTGGCCAGGGGGAGGGAACACAGGCAGTTGGCTGGCTTGCCTACTGGTCAAACTCCTGATCGAGGGGACAATTTGCATATTAGCCTTTTATTATATAGGATATACACTGAGTGGCCAGATTAATATGTGTCCAGAGATCATAATAATCTGGCCACTCAGTGTATTCCTAGAAGTGGAATCACTGGTTCAAATGGGAGTTCCATTTTTAGTTTTAGAACCTTTTGTTTCTTAATAACCAGGTAAAAATCAAAGGCAACTTTAGGTTGGCAAAATTTCATTATTCAAAAATTGCAAGTAGCTACTATTGTTCACCTGGTTCAAATGGAAGAAAGCCAGCACTTTCTAAGATGGTCATGTCCTTGCTGCAGCCAAACCCAGTTGATCCTATAATCTGAGAGTACATGTTTTTATGCATGGAAATTTGTTTATATTTGTTGGGACTTTTCTTTCTTTGGCTTCTTGAGGATCCTTTCTAAAAGAAAGTTGTTGCTGAAACCAGTTTGGCTCAGTAGATAAGAGCGTTGGCCTGCAGACTGAAGGGTCCCGGGTTCGATTCTTGGTTGTGGGCACATCTCCAGTTGGGAGTGTGCAGGTGGCAGCTGATCGATGTCTCTCTCTCATCATTGTTTCTAACTCTCTATTCATCTTCCCTTCCTCTCTGTGAAAAATCAATAAAATATATTAAAAAATAAAATAAAATAAATAAAAGGTTAAAGTTGGTGGTGCCACAGGCAGACTAAATAGCCATCTCAGATGGTGATTAAAGAAAAATTGAATTTATTTAAAGAAAAAGAGAAGGGAGATGGGAATATCCAAAGGGAAGGGTTATACAGCACTGAGCCAAAGGTTACTGGGTCTATGATGGCAGCAGCAATATACTTATGACAGTGAAACAAGGGCACAGGAAAGCAACAGGAAAGCCTAGGCTAGACTGCTTTGGATGAGCTGCCACTGCTCATTGCCCCCCTGGTTGCAGGTTTCATGGGTACCTTAGAAATTAGGGGATACACGCCTGAGAGAGACTGGCACAGGCATGCTCCTTGGAGGGAGAGAAGCCACTGGGTCCTTTGTTTATCTCTTTCCTGCAGGAGGAAATCTTAGGGGAAGCCTCAGGGGAAGGTCTTCAAATATTCATCAGCTCTAGAGGTTGCTCTTTCAGGTTCCTGGTCTGCACTGATTGGTCAGTGCCAAGCAAGCAGTCATTAGTTAATGTAGCTGATCCTGAGGCAGCCATGGAGTCATTTGTCTGGTTTTGCTGCTTTTCTGGGCCTGGAGCTAAAATAAAACTGAGGCCTTGATGTTATCTTTAGGGAGGAAAAGGTCAGGGAGTCTTCACTGCCTGACCAGTGATATGAAAGATTAGGGGTCCAAACTGCATGACCAATGATGTGCTAGGGGAGGACAGGTTACCTTAAGGGCAAGATTCTTATTTTCCCTTGCTGGGCATCTGGAGTGTTCTGCCCTCATGAGTTTCTGTATCTAGCCTATCATCCTCTGCTCATGTCTGTCTAACACTTTCAGTGTAGTAATAGATTCTGATAGTAAAAAAGACTATGCTTTAATATTTTTGGAGAGTGATCAGAAATGAAGTTCCCAACTGTCTGGACCAATCTTAACTCAGACTTCAAAGAAAGCTTGCTTGATTTTACATTCCTGAGCATTAATTGTTTATAATTTCTAGGGCCATGACTTGGTTCTTGCCTTAGGATTGTTAATATAAGAAACATGCCAACCTGTAAAGTATTTTTGTGAGTTTATTTGACAATTAAACTGTCAACAATTGCCAGGAAGCACAATCTCAATGGATTGAGTTAATGCTCCAAAGAATGGTGGTATTCCATCTATTTTTATAAATTACTAACAAAGGAGACATAAGTTGGTTACATAAAATTTATTGGTAATATATTAGGGAGGTGGGAAAAAGCAAAGCGGGGAAACCTCTGGGATTGGATAAAAAGTAAAATGATAGACACATGCTTCTTTTATATAGGTGGGTACTGGATAGTTAGCAGTCAACAATTAACAAGATAACAGTAACAATGAGGGAATCCATGATCTCCACCCTGGTGCCCTGGTACATTGGTTGTGCTCTGAAGGGTTCAGAAAAAGGGAAATTACAAGTTATCCCAACATTCCAAAGGTATGTTATCATAGATGCAAAAAAACAATAGACTCAGTTAAGATCAAAGTTGATCCTAGGAATTTACCAGCCTAGGACATTACTACCCAACATAGTAAACTTCTTCTTAATTACAAAGTTTATATACAGACCATCCTTTGTGGTTGCTTTAGGTCTCTTAGTTTGCAAAGCCATCATGTAGGCCTTCTCTGAGCTTGTCAGGTTAGCATATAGGACTCATCTCTTCAGAGCAGAGGGAGCATTCAGCCATCTTCAAATCAATACCAACATTATCTCATTATGTATATGTATATGACGAAGAGGTAACAAACAAAGTCTTAAGGACTGTGACACAAATAAAAATCACTCTGGTTCTCAGATATGAATGCAACAACCATTTATATTTTTGTGTTTTTCCTAGCATTTGTCCACAGGCAGACATAGTTCTATATGGTTTTAGTCTTCAACATGTATGTGCACTTTTAAACTAATAACCTGTGTGAGAAGCATGCCAGGTGCCCGGATAGTCAAGGCCAATAGGAGCAAAGAAGCCTTGTTATCAATATACCAGAAAGGCCAAAGGCTGCTCTGAGCATGAGCCTAATGAGGATGTCCAAGAACTATGAGCCTGGACACTGTAATCAGGCCAAGATACCATGAGTGGGTGCAAGGACACATGATACACTGTGCCCTTCTGTAACCCAAATGATTGATGTCACTGTTGGCAATCAGCCTTCTTTTCTCTGAATAGACAGGTTACTGACCAAGATATGTGAAGAAGTCTGCTAGAGAGCGTGCAGCTGGGCAGGAGAGACAGGAGAAGCTGCTGAGCCAGAGAGCTCAAGTACTATTAAGATGTAAGACGGTGAGTTTAGAGGCAGCATGTGGCTATTCAAATACTAACTGTGGGTATAGAGATTAATGCTACTTTGTGAGAAAAATATGTATTCACCAGCCGGTGTCCAGCTATCTGCCTGTCTGAACTTTGATATAAGGACTGTTCTTGTCTGAAGGCTATGTGGCCACTGGCTTCTGCAATAGACTCCTTCTTATATACCCACAACCTGTCATGGCTTCTCCATCTACCCCACCGCCAGAATTGACCTGTGTCTCTGACACTTGGTAAAGGAGGAACTTGGACTAAGTTCCCAATAGTTAGTACAGTGGGCAGGTTTCGGGGAGGCACCTGCCCTGGCATAGTCAAATGGGAGAACTTAAAAGAATACATGGACTCAAAGCCATTCAGATTAGCAGAGCTGTGCAGCGCTCCTGCTGGCTCTGATAACTTGTTTTTAAAATAAGTAATAAAAGTTAAAATTTCTTATTAGGTATGTACTTATTGTAAAACATTTTAAAAATATAGAAAGGGCTGCTTTCCTGAGGAAACACCAAATGGCGGATGATGCCCATGCTTCGGAAGGGCCTAGAGACCCCAGGGGCTCTGGAATAGGAGGCCATGGTGGCTCCTGTGGAAGATTTGGCAGTGGCATCCAGGGCTGAGGTTGCGTCTGGGGTCAGGGCAGGGGCCAAGGCCACGGAGCTTGCAGAGGCAAGGCCAAGACCAAGATCCCCATCACCAAGTGGGCCGCCTGGTCAAGGACATGAAGATCAAGTCCCTAGAGGAGACTGATCTATTCTCCTTGCACATCAAGAATCGATCACTGACTTTCTTGGGGCATCCATCAAGGATGAAGTCTTGAAGATTATGCTCATGCAAAAGAAGACACACACTGGCCAGAGGAACTGGCCAATTGTCATCACCGGGGACTACAATGGACATGTTGGTCTGGGTATTAAGTGCTCAAAGAAGTAGCCACTGCATTCTGTGGAGCCATCATCCCAACCAAGCTCTCTATTGTCCCTGTGGTGAGGCTACGGGGGGAACAAGATGGGCAAGTCCCACACAGTTCCTTGCAAGGTGACTGGCTGCAGTGGACCTGCACTAGTGTGCCTCATTCCTGCTCCCAGGGACACTGGCATTGTCTCGGCCCCTGTGCCCAAGAAGCTGCTGCTCATGGCTGGTATTGACGACTGCTGTACCTCAGCCAGGGGTTGCACTGCCACCCTGGCAACTTTGCCAAGGCCACCTTTGCTGCCATCTCTAAGACCTACAGTTATCTCTCTCCAGATCTCTGGAAAGAGACTGTGTTCACCAAAGCCTCCCTAACAAGAATTCACTGACCCTTGTAAAGAGTCACATCAGAGTTCTGTGCAGAGGACCCAGGCTCCAGCTGTGGCCACCACATAATTTTATACAAGAAAAATGAGATATATATATTAGAGGCCCGGTGCACAAAGTTGGTTCACAGGGGCTTGGGGCTGTCCCTCAGCCCAGCCTGCACCCTCTCCAATCATTTCTTTAAAAGATATTAGATAATTTAAGAAAAAAAAAGTTTAAACATATTTAGAAATAAAATAAACCACAATGGCAAAAAGGGAATGGAATTACCCAGTTTTAATATTTTTGCATTATATATGAAGTTGTATAACAATTATTGAAATACTCTAATAAGTTTTTAAAAATACATTTTTGATGTCAGAAGAGGAAGGGATATATCTCAAGAGAGGAAAAAAAAAATCAAGGATGAGAGAACCATTGATTGACTGCCTCCTACACAACCCATACTGGGCTCAAGCTTACAACCTGGGTGTGTACCCTGACTGGGAATTGAACTATGACCTCCTGGTTCATAGTTTGGTGCAACAACCACTGAGCAACACAGGCCAGGCTAATAAGTTTTTTTAAAAAATAAGCACATTAAAAACTTTAGAAAAACCCCCCCCCCCCCCAAACAGCAAAGTGATATAAACAGTTCAGCTAATAATTCTATAATGGAAATAAATGGAATAATGAAAAAAAGTGGAAATAGAATACTAAAAATGCAAATTAGTCCAAAAAAGAGAATACAAAAGAGCAGATCATAAGATAGATTAAAAACTAATGGTTATATTCAATTTAAATGATCAATATAGGGTTCAACAAACTGTTTCTGAAAAGGGTCAGATAGTAAATATATTAGATTCTGTGGGTCAAATACAGTCCCTATCACATACTCTTTTTTGTTTTATTTATAAGCTTTCATAAGTGGAAAGTCATTCTTAGGTTGAAGGCCATACAAGGCTGTGGGCTGAATTTGGCCTGTACGCTATAGTTGGCCAACCCTAAGTCTAGAGACTTTAAGGCAGATGTGGTCTGACTGGATTTTAAAAAAAGGGGGTGGGGTAATACTATATAGACAAAATTAAAATAGCTTAAAATACAAGTATGGAAAAAAAGATATGCCACAAAACAATTGTAAAAGAAAGCAGAAGGAGTTACATTTAAAAAGAAAATAGAATCCAAGAAAAAAGAATATTGCCAAAAGGAACATTTCATGATAAATGTTCAGTGGCTATTGAAAAATGAACTATCTGGAATATTTTTTTAAATATATTTTATTGATTCTGCACAGTGAGGAAGGGAGAGGGATACAGTTAGAAACATCAATGAGAGAAAGATATCGATCAGCTGCCTCCTGCACACTCCCTACTGGGGATGTGCCCGCAACTAGGATACATGCCCTTGACCGAAATCAAACCTGGGATCCTTCAGTCCGCAGGCCGACGCTCTATTTACTGAGCCAAACCGGTTTCGGCTCTGGGAATATTTTTTTTTTAATTGATGGATGAGATCTATAGAAGATTAAACACAATAGAAGAAAAGATCAGCAGAACAATTCAATAAAAATTAGCCACTGAAGCCCAGCATGCAGAAAAAAGATTGAAAAAAATAAGTAAATAAAGCCATAATGACTTTTGAGACAGTCAATCCAGTATACATGTAATTAGAGATTTGGAAGAAGAAATAATAGGGCAAAAGAAACATTTACAAATATTGGCCAAAATATTTTCCAAATTTGATTTAAAAAGAAAAAATAAGTCATGAAACCATAAAAATTTTAGAAGAAAATATAGGCAGAAAAATCTTAGATAACTCATGTGGCAGAATTTTCACAGGTACATCTAGGGCAAGAGAAACAAAGTAAAAAATAAGTGAGACTACATCAAATTAAAAATCACCTGCACAGCAAAAGAAATCATCCTCAAAATACAAATGGAACCCACTGTGTGAGAAAACATTTGCCAATGATATACTGGATAAGGGGATAATTTCCAAAATATATAGCTATCTCATACAACTCAACAAAAGGAAGATAAACAGCCCTATTGAAAAATGGACAAAGGACTTAAATAGACACTTCAGAGAGGACATACAGATGGTCAACAAACATGAAAAAATGCTCAAAATCACTTTTAAAGAGACTAAAATGACAATGAGGTTATCACCTCACATCTGCCGGATTGGCCGCCATCTATAAATAAACAACAGTGTTGGAGAGGATGTAGAGAAAAGAGAACCCTAGTACACTATTTGTGGGAATGCGGACTGTTAAAAGTACTATGGAAAAAAGTATGGAATTTCCTCAAGAAATTAAAAATGGAACTGCCATTTGACCAGATGATCCCATGCTAGGACTATATCCTAAGAATCCCAAAACACTAATCAGAAAGAATATATGTATCGTTATATGTATCTTTATGTTCATAGCAGTGCTATTTACATTAGCTAAGATCTGAAAACAGCCCAAGTGCCTATCAGTAGATGAGTGGATTAAGAAAAGCTGTGGTACATTTACACCATGGAATACTATGCAGCTGTAAAAAAAAGAAGGATCTCTTATCCTTCAAGACAGCATGGAGGGACCTGGAGAGTATCATACTAAGTGAAATAAGCCAGTTAGAGAAACACAAGTATCATGTATCGCCCTTATACATGGAATTTAATAAACATAAATAGGTCCAGAAGCGTGGAAGTATGGCACAGACTGACAGATATTAAAGGGAATCAGGGGAGGGCAAACAAAATTACCAAAGAACTTATATGCATACTAGCACCCCGATGCACAAATTCATGCACATTGAAAGAAAATTAATTAGAAGAAATATTGTAATATCGCTATTAGCTCTTCCTCTATAATAGAAGTCAACTAAATTCATGATCGACAATGACAGATGGAAACACGGGTGTGATTGGTGCCAGGATTGGGCCTAAACGGGCCGTCGGACATCCCTCCCACAATCCAGGAGTGCTGGCTCCCAACTGCTTGCCTGCCTGCCTTCCCAATTGCCCCTAACCACTTCTGCCTGCCAGCCTGATTGATGCCTAACTGCTTCCCTGCCAGCCTATTTGTCCCCACCTGCTCTTCCCTGCAGGCTTGGGTTCCCCTAAACTGCTCTTCCCTGCAGGTCCAATCACCCCCAACTTCCCTCCTCTGCCAGCCTGGTCATCCCTAACTGCCCTCCCCTGCAGGCTTGATTGCCCCCAACTGTCCTTCCTTGCAGGCCTAGTCCCTCCCAACTGCCTTCCCCTGCTGCCCTGATTGCCCACAACTGCCCTCCCTTGCAGGCCTGCTACCTCCTAATTGCCCTCCCCTGCTGGCCATCTTGTGTCCACATGGGGGCAGCTATCTTGTGTGTTGGTGTGATGGTCAATTTGCATATTACTCTTTTATTAGATGGGATAGAGGCCTGGTGCACAGGTGGGGGCCAGCAGGTTTGCCCTGAAGGGTATCCCAGATCAGGGTGGGGGTTCCCTTGGGGAATGGGGCAGCCTGGGCGAGGGACCTATGGTGGTTTTCAGGCTGGCCACGCGTCCCCCCCCAACCCCTAGTAACCCAAGCGGAGGCCCTGATATCTGGGGTTTATTATCTTCTATAATTGAAACTTTGCAGCCTTGAGTGGAGGCCTTGGCCCGCCAGGGTGTGCGGAAAGCTTGGCTTCCTCCATCGCCAGGGAAACCCAAACCTCCTGTTCGCTCGTGGCTGCAGCCATCTTGGTTGGGTTAATCTGCATACTTGCTGACTGGCTGGTAGGCGTGGCTTGTGAGTGTAACCAATGATGGTTAATTTGCATATTACTCTTTTATTAAATAGGATAATAAAATTGACTGAATGGCCAAACAATGAAACAAAAATCCAGACAACCATCTGGATGACCATCTGGGACCACACTATGATACCCACTTGGACCAGGCCAGCCAAGGCAGGTGTGATGCGTTTGGTTGGGGGCCCAGCTATCACCCCATCTTTGCTCCGCAGAGGAAGGCTCAGGCCACCAGCCAGCGGGATGATCAATCAGGGGGCTCCATGATTGCCCCAAAGAGGGAGGCCCAGGCCACCCACCAGTGGGCTGCAGCAGATGGGTGGGGCTTACCTCTGTGAGGCAAGCCCGGGTCCCTGTGCCAGAGGGAAGCCAGTGCTGGCAGCTAGAGTAAGGAAGGCCTACTCTTGCTCAAATTTCATTTATCAGGCCTCTAGTAATTATATATTATGTAGAGCATGATACTTAAAACATTATGGTATTGGTGAATATATAAAGAGAACAAAATAGAAAATCTATAAATATATTATAAATAGTAATTTACCTATGATGAAAGGCTAAAGTCTTGTTTTTTGAGATATAATTGACATATCACATGATGTTGGTTCATGTATACAACACAGTGATTTGATATGTATATATTATTAAATGATCACAATAAGTCTAGTCAGCATTTATCACCACACATATTTGTATTTTTTTTATGATGAGAACTTTTAAGATTTACTCTTACTAACTTTGAAATATATGCAGTATTATTATAGTTACCATGCTGTATATTATATTCCAAGAGCTTATTAATTTTATAACTGAAAGTTTGTACTTTTTTACTTCATCCATTTTGCCCACTTACCTTTCTCCAACTCTGGTACCTACCCTATTCTCTGTATCTATGAGTTTGATATTTTTGTTTTCTGTTTTTAGATTCCACATATAAGTGAGATCATATGGTATTTGTCTTTCTCTGACTTATTTCACTGGACATAATGTCCCCAAAGTCCATCCATGCTGTCACAAATGGCAGGATTTCCTTTGTTTTTATGGCTGAATAATAGTCCATTGTGTATACGTTCCACACTTTCTTTATCCACTCATCCATCGGAGGATAGATACTTAGATTGTTTCCATATCTTGGCTATTGTAAATACTAATTGCAGTGATCATGGAGAATATCTTTTTTGAGTTAGTATTTTGTTTCCTTCAGATAAATATCCAGAAGTGGAATTGCTCTATCATGTGGTAGTTCTATTTTTTAAAGAACCTTCATACTTTTTATCCTAGTGGTTGCACCAATTCACACTCCCAGCAAGAGTGCATGAGAGTTTCTCTTCTCCATATTCTTACCAACATTTCTTATGTCTTGTCTTTTTTATAAATAAATATAAAAGGCTCTTATAAAAAGAAAAATACTCAATAACTCAAGAAATAACAATGAAAAGTCTACCATAGTCCTGAGCCAGGCTAACTTTCTAAACACTGTGGCTTGGACTGATGGTGTGAGGGCATTGGTTCCATGCAGTGCTTGGATTGTTGGACTGTATCCCCCAGGGAGGCTCCTATTGGGGATACAGCTGGAAGAATGCTGGGTTCTGTGACTGCGTGGTGAGGAGGAGGCAGCCCCGAGAAGGAGAATTAGAGCCTGTCTCCCCTCCTGCAGGCCATAAACACCACTCTTAACAAAAGAATGGTTGTTCAGCTCTGTGAAGTCCTAGATACCCATGCTGGGTGCAGCTCTGTGAGGAATGGGAGAGCAGCTCAGAGCAGGACACTGCAAATGTGAGACCCTCAGAAGCTATTTTCTTGGAACTGAAAAAAGTGCTTGGCTCCCTCCTCAGGGTGGGGCCTGCAACATCCTCAGACTCTTTTTTCCCTCTCTCTCCTTTTGGGAAATGTGTAGGAAAGATACTCTTTTTTTAAATATGTATATTTTTAATTGATTTAATTAATAAGAGAGGAAGGGAGAAGGAGAGAGCGATAGAAACATCAATGATAAAAAAGAATCAAATGATTGGGGATGGCGACCAGCAAGAAAATAGGGAGGGAGAGAGTGTGAGAGAGTGAGAGAGCGATAGAGGAGTGTGTGGACGTGTGGGGTGTGTGTGTGAGAGAAATAGGGACAGTCAGATCCTGCGGGTTTTCCAGGGGGTCGCCAAACCAGGCAGACTTGGAAGGCGAAACCCCACTGCCACCACAAACAAGCGGAAAGGACACATCATAATTACAATGGCAAACATTAATGACAAAGAGAGAATCTTAAAGGTTGCAAAAGAGAGACAGAGAGTTACTTACAAAGGACTCCATCAGATTATCAAATGATTTCTTAACAGAAACATATCAAGCTAGAAGAGAATGGAAGGACGTATACAAAGTGATGCAAAGCAAAGGACTGAGTCCAAAATGCTTTATCTAGCAAGACTATCAATCAAAATTGAAGGGGAAATCAGGAGCTTCGTAGACAAAAAAGGCTATGGGAATTCATCACTACCAAGCCAGCAATGCAAGAAATGCTAAAGAGAATGCTGTAAAAAGAAGAAATAGAAAGGCAGGAAGGATCACAGGCATAAAGTACAGAAATGGCTACAAACAAGTATCAATCAATAACAACATTTAATGTAAATGGATTAAAAGATCCAATCAAAAGACATCGAGTGACTGAATGGATAAGAAAACATGACCCATATATATGCTGTCTACAGGAGAAGCATCTCAGAACAAGGGACTCACACTGACTGAAAGTGAAGGGATGGAAAAATATCAACCAGGCAAATGGAAATTTAAAAAAATCTGGAGTAGCAATACTTACATCTGATAAAATAGACATTAAAGTGAAGGCCATAACAAGAGACAAGAAAGACCACTTCATAATTCTAAAAGGATTGATAAAACAAGAGGATATAACTCTGGTAAACATTTATGCACCCAATGCAGGAGCACCTAAATACATTAAAAAACAAAACAAAACAAAACAAAAAAAACCACTTCTAGATTATATCAGGGCAGAGAATGACAGCAACACAATCATAGTAGGAGACTTTAATACCCCATAAACATCACTGAATAAATCCTCTGGACAAAAAAAATTGGCAAAGAAAGTTCAATCCTAAACAACTCAATAGATTGGATGGACTTAAAAGACATCTTTAGAACATTCCATTCCAAAACTACGGAATATACATCCTTCTCAAGAGCAAATGGGACATTTTTCAAAGGTAGATCATGGATTAGAACACAGGCAAAGTCTCTCCAAACTCAAGAAGATTGAAATCATATCAAGCATCTTCTCAGATCACAATGGCATAAAATTAGAAATCAACTACAATAAAAACAATCACAAAAATTCAAACACTTGGAGGCTGAATAACATGCTATTAAACAATGAGTGGGTTACCAAAGAGATCAAAGAAGAAATAAAAAACATCCTGGAAATAAACAACAATGAGAACACAACAATCCAAAATTTTGGGACACAGTGAAAGCAATCTTGAAAGGGAAGTTCATAGCATTACAGGCTCATCTCAAAATACAAAAAAAAAAAAAAAAAAAACTGGTAATAAAACATATAACATTGCAAATTGAATAATTAGAAAGAGAGCAACAAGAAAAGCTCTGGGTGAGTGAGCAGAAAGAAGAAAATAAAAAAGACCAGGATGGAAATAAATGATATAAAGACAAACACACACACACACACACACACACACACACACACACACACACAAGATCAATGAAATCAAGAGCTGGTTCTTTGAAAGGATAAACAAGACTGATAAACCTCTGGCCAGACTCACCAAGAAGCAAAGAGAGAAGACCCAAATAAACAAAATCAGAAATGAAAGAAGTGAAATAAAAACAGACCCCACAGAAATACCAAGAATTGTTAAAAAAAAAATAACTATGAGCAACTCTACTCCAAGAAACTGGTCAACCTAGAAGAAATGGACATAATCCTAGAAATATATGACCTTCCAAAACTCAACCAGGAGGAATAAAAAAATCTGAATAGGCCTATAACTATGGAGGAAATTGAAGCAGTAAAAAAAATAAATAAATAAAGTAAAACTTCAAACAAATAAAAGCCCTGGACCAGACGGCTTTACAGTTTTATCAAACATTCAAAGAAGAAATAAAACCTATCTTCCTCAGACTATTCCAAAATATTCAAGAGGAAGAACCAAGTTCAAGCTCCTTCTCTGAAACTAGCATTACCCTAATCCAAAACCAGATAAAGACAACACAATGAAAGAGAATTATAGGCCATTCACCCTCATGAACATAGACACCAAAATCCTCAACAAAATTTTAGCAAATTGAATCCAGCGTTACATTAGAAAGATGATACACCATGATCAAGTGGGATTTATTCTGGGGATGCAAGGATGGTACAACATTTGCCTATCAATAAATGTGATACACCACATAAAAAACTGAGAGTTAAAAACCATATAATCATGTCCATTGATGCAGAAAAAGCATTTAACAAAATCCAACACTCTTTCTTGATAAAAACACTCAGCAAGGTGGGAATAGAAGGATCAGACCTCAACATAATAAAAGCCTTATATGACAAACCCACAGCCAACATCATACTGAATAGGCAAAAAATAAAACCATTTCCCCTAAGAATAGGAACAAGACAGAGATGCCCACCCTCACAGTCCTGTTTGAAATAGTACTGGAAGTACTAGCCATTACACTCAGACAAGAAGGAGAAATAAAAGGCATCCAATTTGGAAAAGAAGAAGTAAAACTGCTTTTATTCACAGATGACATGATATTATATATAGAAAACCCCAAAGACTCCATCAGAAAACTAGTAGACTTAATAAATGAATTTGGCAATGTAGCAGGATATAAAATTAACACCCAGTAGTCTATGGCTTTTCTGTACACCAATAATGAACTCAGAAAAGGAGAAATTTAAAAAATAATCCTACTTACCATTCCAACAAAAAAATTAAGATACCTAGAAATAAACTCAACCAAGGAGACAAAGGACCTGTACTCAGAAAATTTCAGGTTGCTGAAAAAAGAGATAGAGGAAGATATGAACAAATGGAAGAATATATCTGGTAGAATCAAATGGACTGGTAGAATCAACATCATTAAAATGTCCATACTACCCAAAGCAAACTATAAATTCAATGCTATCCCAAATAAAATACCAACGACATACTTCAAAGAACTAGAACAAATTCTCCAAAAATTCATCTGGAATTAAAAAAAAAAAAAGACCCCGAATAGCTGCAGCAATCTTGAGAAAGAAGAAAAATGTTGGAAGGATCACAATACCAGATATCAAGCTATACTACAAAGCCACTGTTCTCAAAACTGCCTAGTAATGGCACAAGAACAGACATATAGACCAGTGGAGCAGAACAGAGAACCCAGAAATCAACACAAACCAGTAAACTCAATTAACATTTGACAAAGGAGGCAAGAGCATATAATGGAGACAAGACAGTCTCTTCGATAAATGGTGTTGGGAAACTAGACAGATACTTGCAAAAAAAAAAAAATGAAACTAGACCACCAACTTACACCATACATAAAAATACACTGAGTGGCCAGATTATTATGATCTCTGAATGCATAATAATCTGGCCACTCAGTGTAATTCTCTTGAGTAGCTTATTTATTTGATATCAAAGATACTATAAATCGTGCACCTGATCAGTTTTCCCCTTTGCACTGGCTGATAGAAAGCTCAGAGCAAATAGGTAGTTGATCTCCAGCAAAAGTCTAGAATACTTTTGGTACCCATTTGAGATACAGACACATTGAGTGGCCAGATTATTATGTGTTCAGAGATCAAAATAGTCTGGCCTCTCAGTGTAAACTCTAAATGGATAAAGGACTTAAACGTAAGATGGGAAACCATAAAAATCTTAGAAGCAACTATAGGCAGCAAAATAGCAGACATGTGTCATAGCAATATCTATATCGATACTCCTAGGGCAATGGAAAATAAAGAGAAAAACAAATGGGACTACATCAAAATAAAAAGCTTGTGCACAGCAAAAGAAACCATCAACAGAACAACAAGAAAGCCCACTGCATGGGAGAATATATTTGGCAATGTTGTCTCTGATAAGGGTTTAATCTCCAACATTTACAGGAAACTCATACAACTTAACAAAAGGAAGATAAACAATACAATAAAAAAATGAGCAAGTGACTTAGACAGTTTTCAAAAGAGGGCATACAGAAAGCTAAGAGACATAAGAAAACATGCTCAAAGTCACTAATCATCCGAGAGATGCAAATCAAAACAGCAATGAGGTAACATATCATACCTGCCAGAATGGCTATCATTAACACATCAACAAAGGACAAGTGCTGGAGAAGATGCTGAGAAAAAGGAACCCTCCTTCACTGCTGGTGGGAATGCAGACTGGTGCAGCCACTGTGGAGAACAGTATGGAGTTTCCTCAAAAAACTAAAAATGGAACAGCCATTTGACCCAGTGACCCCACCTTTAGGAATAAATCCCAAGAAGCTAGAAACATTTATCAGAAAGGATATATGCACCCCTATGTTCATAGCAGCACAATTTACAATAGCTAAGATTTGGAAACAGGCTAAGTGCCCATCAGCAGATGAATGGATTAAAAAAACTATTGTACTTTTACGCAATGGAATACTATGCTGCTATAAAAAATAAGGAACTTTACCATTTGCAACAGCATGGATGGAACGGGAGAGCATTATGCTAAGCAAAATAAGCCAGTGAAGAAAGATAAATACCACATGATCTCACTCATTTGTGGAATATAATGAACAACATACACTGATGAAGAAAAATAAATCCAGGGACAGAGAAGAATTCAACAGACTGTCAAATCTCAGAGGGAAAGCGGAGGGGGGGGGGGTAGGTGGTGGTGGTTAGAGATCAATTAAAGTACTTGTATGCATGCATGTAGGCATAATCAATAGACACAGACACTAGTGGGGTGAAGGCATGTGCTGGGGGTTAGAGGTGGCCGGGAAGAGGTCAATGGAGGGAAAAAAGAGTCATATGTAATACTACAAACACTAAAGAATGTTTAAAAATGAAGCTCTACGCTCCTAAAAGTAATGGGAGCTAGATTATGACAATTTTGACTCCATTGTATGCTCTTGCCTCCAGTCACAGCATCACTTGGTCACATATAACACACCTCACAGTCACAGCCAACCCTGGTGGTATAGAAGGGTCCACCCCTCCCCACGCACGGTCCCAGGAGCCTAATCAGGGCCGATCAAGGCTTCCCAACCACGGGGACCTCCCGGGCATGGCACGCACAGGCACGCACAGCACACACGCTCTCTCTCTCACACACACACAGACATGCACTGTCATAATTACATCCCAAGCTGACGCAGCCACATAATCATACCCCCTCCCGCGGCCCCATCACCTTCCGGCCGAAGCCAGCTTCCTCCACCCGCACTCGCACCCGCAACCGCACCCGGAAACCTCCGGGCCTCGCGCGTCCTTCCGCAACCCCGACCGCGCATCCCCTCCACTCACCACCCAGATCATGGAGACCGTGATCAGGGTTGGCGAGGAGTGAACCAGAGGTCGAAGTCCATTAGCTCCCCGCCAGGAGCCCGTGAGAAAAGCACGAACCCACGCCAGCAAAGCACGGACCCTGACCCAAGCCGACCTGCACGGCCTCAGCTGGGATCTCGCGCACCAAACCGGACGCCCCGGGGGCTCCTGGGAGCGCCGACGCACGCACGCGGGAGTGCGCAGGCGCAGACGACCAACCCTGGACCGGGGTGAGGCGTTGGGGTCCTGGGCGTGTGAGTCCTGGGGCTCTGGAGGCGAGACCGCGAAGCTCGGGGCCAGGGGGTCACACTAGGGAAGCGGGCCCCCCCCCCCGGAGAGGCCAAGGCGGAAACCGGGGTCCAAGCCGGTCCTGGTTATTCAGAGACGGGAGCTGGAACTGGGCCCGTGGTAACTAGACACTAAGCTCTGGGAGGCGAGGCGGTGGGGAGGGGGCTCGGGCGTGGTCCGTGGGCGTGACCTGAGGGTGACCATCTCGGGTGACCTGGCACGCGCTCTGCAAGGGGGGTTGTGTCTGTCTGACTGAGGAAGCACATGGCAGCGAAGAAGCCGCCCGGAGGGTGTGTGTGTGTGTGTGTGTGTGTGTGTGTGTGTGTGTGCCGAACGAGGCAGCCCCGGCCCCCGAACGCTGCATTGGGGGGGGTGCTAGTTTGCGAAGTTAGGGAGGATTGTGTGAAAAGTGGATGGCGTAATGTTTCTGCATGGGATTTCTTCTGCCTTTGTCTCTTTCGAGAGACCAGGTGTGAGTCGTGTTTGAGGTTGTAGGTGGTGGTGGAGGAGCGAAAGTGACTTGCAGTCTGATTTTGAGACTTTGCCTGGAATGGGGTAATTAATGTGTTGTCCGAGGTTGTGATCCATGGGGGCAGAGAGATGCTGGTGTGCTGAGGTCAGTTTGATGGACTGTAAGCTAGGCATGGGTTTGGAAGCCACCGCTATTTTTTGCGGTGGAGACACTCTGCCTAACCGCTGTTGGGTTGGGTGTGTAAGATGTGATTATCTGAGTAGCATTAATTAAGTCTGCCGCCAGAATTGTAGCTCAATAGCTGTTTAGCAAATAAAATAGAGGTAAATACTGGAAAGGAAGAAGTAACAGTTTTGTAATTTCTAGATGGTAAGACTCGTTGCAGGGAAACTCCATATGAACTAAAAGTAATGTGTTAAAATGAATAGTGTTCCATAATTAGTGCTTTCAACACTGATATCTGTGAGATTTCCTGCTTCTGAGTGAAAGTGATGACAAGGTTAATAGCTGCTGCAGGCATTCTAAGATGATAAAGAGTATTTGGTACACTTTTAATCACTAGGCACATCGTGTTTTAGTAATTAAAATAGTTATTTTGTGAATTAAAATATTCACTGTATCAATCTATACTTCTGACTTTACTTAGCAAAATACTGTGCTTTCTGTCTAGAAGCCTGTAAAATGGAAAGGTAATTTCTTATCTATTCCCATACCTATACTACTAAAAAGTATTTCTTACTATTAACATTTAAATTAGCTATTAGGAAATTAATAATAAAGTTATTAATAACTGTGCTTATTACATAGTGTTAAACAGGTGAATCAATAAAGAGATGAAGTAGAGAAGTAGAAAGTCCCAGATATTCTCAAGCAGATAGGGATATGGAATATATGATAGAGATGACATTTCACATAAATTGAGAAAATATGGATTATATGTTATGTAGTATTGCTAAATAACAAAACACTGGATAAAATCTTCACAAAGCAAAAACACTCTAATAGTTATATGAATAACTAAGAAAATGTATTTACAACTTTAAGTAGGTAAAGGGTTAATTTACTAAATTTAAAAAGATAATATCAACAAATTAGGAAGTAAAAACCTATGGAAAAAAGAGACATAAGATGCCATCACATAAAATAAATAAAAGCTTCTTTAAACTTTTATTAAATTTGTATGTATTGATTTTAGAGAGAAGGGAATAGGGAGGGGAAAAGAGAAACATTGATTTGTTGTTCTACTTATTTTGGTTGATGCTTTTATGAGCCTTGTCTGGGAATCGAACCCTTAACCTTGGCATATCAGGACAATGCTCTAACCAACTGAACTACCCAGCCAGGGTCTTCTTTAAACTTATTAAAAGGAGTTTATTCTCACTCATAATAAGGAATATATATAATAGGATTATAATATTAATAGCAGAGATTGAAAAATTATTGTCAACTATCTGCATCCATCAAGATATGAGAAGGTATTCTTATGCACTACTGGTGGTGGCATAAATTGGTAGAAAGTTCATGAAAAAAAACCTTGGAAATCTATAATAAACCCATTCTCTATGGAAGATGAAAGTATACGTGTAGAGGGAATGTTCCCCCTCTCCAAGCCACAACAGATTCCCCAGAATTTATTCTACTCCACCAAGAGATTGGGTTTCTGGTGTTGGTGAGGCAGCAGGATTTATATGGGATACAGAGTGACAAGTGCTGAAACAGTGAAAATTGATGTAGATTTAACTGAGTTATTCTGGGGAATCTAAGTCTAATATGATTTCATATGGTTTCTTGTATCTTCCTATCTCTGTGTTCTCAGGACTTTCCCTTTCCAAAAGAAGAGCTCAAAAGAGAAGGTTCATATCTTGCAAATCTCCCAGCTATGCCTCAGGTGAGATGATGTTTCCTCTCTTTCTGAAAAACTTGTTTTCAGGTTATATGAACATTTATTTCCCTATTCTTAAATTCCCTGGATATGGGGGTTGGCTTCCGTGAAACTAGTCTCTAGTAGGGCCTGGATTAGGTAGCCTAGGTATAAAATTGAAGGAGTACTCTCAGAGCTGTGCATCCCTAAATTTTATATCATAGCTACCTTGCCTGCCTCATCCTAGTTACAGCCCTGTTCCGAATTTCTCTTATTCCAACCAGATAAATTTAAGCATTCCCCAAGTGCACTTTCTAGTTGAAGCCAATGTTCACATATAGATTGAGTATATCATCAAAAAAAAGTTATTGCTGAAACAAATGTATTATCTTGATCTAAATGGGGATATATTACTTGAATGAATCTAGTCTAGACACGGATTTGAGATCTAAATTGTGAGGAGTAAAGGTGCAGACGTAGAAAAACCTTGATTATACTCATTGACCTAGGTTTTGCAGTTATGGATAGTATTATGAGTTTGTGGTACGATGTCCTGTTTTGTTAAGTTTTCAGGATATAGATTTACTTGCAAGCTTATCAGAAAACTGACATTTTGCATTTCTCCTCTTTGATCCCCCTATTTTATCCATGTCTGCCAGCAATTTCTACAAAATGTGGCCTGCCAGTGAAAACCTTTCCAGTATGTCATGCTGTTATAGATGCATATATAATAAAGAGTCAATATGCAAATTGACCATCACTCCAGGACATAAGATGGCTGCCACAAGATGACCAGCAGGGGAGGGCAGTTGTGGGCTATCAGGCCAGCAGGGGAAGACAGTTGGGAGGGACCAGACCTGCAGGGGAAGGCAGTTGGGGGCTACCAGGCTAGCATGTGAGAGCAGTTAGGGGCAATTAGGCCAACAGGGGAGCAGTTAGGTGTTGATCAAGCTGGTAGGTGAGTGGTTAGGGGGTGATCAGGCTGGCAGGCAGAAGTGGTACGGCCAATCAGGTAGGTAGGTAAGTTAACAGTTGGGAGCCAGAAGTCCTGGATTGTGAGAGCGATGTCCGAGATTGAAGAGGGTGCAGGCTGAGCTGAGGGACACATCCCACCCCCCACCCCACCCCTTGTGCATGAGTTTTCATGCACCAATCCTCTAGTTTAATATAGTTTTTGTTCTAATTTTTATATGTAGGTACAAGAGAAGGAAATGCCTATATTAGCCCACTTTAAAATATTCTACTCTTGAATCAAAGGTGATATAATGTCCTGTGTTCATATTGTTCTTTCAAAAGATTTATCTTCATCAACCAGTCTTTAAAAGTTTGGTTTTCAAAAAATGCTAATTAGTTCTCTTCACTGTCTCTTTTTCTATATTCACAGTCAAATTCACTGTAAAGGTTATACTGATCTGATTCTAGTGATTCTCAAATACCTCTCTCTATCCAGTGTCAGAACTATACTAGTATATCCAACAGCTATCACCACCTGTATGTTCCATAGTCACTTCAAGTACATTTTTAAGATTGACCTCATTACTTTGGTCCAGCTTATACTTTCTTCTGTTTCCATTTTTTAGTCCTAGCAGCTACCCATTTGCTTATGCAGGTAACTGAGGAGCTTTGCCTATCTTTTTTACTCTACAACTAATTTATGACCAGTTCTGTTGCAACTCATTATAGCAACTAGTAGTCCCATGCTAGACCACTAATAACACCTTAATCTAAGAGACACTCTAACAATGGTTACTTTATTTTTTTTCTCACCTAACACATCTCAAGCCATCTCTAGTTTTCAAGAGTATTGCCTCTAAAGTACAAAAGTTACTACATTTGTGTTGACTTAATGTTTCTTCATTTTCTTTATACTCCATAAAGCAGTAGGCCCAAAGTGAAGTTTTAATTATAATGGAATATTCAGGACAATATATTGAAAGGAAGGAAAATAATATAGTTTGCATTCAAGAGCAGTAGTCATTAACAATGTGGATATTCATTAATGCCTATTGGTAACTTATACATACTGTCTGTTGTGAGTGTTCTCGGTAAAATTTTTTTTTAAATATATTTTATTGATTTTTTTTACAGAGAGGAAGGAAGAGAGATAGTTAGAAACATTGATGAGAGAAAAACATTGATCAGCTGCCCCCTGCATGATCCCCACTGGGGATGTGCCTGCAACCAAGGTATGTGCCCTTGACCGGAATCGAACCTGGGACCCCGCAGTCCACAGGCCGACACTCTGTTCACTGAGCCAAACTGGTTTGGGCTCAGTACAATTTTTAAGACTACTGCTCTATGTGGAAAATCCTATCCAATAAAAGAGTAATATGCAAACCACACCCACTAGCCAATCAGAGTGAGTATGCAAATTAACCCAACCAAGATGGCTAGGGCCACAGAAAGAGCAGGAGGGTGGCTTAGGTTGCTCCTGACGATAGAGGAAGCCAAGCTTTCTGCACATCCTGGCAGGCCCAGGCCTCCGCTTAAGGCTACAAAGTTTCAATTATAGAAGATAAATAAATTCCAACAGAAATGGCTGCCACCACAAAGTGAGCAGAAGGCTTAGCTGTGTTCCAGGCTACAAAGTTTCAATTATAGAAGATAAATCCCAGATACCAAGGCCTCTGCTTGAATCCCTGAGGGATGTGGCCAGCCTGATAACTACCACAGGCTCCCCCACCCCTGGCCGCCACATGCTCCAAGGGATCCCCCATCCTGATCCAGGACACCCTTCAGGGCAAACCAGCTGGCCCCACCTGTGCATCAGGCCTTTATCCTATCTAAAAAAGAGTAATATGCCACATGACCATCACTCCAACACACAAGATGGCCAGGAGAGGGGGCCAGTTAGGGGCAAACAGACTGTCAGGGAAGCAGTTAGGCATCAGTCAGGCTGATGAGGGGTTGATCATGCTGGCAGGCAGAATCAGGGGCAATCAGGAAGGTAGGCAGGTGAGCAGTTGGGAGCCAGCAGTCCCGGATTGTAAGAGGGATGTCCGACTGCCCATTTAATCATTTCACAAAACAAGATACCAACATATTAGTTAGACGGGCAGTCGGACATCCCTTTGAGGGGTCCCAGATTGGAGAGTGTGCAGGCTGGGCTGAAGGACACCTCCCCCAGTGCACGAATTTTGTGCACCGGGCCTCTGATAATATTATTCTATAAATATACACACTGCTTATCTCCATGTACCTTTTCCTTCTTAGAGCTCAAAGACTCTTTCTTAAAAACTGTCTTTTATATTTCCTGAACTTACTGTTTATTTTCTACCTATGAATTTTAAAAGCTGATGCCCTGTATTTCTACTACAAAACAAATGCATTGTGAATTTAAAAATTGTATGTCCTCAATGAAGCCTTGGAATACATAATGAAATTTTCCTTCACTTTATAGCACTTTCCCTTGTTCACATTCCTGTCATTTCATTGCATATATAGTGTGTAATGCAGTGCGTCTCTTACCCTGCAACTTCTCATTATTGCGGTCATAGTTTTTTCAATGTTTGCCCACCCGGTAACCAATCACATTCAAAGCAAATAGTATGTTCTCATGTATTTTTAGCATGAGCTAATAAGTAAATACAGATTAATGTATTTTCAGAGAAAATGTTATGCAGTACAAAACAAAAGAAGAAAACTAGTCTGACCACTATACATGGTCAAAGGTAGGCCTCCAATATCTAGTTTTCACTAGTTGCAACCACTTTAGGATGAACTAGAGTATGCCGCCTTACAGGGATCAGTGTCATTCAAGGATGTGACTGTGGACTTCACCCAGGAGGAGTGGGAGCAACTGGACACTGGTCAGAAGGCCCTCTACAGGGATGTCATGTTAGAAAACTATTACCACCTTATCTCTGTGGGTAAGGAGAACCCCTTGAATCTTTCAGTGTCATGCATTTCCTTTTAAGAGTTTTTGAAACTTAATGGAACTTTGAATTTCAGGGAACATAGTTGGTGAATCCCTTTCTGTTAGCAGAAAGTCTGGTATGTTCTCACTTGCCTGGTGCAAGGTGTTAACTTTGGTAAGATGTTAATGTATAGCTTGTCTGCTGCCTTGAAGCTATATCTTTCTCTTCTTTTAATTATTTTGAAGCCCAAGGACATTAGTTTAAGGACATTTTTTAAAAATTTATTGAATGTATTGGGGTGACATTGGTTAATACAATTATATAGGTTTTAGGTATAAATTCTATAGTACATCATCTGTATCTTATATTGTTTATTCACCATCCCAAATTAAGTTTCCTTCCATAATCATTTAATCTCCCTTTACCTTCTTCTGCCTCCTCCCATCCCACTTTCCCTCTTGTAATCACCATACTGTTATCTGTGTCTTTGAGTGTTTTTCTTTGCTTAATCCTTTTTCACCCAGCCCCAACCCCCTTTAACTCTGATAGTTGTCAGTGTGTTCTCCATATCTGTGAGTCTGTTTCTATTTGGTTAGTTTATTTTGTTTGTTAGAGTCCATATACACTGAGTGGCCAGATTATTATGATCATCTGACAAATTTGTAGGCAAATTAGCTATAATTTCACGCTGAAGTTGCTATAGGGAACTTCCCCATTATAAATAGGGAAGCAGGTTGTTTACCATGACAGTAGAATTGATTTTTTTTCCTGAAGGTATGGGTAAACAACGTAATTTAGCAGCCTTTGAATGTGGGATGATTGTTGGTGCTCTGAGTCAAGGAGCAAGTATCAGCAAAACAGTTGAATTCGTTAAATGTTCAAGAGCAGCTGCTGTTAAAGTGTTTAAAGACAAGACTGTCAGCCGAAAATCTGGGTCTGAATGTGCAAATTGTGGCCATCAGCTACTAGTCAATGTTAGGGCAGAACAGAGAGTGGCGAGACAGGTACAAGACAACTGAAGGGCAACAGTGCATGTTATTACTGCAGATCTTAATCAGGGATCCTCTCAAATGATGTCTGAACACACAATGATAATCTGGCCACACACACACACACACACACACACACACTCACACACTGAGTGGCCAGATAATTATGATCTCTGAATGCATAATAATCTGGCCATTCAGTGTATAAGTGAAATCATATGGCACTTGTCTTTTTCTGACTTGCTTATTTCACTTAGTATAATACGCTTCAGATCCATCCATACTGTTGCAAAAAGGTAAGATTTCCTTATTTTTTTACAGCTGAGTACTAGTTCATTGTGTAGATGTACCATAGCTTTTTTATCTACTCATCTACTGATGAGCACTTGGGCTGTTTTCACATCTTGACTTTCCTATATAATAAAAGGCTAATGTGCAAATCAACCAAATGTTGGAATGACCTGTTGCTTTGACAATCACTAACCACCAGGGGGCAGATGTTCAATGCAGGAGCTGCTCCTACAGGAGGAGCTCCACTCAGCCAGACCTGGGGCTCAGCGGTAGTGGTGGGAGCCTCTCCCACCTCTGCAGCAGCACTAAGGATGTCCAACTGACAACATCCTCGAGGGCTCCTGGATTGCAAGAGGGTACAGGCCAGGCTAAGTGACCCTCCCCAAGTGCACAAATTTTGTGCGCTTGGCCTCTGATTGTAAATAATGCTGTTATGAACATAGGGGTGCATATATTCTTTTGAATTATTGTTTTCGATTTCTTTGGATATATTCCCAGAAGTGGAATTGCTGTATCATAAGGCAGGAATCATGCTAACTGATATCAAACTATACTACAAAGATATAGTAATCAAAACAGTATGGTACTGGCATAAAAACAGATGAATAGGTTAATGAAACAGAATAAAGAACCTGGAAATAAGTCTCATTTTTTTATTATCAGGGTTTAACATGACTAAACCTGATATGATCTGCAAGTTGGAAGAAGGAAAAGAACTATGGACAACAGAGAGAATTTTTTCAAGTCAGAGTTATTTAGGTGAGTCTGTACAGATAAAAGACCAGTGAACTCAGGTATTGACAACTTATAATGTTTTTAGGGATGTATATGTTTTTTAATTGTAGTAAAATACATAAAATTTACTATCTTAACTATTTTTAAGCACAGAGTTCAGTGGCATTAATGCAATTATTACTACCATCTATCTCCAGAATATTTTCATCTTGCAGAATGCAAACTCTGTACTCATTAAACAGTAACTCCCATTTCTCCCTCCCCTTTGGACCTGACAACCACCATTTTACTTTCTATCTCTGTGGATCTGACTACTTGTAGGTATTTCATGTAAGAGGAATCATATATTTGTCCTTTTTTGTGAATGACTTATTTAATTTAACACTAGATGCTCGGTACATGAAATTTATGCATGGGCCGGGGGAGGGGGGAGTATCCCTCAGTCTGGCCTGCACCCTCTCCAATCTGGGACCCCTTGGGGGAGTGGGCCTAAACTAGCAGTCAGATATCCCTCTCACAGTCCAGGACCACTGGCTCCTAACCACTCACCTGCCTGCCTGCCTAATGCCCCCAATTGCCCTCTCCTGCCAGCCTCGTTGCAACCAACAGCCCTCCCCTGCTGGCCTGGTTGCCCACAACTGCCCTTCCCTGCTGGCCTGGTTGTCCCTAACAACCTGCCAGCCTAATCTTGCCCCTAACTACTCTCTCCTGCTGGCCTCATGTCCCCTAACTACCTCTTCCTTGGCCCCCACCACCATGGCTTTGTCTGGAAGGAAGTCAGATATACAGAAGATGGCTGGTCGACCTGGTCTAATTAGCATATTACCCTTTTTATTAATATAGATAATTGTTAATATAGATAATGTCCTCAAGGTTCACCCATGTTGTAGTATGTATGTCCTTCCTTTTGAAGGCTGAATAACATTCCTTTGTATGTACATACCACAATTTGTTTATCCATTCATCTGTCAGTGCTCACTGGGATGGCTTCCACCTCTTTGTTTTTTTAATAATACTGCTACAAACATGGGTGTACACATATCTATTTGAGTCACTGTTTTCAGTTCTCTTGGATATATAACCAGAAGTAGAATTGCTGGATTATACAGTAATTCTGTTTAATTTTTGAGGAACTGCTATGTTGTTTTCCATAGTGGCTGCATAACTAAACATTCCCACCAGCAATGTATAAGGGTTCCAGTTTCTCCACATTTTCATCAACATTTATTATTTTCTGGTGTTTTTGATAGTAGCCATCTTACTAAAGGCTTTAGATCTTTGAAGAGCCTATACATGATTGACTTCCATAGCTCTATAAGTCTAAATTTAGTTTGAATATCATGCCCCATGTAAGTGCTTTCTTTGTTGCCTTAATGCATAGAAATATTAGTTGCTATTACCTTACCAAGAATTCATGTTTTGTAGATATAAAGTACATAGAGATCTTAAGTGTAAAGCTCTTTGAGTTCTGACAAAAATAAAAGGTATGTATCTTACGCCCCAGTCAAAATAAAAGACACTTTCATTAACCTATTAAGTTCCATCAAGCCTCTTCCAAGTTAGTCCTTCCCACTAGGACAATTACAGTTGTAATTTCTACCAGCGTAAGTTAGTTTTGTCTATTTTGGACCTTTTTCATGTATACTTTCTTTCACTCTGCTTAATGTCTGAGAGATTTATACATGTTTTTGCACATATAAGTAGTTTATTTTAATAGTAAAATAGTATTCAATTATATGAATTCATCAGTTTATTTATACCTTTCCTAATAATAGACATTTGAAATGTTCCAGTTTGGGGCTATTGTGAATAAACTACTATGAACATTCTAATGCACTTTTCTGGACATGTATGTGCTTCTCAGTAGAAACCTTGCAGTTGGTATTGCTCATTCAAAAGGCAGTATAAATTTCACTTTTTAAGGAACAATAAGTTTTTAAAAATTACTATACCATTTTAAACTTTTACTAGCAATATATGAGAATTTTGATTGTTATCAATATTTTCATTTTGGTCATTCTGAAAGGTATGAAAATATATTTTTGCAGTCTTAGTTTATATTGAAACCTTTTCAAATACTTTTTATATTTTCTTCAGAGGTGCCTATTTAAATGTTTTACCCACTTTCTTACTGGTTAATATATTTTCCCCTTAAGTAAGAGGATTTTTTATGTAGTCTGGATAGAAGTCTTTTGTTTGTTATAGGTGTTGCAAAAATTCCTCTAGTCTGAGGCTTGTCTATTCATTTTAATGGTTTCTTTCAATGAGCATAAGTTTTTAACTTTGAATAAGTCTAGTTTATTATTCTTTAATTTATAATTATTTCTTTGATCTATCAAACAAATATTTGCCTTCTCCAGGGTTGTGAAGATAGTTCTCTGTATTTTCTTCTAGAAATGTTAGTTCTGTGACTCACCTCATGTTATAATGTAAAGTAAGGGTATATAGTCTGTTTTCTTTTATATGGATATCAATTTGTCTCATCACTTGTTGAATGAAATTGCTCTGTTGATCTTATAAACTAGTGGCCTGGTGCATGAAATTCGTGCACATTAAAAGAGGATTAATTAGAGGAAATATTTTAATACTAGGGGCCCAGTGCACAAATGGTGTACCTTGAAAGGAACTATGGGCCACGAGGCTGTGGTAGGCACAGAGGCAGCTCTTGGCCCAACCACCACACCCCTGCCCAGCCATTGCTGCCACAGCTCTGGTTCCCTGTCTGTCAGCAGCCTCACTTCCACTGCCTCTGCTCCCACATGCTGACAGCGCTGGCCCCATTCACACCGGCTGACAGTGGAGCGATTGGGGCTGATTCCAGCAGTGGATGCAAGCAATGGCTACTATCCCAATTGCCTCTCGGGAGCAGGGGGAGGTGGAGAAGCCCTTAGCGGCAATTGGGTCTGGCAGCCACTGATGGCGCTGAGTGATCGGGACCGGCTGCAGTTGCAAGTGGGGCCAGTGACAGCAGCAGATGCAAGCACCAGGTGGGATCACAGCATGTGGGAGCAAAGAAATTTCAGTAATCACCAGAGGTTTGCCCCAATGAAGCAACCAATGCTGTGCCTTGGTCTGGCAACCCCATTCACCTGCTCCACCATCCCGCTGCAGCCAATGCCCACCATGTTCCTCACACGCCCCTTGGTGGTCAGTGCACATCAGAGCGACCGGTTGTTCAGTTGTTTTGGTTGTTCCACTGTTTGGTCTATTTGTATACAGTGGTACCTCGAGATACGAGTGCCCTAACATATGAGATTTTTGAGATACGAGCCATCGAGCAAGTGATTTTTGCTTTGAAATACGAGCAACATTTGAGATAGGAGTAATCACGCAGATTGGCCGGCTGCACACGACCCACCAGTTTACCGCAACTCGAGCGTCTCATAGTTTCCCACGCCTCAAGGTTACGGAACGAATTAAACTCGTATCTCGAGGTACCACTGTATTGTATTAGTCTTTTATTATATAAGATTGCTGTTTGCCCTTTTTCTATAAGTGTCAGAGATGAAAGAAAAGTATTAAGTGTATATGAAAACCTTCCTCCTGTCAGAGTCTGGGGCACACCACAGGACCCAGCTCACCCACATATGCCTCAAAATTGCGCAAGACCCAGACCTGGCCGCCTCCCTCCCAAAGGGCTAGATTCAAACCTGGTTGGTCCCACCCTTGTTAAGCCCCGCCGGGCAGGGGGCACAACCTTAGGTCCCCTGGCCCAGTGCCAGGGCAGAGGGCGCTGCATGAGGTCACCCGGCCCGGGGCGGAGGCCGCACCATGAGGTTCTCCTGTCAAGCCCTGCCGGATGGGGGACATGGCCTGAGATCCCCTGTTAAGCCCTGCTGAGTGGGGGAAGAGGGGCATGGCCTAAGTTCCCCTATCAAGCCCCGCTGGGTGGAGGCACAGCCTGAGGTGCCCTGGCCCAGGTTGAGGGGAGCAGCCTGAGGTCCCCCGACCAGCACTGGGGTAGGATGTGCACCTTGTGGTCGGTCCCCTGTCAAGTCCCACTGGGGAGGGAGGATGGCCTCAGGCCCCTGGCCTGGTTCCTGGAGGGTGGTGCAGCCTCAGATCCCTCATCAAGCCCCACCAGGAGCGGGGGTACAGCTTCAAGTCCCCTGTCAAGCCCCGCTGGGTGGGAGGAGCAGCCTGAGTTCCCCTGGCCCAGCACTGGGGCAGGGAACTCACCTTGAGGTCCCCTACCAAGCCCCACCAGGGCAAGGAGCATGGCCTCAGGTCCCCTGGCCCAGTGTCAGGGTGAAGGCTGTGCCATATGGTCCCCTGTCAAGCCCTGCCAGCTGGGGAACGTAGCCTGAGATCCCCTGTCAAACTCCACCAGGCAGGGGACATGGCCTGAGGTCCCCCGTCAAGCCCTGCCAGGAGTGGGGTGCAGCTTCAGGTCCCCCATCAAGCCCGCCCTGCCATGTGGGGGACAAACCTGAGGTCCCTTGGCCTGTTGCTAGAGTGTGGGGTGCACAGCCTGAGATCCCCTGTCAAGCCCTGCCAGGCCTGAGGTCCTCGGGCCTGGTGCCGAGTGGGAGTGTGTAGCTGGAGGTCTCCTGCCAAGCCCCATGGGGGCGGGGGTGGGATTCAGTCTCAGGTCCCTACTGATTGCTCGTTAAGGTTTGTTAGGGGAACTCAGCCTCCACTATGGTTGCAACCATCTTGATTACAAACACCGCCCCCCTCCCCGCACTGTTGCTGCAGCCATCTTGTGTTATGGAAACGCCTGCCTCCACAGTTGGTGCCATCATCTTTGTGGCGGAGTGATGGTCAATTTGCATATTCCCTCTGTTATATAGGATTGTGTCAGTCTATTTTTAGACTGTTCTTTCCTTTGATATGTTTTAAATCCTATTACGAATGCCATTCGGTCTTTGATTATTTTAGCTTAATGATATGGCTTTGTTAAAAACATGTTTTTTCTGATTTCAGAGAAGAAGGAAGTGGGAAAGAGAAATAGAAACATCAATGATGAGAGAGAATCGTTAATCAGCTGCCTCCTTCCTGCCCCCTACTGAGAATAGAGCCTGAAACCTGGGCATTCGCCCTGACCAGGAATTGAACTATGACCTCCTGGTTCATAGATTGGCACTCAATCATAGAGCAATACCAGCCAAGCTATAATAAGTCTTGAAGTCAGCATAAGTCCTCTAACTTTCTTCTTTTTAAAAATTGTTTTGGCTATTCTAGGTCATTTTCTTTTTAAAATACATTTTAAAAGCAATTTCTAGATTCCTTTAAGTGTGCTGAGATTTTTATTGGTGTAAACTAACATTATAGCAATATTGTCTTTCAATCCATGATTATACCTTTCCACTTGTGTTAATTCTTTAATTCTTGTACAGTGGTTTATCATTTTTTTTAGTGTATTAGACATTGGTATCTTTCATTAAGTTTATCTCAAAGCTTTTAATATTTTTTAATTTTTATTATTATTTATTTTTCAATTACAGTTGACAAACAGTATTATATTCATTTTGGGTACAAGATTAGACATTTATGTAAAATGCAAAGGAATCAATCTGATTAGTCTAGTACCCATTTGACATAATATAAAGTTACCAGAGGCCAGTGCACAAATTCATGCATGCGTGGGATTCGGCGGCCCGGCCCCAATCAGGGCAGATCAGGGCTGGGGCCATCTTGTGGTAACCATCTTGTGACCTCGTGGGGGTGGCCATCTTGTGACATGAGGGTGTGAGGATCAATTTGTATATTATATCTTTATTATATCTATACTAATAAAAGGGTAATATGCTAATTAGACTGGGTTGACAGACTATCTTTGAGTCTACCTTCCTTCCGGACAAAGCCATGGTGGTGGGGGCTAAGGCAGAGGCAGTTAGGGGTGATCAGGCAGGCAGAGAGGTTAGGGGCAATCAGGAAGCAGGCAGGCAGGTGAGTGGTTAGGAGCCAGCATCCCAGATTGTGAGAGGGATGTCCCGACTGCCAGTTTAGGCACAATCCCTATGGGATCAGATCTAAACCATCAGTCAGGTATCCCCCAGAGGTCCCCAATTGGAGAGAGTGCAGGCTGGAATGAGGGAACCCCTCACCCCCGTGCACAAATTTCATGCACTGGGCCTCTAGTAGGATTATGATATTACTTATTTTTAAAATAAAAATCTTATTTGTATTACTTAATCTTTTATTTTTAAGTTACAGTTGACATTCTATATTACATTCGTTTCAGGTGTACAACATAGTGATTATACATTTATATAACTTGCAAAGCAAACTTCCCAATAAATCTAGTACCCATTTGGCACTATACATAGTTATTACAGGGGTAGAGGCCCGGTGCATGAAATTGTGCACTCACAGTGGTGGGGGGCATGCCTCAGCTGGGCCTGTGCCTTCTCACAGTTTGGGAGTCTTTAGGGGATGTCCGAATGAATAGGACTAAGCTGGCATTCGGACATCCTTAGTGCTGCCACAGAGGCAGGATAGACTCCCACCACCACTGCTGCACTCACCATCTGTGAGCCCAGCTTCTGGCTGAGCATACTGACAACCATGGGGCAGATCCTGCATTGAACATCTGCCTCCTGGTGATCAGTGCATGTCATAGCAACAAGTCATTTGCCATTTGGTCGATTTGCATATTAGCCTTTTATTATATAGGATTATTTACTACATTCCCTATGTTGTACTGTATATCCTCATGACTGTTTTGTAACTACCAATTTGTACTTCTTTTTTTTAGTTATTTTTTGTTCATCCTCTCTGAGGATATTTTTCCATTTATCTTTTTTTTCTTTTCTTTTTTTAAGAGAGAGAGTGGAAGACAGAGGGAAGACAGAGAGAAACATTCATGTGAGAGAAACACATCAATTGGTTGCCTGCTGCATGCACCCTGAATAGGGCCTGTGCCAGGGAGAAGCCTGCAACCCCCGTACATGCTCTTTTCTGGAATTAAACCAGGGACCCTTGGGTCCACAGGCCAATGCTCTAGCCATTGAGCCAAACTGACTAGGGTTGTACTTCTTTTTATTTAAATATATTTTCATTGTTGTCAAAGAGGAAAGGAAAAGGAGAAAGATAGATTACTTTTTAATCCCTTCCCCTTTTTCACTGATCCACCAACTCCCCTTTCTGGCAATCATCAGTCTGTTCTCTGTGCCTATAAGTCTGTTTTATTTATTCCTTTGTTTGTTTTTTTAAAATATTTTTTTAAATATATTTTATTGATTTTTCACAGAGAGGAAGGGAAAGGGATAGAAAGCCAGAAACATCGATGAGAGAAACATCCATCAGCCGCCTCCTGCACGCCCCCTACCGGGGATGTGCCCGCAACCAATGTACATGCCCTTGACCGGAATCGAACCTGGGACCCTTCAGTCCCCAGGCCAACGCTCTATCCACTGAGCCAAACCAGTTTCGGCCATTCCTTTGTTTTTAAAAATCTACATATACTAGTAAATCATTTGGTGTTTGTCTTTTCTCTTTCTGACTTATTTCCCATAGTATAATACCCTCTAGGTCCATCCATATTATTTATTCTTTTATATGGCTGAGTAAATATTTCATTAAATATATGTAACACTTATTTTGAATACATTTATCTATTGATGGACACTTGATTCCATATCCTGGCTATTGTAAATAATGTTGCAGTGAACATATGGATGAACATGTCTTTTTTAAATTAATGTTTTGTATTTCTTGGAATAAATACCCAGAAGTGGAATTGCTGGGTATAGCCTTTGTTTTAAAGTATATTTTATGTAGTGTAAGTATTGCTACTCCAGCCTTTTCTTTTTATTTCCATTTTTTTTAAATATCTTTTCCCATCCCTTTACTTTCAGTCTGTATGTCTTTCAATCTCAGGTAAATATCTTTTAAAGGCAACATATTTATGGTTCTTGTTTTCTTTTCAATGAAGCCACCCTGTGTCATTTACATTTAAAGTGATTATGGATAGGTATGTAATTATTGCCATTTTATTATTAATTTTTAGTTTCCTTCTTTTTAAATAAGTCCCTTTAACATTTCTTATAATACTGGTTTGGTGGTGATGAAATCCTTTAACTTTTTCTTCTCTGTGGAATTCTTTATCTTTGATTCTAAATGATAGCTTTGGTGGGTAGAGTAATCTTGGTTGTAGGCTTTTCATAACTGAATATTTTTTGCCAATCACAGCTGGTCTCCGAAGTTTCTGTTGAGAAATCAGCTGACAGTCTTATGTAAGCAGCCTTGTAAATAACTAACTTCTTTTCTCTTGCGGCTTTTAAGATTCTCTCTTTGTATTTAAACTTTGGTGATTAAATTCTGATGTGTCTTAATGTGGGCCTCTTTGGGTTTATCTTGTTTGGGCCTCCCTGTGCTTCTTGGCCTTGTATATCTATTTCCTTTACCAGGTTATGGAAATTTTCCATAATTATTTCTTCAAATAATTTTTCCACCCCTTGCTCTCGCTCTCCTACTTCTGGTACTTCTATTATGTGAATGTTTTTATGCTTGATGTTGTCCCAGAAGCCCTTTAAACTATTCTTATTTTGCTTAATTTTATTTTCTTTTTGTTTTGATTGTTTTCTGATACCTCATTTTTTTCACTCTAACTTTATTTTTTAAATAAATATTTATTTTTCAGAGTACTACAGTTGTTCTTCTTTTTCCCCCATAACTCCCCTCCTCTCAGTTCCCAACCCATCCTCTGCCCTTACTCCTCTCTTCTCCACTGTCCTTGTCCATAGGTGTACAATTTCTGTCCAGTCTCTCCCCTCACCCTCCACACCCACTTCCCCCTGATTCTATTTTTAGATTCACTTGTTGATAGATATGTATTTGTTGTTCATAATTTTTATCTTTACCTTTTTATTCTTTTGCCTCCTCTTAAAGAATACCCTTCAGCATTTCATATAATACTGGTTTGGTGATGATTAACTCCTTTAGCTTTTTCTTATCTGTGAAGCTCTCTATCTGACCTTCAATTCTAAATAATAGCTTTGCTGGGTAATTGTGATTGTAGGTTCTTGCTATTCATCACTTTGAATATTTCTTGCCACTCCCTTCTGGCCTGCATAGTTGCTGTTGAGAAATCAGCTGACAGTTGTATGAGTACTCCCCTGTAGGTAACTAACTGTTTTTCTTTAGCTGATTTAATATTCTTTGTCTTTTGCCATAGGCATTTTATTTATGATGTGTCTTGGTGTAGTTTTCTCTTGTTTTGGGTTCTCTGTGCTTCCTGGACATGTAAGTCTTTTTCTTTCACCAGGTGGGGGAAGTTTTCTGTCATTATTTCTTCAAATAGGTTTTTAATAGCTTGCTCTCTCTCTTCTTCTGGCACCTCTATAATTTGAATGTTGGTATGCTTGAAGTTGTCCCAGAGGCTCCTTGAACTATCTTCATATTTTTGGATTCTTTTTTCTTTTCCTTTTTTTTTTTGCTTCTTTGTATTTCAAATCTTTGACTTGATTCTTGCAATCCTCTAGTCTGCTGTTGGATCTCTGTATATTATTCTTTATTTCATTAAGTGTATGCTTAATTTCTAATTGGTCCTCTTTCATATTTTTGAGGGTCTCACTTTATTTCTCAGGTTTCTAGAAGATTCTTAAGTGACCTTATAACCATTGTTTTGAACTCTATATCTAGTCATTTGTCTTTCTCTATTTCTTTCAATTGTGATCTGTTTCTTTGTCTCCATATTTTGGCTGCTTCCCTGTGTTGATAAGAGTGGCTTTGTGTGCTAGGTGTCCAGTGTCTCAGCCTCCCTAATTATCTGACGTGGACACTTTTGGTGCACACCTTTGTGGGCTGTGTGCACAGTCTTGTAGTTAAGCCTTGATTGCTGTTGGTATCACTGGAAGGAATTGACCTTCAGGTCTATTGGCTGTGGGAACCAGTTGTGTCTACAATGGGAGAACTTCTGTGCTGGAGATGCCCTATGGGGCAAAACTTGCTTTAATTGCCCTTTGGCACTCACTAAGTCTTCCTGCTGAGTGTGTCTCTTATGGATGTGAATAGCTGTAATCTGAATGGTCTTACTCTGACCTCTCAGTACACTGTCCCTTGGATCTCCAAAAGGTGCAAAGATAGCTACTGCCTGAGGCTACCCAGCAGAAGCTTCAGAGAGCTCTGCAGATTCCTCCTTTTTGTTTGGGGTTTTGAGGTGCCCAGATGAAGCCCAGCTGTTAAGCAATGCAAGCTGTTGTCGAGCCTTGGCCTTCTTTTGGAAGCTCTGGGGCTCTCTGACCCAGCTGCAGTTTGTTAGGTTTTAGATTGCAAAAGGCCAGGCCATTCATATGCAAAAGCCTCTGTGTATGGCTTTGGTGGGGTTGTAAATTGGGTGGGGCGGGGTCTGAGGGAACCAGGGTGGAGCAATGGCTACCCCCAGGTCTCTGTGTCCCATGGCACCGTGCTGGAACAATGGTTGCTGCAAGCACCATTGAGAGAAAGTCACCCTCATGTTCCGCCCAATGCTGGACAGTACAGTTTCCCAGAGTCTCACCCAGAAGTGGAGTTTAGACCACTCAGGAGCTTGATCTCCTTCCTGATTGAAAAAGACAACAGTGTACCCAGATGCCAGCCCCTTTCATGAGCACCTTCATACCTCCACATTTCCACACCTCTGCACCTTCTACCGGACTCAATGCACTTTTCTCTTTCCTTCTACTTGTAGAATTTCCACTCAGCCAGCCTTCCCATGATTCTGGATGATATTCATTTTGTCTTTTAGTTGTAGTTTTAATGTGGTTATGTGTGGCAGCAAGTTCAGGTGTTTACCTATGCTGCCAATCTTAATCATCTCTACCTCAATTTTTAAATTACTGATCTGATCCTCTGCTTCATCTAATCTGTTGACTTCCTCTAATATAGTCTTCATTTCAGTTATTGTATTTTTCATTTCTGACTTTTCTTTTTATATTTTCTATCTACATTTTTATGTTTCCTATCTCTTTATTGAAGTTCTCACTGAAATTCGTTGAGCTTCCCATAACCAGTGTATTTTTTTTTAATATAGTTTATTGATTTTGGACAGAGAGGAAGGGAGAGGGATAGAGAGCTAGAAACATCGATGAGAGAGAGAGACAGCTGCCTCTTGCACGCCCCCTACTAGGGATGTGCCCACAACCAAGGTACATGCCATGTCCCAGAATCGAACCTGGGACCTTTCAAGTCTGCAGGCTGACACTCTATCCACTGAGCCAAACCGGTTGCGGCCCCATAACTAGTGTTTTGAACTCTGTATCTGGTAGATTGCTTGTCTCACATTTTGTTTAGTTCTTTTTCTGGAGATTTTTTTTTCTGCAGTTAAGATATCCCTCCCAATTTTTTTTTATTTTTTTAAAATAAATATTGTCATTTTATTACAGATGTTCCTTTTTTTCCCTCCCACAGCTCCCCTCTACCTCATTCCCCACCCCCACCCCATGCCCTTACCCCTCGCCATTGTCCTCATCCAGAGGTGTAAGATTTTTGTCCAATCTCTTCCTGCACCCCTCACTCCTCCTTTCCCCCGAGAATTGTTAATCCATTACCTTTCTATGCCCCTAATTCTATTATATTCACCAGTTTATTCTGTTCATTGGATTTTTTTATTCACTTGATTTTTAGATTCACTTATTGATAGGTATGTATTTGTTATCACATTGTTGTTCATAATTTTTATCTTTACTTTTTTATTCTTTTGCCTCTTCTTAAAGAAAACCCTTCAGCATTTCATATAATCCTGGTTTGGTGGTGATGAACTCTTTTAGCTTTTTCTTATCTGTGAAGCTCTTTATCTGACCTTCAATTCTGAATGATAGCTTTGCTGGGTAGAGCACTCTTGGTTGTAGGTTCTTGCTATTCATCACTTTGAATATTTCCTGCCACTCCCTTCTGGCTTGCATAGTTTCTGTTGAGAAATCAGCTGACAGTCGTATGGGTACGCCCTTGTAGGTAACTAACTGTTTTTCTCTTGCTGCTTTCAAGATTCTCTCTTTGTCTTTTGCCCTTGGAATTTTAATTATGATGTGTCTTGGTGTGGTCCTCTTTGGATTCTTTTCGTTTGGTGTTCTGTATGCTTCCTGGACTTGTAAGTCTATTTTTTTCACCAGGTAGGGAAAGTTTTCAGTCATTATTTCTTCAAATAGGTTTTCAGTATCTTGCTCTCTCTTCTTCTGGCACTCCCATAATTCTGATACTCCTGAAGTTGTCCCAGAGGATCCTTAACACTATCTTCACATTTTTGGACTCTTTTTTCTTTTTGTTTTTCTGTTAGGGTGTTTTTGCTTCCTCATATTTCAGATCTTTGATTTGATTCTTGGGATCCTCTAGTCTGCTGTTGGATTTCTGTATATTATTCTCTTTTTTTTTATTTAATATATTTTATTGATTTTTTACAGAGAGGAAGAGAGAGGGATAGAAAGTCAGAAACATCGACGAGAAAGAGAGATATCGATCAGCTGCCTCCTGCACGCCCCACACTGGAGATGTGCCTGCAACCAAGGTACATGCCCCCAACCGGAATCAAACCTGGGACCTTTCAGTCCACAGGCCGACGCTCTATCTACTGAGCCAAACCGGTTCTGGCTGTATATTATTCTTTATTTCAGACAGTGCATGCTTAATTTCTGACTGATCCTTTTCCATTTTTTTGACATTCTCATTAAGATCTTTGAAGGACTCATTAAGTTTCTGAGTTCTCAATAAGTTTGTCGGTGGTTTGTAGAAGATTCTTGAATAACCTTGTAAATGTGGTTTTGAATTCTATGTCCAGTCGTTTGCTTTTCTCCACTTCTTTCATTTGTGACATGTTTCTTGGTCTCCACATTATGGCTGCTTCCCAGTGTTGATTGTGTGGCTTTGTGTGCTAGTTGTCCTTTAGGGCCCAGTAGCTCCACCTCCCCAATCACCTGAGGTGTACACGCTTGGTGCACCTCTTTGTGGGCTGGGTTCAGAGTCTTGTTGTAGTTAAGACTTGATTGCTATTGGTACACTGGGAGGATTTGACCTCCAGGCCAATTGACTATGAGGATTAGTTGTGTCTATTAATGGAAGAACTGCTGTGCTGGAGATACCCCTATTGGGCAGAACTTGCTTCAGTGGGGCTTTGGTGCTCACCGAGTCTGCCTCTTGAGTGTGTCATTTATGTATGTGAGGAGTTGAAATCTGGTGTCATCTCACACTGACCTCTAGGTACACTGGTTCCTGGATCTCCAAAGAGGTGCAAGTCAGCTAGTGTCTGAGGCTACCCAGCAGGAGCTACAGGGAGCTCTGCAGATTTCTCCTCTTTGCTTGGAGTTTGGAAGTTTTGGAGTTGTCTGACCCAGGTGCAATTAGTTAGGTTAAGTGCACAGCTGGGTGGGTTTGTAAATTGGGCAGGGTGGGGTCTCAGGGAGTCTCTAGGCTAGGGTGTCGCAAACAGCAATGGCTGCCAGTCAGCCTTCTCTGCCGTTTTCTGTTCAGTGTCCTGTGTCCCGCACCCCAGCGCAGTAAAAAATGATTCCAGTGTGCAAATCTGCGAGAGAGCCACTCTCCCTTTCTGACCCTATGGAAGACAGTCCAGTTTCTCCCTGTATGAGTCTGGGTCCCCAGAATCTTGCCAGAAACTGGAGTTCAGAGAGTTGGGAACTTTTAACTCTCTCCCAATTGAAAACAACAGCGCGTCTCCGTACCTCTGCCTTTCTGAGTCTCTGCACGTCCCACCAGGTCTGGATGCACTTTTTTTCTTTCCTTCTAGTTGTAGAACTTCCACTCCGCCAGCTTTCTCGTGGTTCCGGGGGATAGTTGTTTTGTCTTTTAGTTGTAGTTTTGGTGTGGTTACCTTATGCCGCCATCTTGGTTCCCTCGAAAAGGCGGACAAGAAGACCTGAATGCGCGCTCCATCCCGTCTGTTTCGCAAGCAGCTGAAAGTCTTCTGAGCCTCTAGCTGGGAACCAGCCTCGGTGAGGAGCGCACTCACGTGCACGCGGAAAGCTGGTGGAGAGGACCTCCCTCCCAATATTTAATCATCAGACATGCATGAGGGCCATTATGCATCTCTGTCCATCCTGCCAGTCTCCACATGACTTCTTCTGTATACCCCTAGTTATAAAACTTCCATTCAGCTAGACTTCAGGTGATTCTCAATGATGGTTAATACATAATTTAGTTGTAATTTTGATGTGTGGGAGGAGGCAAGCACAGCATTATCTTACTCTGCCTTCTTGACTGGAAGCAGAGAGGTTCAACCCCATTGTCATTTTTCCAGCTGTTATACATGTGCTTTGGGCCCGCTATTTGTGAGATTCACTGGATTTTCTCTATTGTTGAATCTGGACCCTTGGTGTGTCTATCTTGGATCTCCTAGGAACTTATCTAATGCAGGTAAATATGAGTCTCTGTCCCTTTCTGAACTTGGGTAACCTGACTTATGTCTGAGAGGTTAAAGCACCCTTAGTAGTCCAGTGGTTGGAAACTTCTTAGCACAGAGGCTGGGTCTGCTTTGAGTCTCATACTTTGATTGCCCCTGTTCTGAGCTACATTCCCTTTCCCCACAGAACTGATCCCACAGGTGTCAGCTACAGGTGATTGAATTCCCACTGGCTTTTGCCTCACTTGGTGGTCTGGGATGGTGTCTGCATGATGGGGGAGGAGTAATTGTGTGTGTGGGAGTAATTGTGGGAGGGGGATATTCTTGAGGTCCCTCTGGCATTTGCCTCACTGTATGTCTGGAGTGGTGTCTGCAGTGGGGACCCAAATACTGTGTCTCAATTTTTTTTTCTTTTTTGCTGGTCTGATTAGTTACTTTATTCTATCTTGTCTTCCCAATTGTTGATTCAGTCCTCTGCTTCATCTAGCCTGCTGTTCATTTTTTCTAGTAATTCTTTATTTCAGATATTGTATTCTTCATTTTTGACTGTTCTTTTTTTCATGGTTTCTATGTCCCTGTCCATGCTATTGAGCATCCTTATATTCATTACTTTGAATTCTATATCTGATAAATTGCTTACCTTTATTTCATTTAGCTATTTTTTCCCCTGCTCTGTCATTTGGGGCCTGTTTCTTTGTCTCCCCATTTTGGTTGTCCCTTTTTGTGTGTTATATGTATTAGATGGATCTGCTACAATTCCCAGTCTTCATGGAATGACCTTATGTAATAGGTATTTTGTGGGATTCAGTGGTTCAGTCTCCTTGATTACCTGATCTGAGTGCTTCAGAAATGTCCCTTGTATGGGTTATGTGGATCCTTCAGTTTTAATTGAGTCTTGATGGCTATTAGCCTATTTGTGAGTGGGGTTGAGACTCATACCTTTCCAAGACATGCAAGCTTCTGTGCAGATTGACCAAATGAAACAGACTTCATCTTAGCAGGTTTTGGTGCCTGCCAAGATCTCCCTTTGGATATTCTGCTTGTGAAGCTATTGGATCCTTCTCTGGTGTTGCCTTAAACTGGCCACTGGGTTGTTGGTTCTGGGCCTCTTGTGTGGGACTGTGGTGCAGGCTAATATATGACACTGCCTATGACTGCACTCAGAAACCTACTTAGAGCTACACGTGATCCAGTTTGTGGTTGTCTCTTCAAATCCTGAGTACATGTGGGAAAGACCAAGCTGCATACTAAGACCAGCTATTATCAGCATCAGGCCTGAAGGAAGGTCAGCAAAAGTCCCAAAGCACACTGAGATCTGCCTCTGCTGGCTTCTGCCTGCCTGTTAGGCTCCATCGCTGAAAGAACTTCTGCTGTACTCATCAGCAGGTATAAGCTCCATAGGGTATGGTGAGAGGGAATCTAGAATGGGGCTATTGCTTTCATCCAGCTGATGCCACAAAGAGGGAAGTAGTCCAGCCAAGGTAGATGGCATCTGCAGTATGAGAGAATGACTCGGCACAAGGATCTTTGGAGCTTTCCCTTCGGCTTTCTCTTTAGAGTCACGAACCTCAGTCTCTCCTCACATGACTCTTGTCCACTCTGTCCTCCCTCCACCAGAGCCCAGGATAAATGGCTGTGAACAAAATTTTGTGTTGGCTCTTTAAGAGGATACCATTGTCTTTAGTGGACTCCCATCTCTTTATGCTAGACAGAAACCCCTCTGCTTTTCAAAGACTGATATAAAATGGCCACCTGTACCAGGTTCTAATGTTCTAGGTTGAAGCATATAGCTTTAGGTTGAGACCCCAGCTTCTCAGGTGGAACCTCCTGCAAGTTAGATACCTTCTGGATCTTCAGCTGCCAGCCATGGTAACAGGACGAGCCCTTCTTGCTTCTCCACCCTTCCTATCGGTCTCAATATGGCTTCTTATGTAGATCTTTCATTATAAGACTCATCTCTAGCTATTTTTGAGTTGGTTACTCAGGATGCTTGTTTTATAATTTGGTTATATTTCCAGTTTGTTCCTTGGAGGAGTTGTGTAGTTTCCACCTACTCCTCCAACATCTTGGGTCTCTATAAGTGCTCTTAATTAGATTCTGGAAGTTCTCTCATTTTCCTAGTTTCCCAACAGGTTTTTTTTTTTTTTATGAATGAGTGGTAAGATTAACATATAATCTTTCTGTATCTGTTAAAATGACCGTATTATATTTCTTTTTAAATCTGTTACTGTATGTATCTCACTGATTAATTTGAATTTTAAATCAGCTTCAGACTCCTGATTTGAATGCCAATTTAACAAAGCACATTACTTTTCTTATAGATTGCTGAAACTAGTTTGCTAATATTTTAATAAGCTGTTATGGGTGATTTTAAAAAATATTTTTATTGATTTCAGAGAGGAAGGGAGAGGGAGAGAGAGATAGAAACATCAGTGATGAGAAAGAATCATTGATTGGCTGCCTCCTGCATGCCCCACACTGGGGACCAAGCCAGCAGCCTGGGGATGTGCTCTGACTGGGAATCAAACTGTGACCTCCTGGTTCATAGGTTGATGCTTGGCCACTGAACCAAGTTATGCGTAATTTTACCAAAGAAAGCAGTCTATAGTTTTATTAAAATGTCCTTATCAGAATGAAAAGTTTTATCAGAATTGTTGTCAGCCATATCAAACAGATGAGATGTTTCATCTTCATCTCTTTTCTTATAGAATTTTTGTAAGATTGGTACTATTGTTTCCTTAAATGTTTCATGAAAGTCATTATTAAGCCATCTGGGCCTTGCCTTCATTTTTATAATTTAAGACTTCTGCTTACAGCCCTGAGGAAATAACAGAGGCTGGAATTATATTTCTACAGGAAACAACTAGAAAACTGAACAAAACTATTTTCAGATATTGAGCAATAGGCAGCACAGATCTGTATTCTGGAGAGAATAAAGACAAATGAGATTAACTCTGTTTCATTCCAGAATTTCATCTGAAGACCTACTCCAGATTTTAGTACAGAGAGATGAATCCAAAAAGAACTTAGCAATTTACTGATTTGAGGAGACCAACATTGTCACTCAAGAAGAGTAAGGTGGCTAAAATATATAAAACACGCTTTCCCCAAAAAGGGAACTATGCAGAGAAAGTGTTTCCCAAATCTGGAAAAGCTTCCCCTTGAGTCTTTAGCTAAAATATGTCTGCACCTATGTAAGTAAAACTTCATAAAACTAGACAAGAACATGTTCTAAGGAAAACACAATTATCATAGTGTTTTAAGACAATTCCTATAGTCTACTGTACATGAAATAATTTATTTTCCTCCAGCCTGAGTGGAGAGAACTTGTTAATATATAGGACAGACATTATATAGATACCATAGAAGGGCCACACTTAATAAATGAGATTAGATTTGCCATAAATGAAAAACTTCATAAGATTTGCCATAAAACAATGTAAACAAAAGGCATAGAAAGGATGAAACCAATCTACATATATCTGTTGGCTTCTTCAGGATAGAAAAGCTAAGATGGGGTTAGGAATATAATAGATTTCTTAAAGGTTATATCTTTGGACAATAAGAAAGTAAGGCCCAACTGTCATGACTCAGTGATCAAACATAGATCTATGAATCAGGAGATCACAGTTTGATTCCCAGTCAGGGCACATACCCAGGTTGCAGGTTCTATCCCCAGTAGGGGATGTTCAGGAGGCAGCCAATTGATGATTCTCTCACATCACTGATATTTCTCTCTCTCCCTTCCTCTCCGAAATCAATAAAAACATATATTTTTTAAAAGACAAAAGTAAGATTTGACATAGAAATCTATCAGACCATAGTACAGAAGGGACCTGCAGAAGAAAGGCAGATGCTAACAGGATTGGGAAGGAAGAGCCTCAGATCTTTATGCAGAGGTGGCCAAGAACTAACCTAACAGAGCAATCTGAAGCAAGGATTGTCCATCAAAGGTATCCCATGTGGACAGAAATGGCCTATCCCCTCAGTTCAGACATTGAATGGAGATTCCCTTGGGAGACTAGTTTGTTCAAAATTCAGAGAGCATCCTGAAGATGCTAACAATTGGAGGCTGTCAAGGTACTACACTGCTTGCACATGAATGTCAAGTTATTTTTGAAAGGAGTCCTAGTGGTGCGATTCTATGGCTGCCACAAATGCAACATAGTCTTTCATAAAAAGACCAATAGTCTTTATGAAAATATAACCAAATCTAAACTCAACAACATTAAATTGATAATATTTGATGTCCAATAAAAAATTAGTGAACATGTGAAGAAACAGGAAAAAACTCATAGTCTATAGTAAAAATAAGTCAATAAAAACAGATCTAAAAAAGATAGAGGTGGTAAATTTGCAGGTAAGGACTTTAAAACAGTTAATGAAAATGGCCTCAGTATCATCAAGGTATAAAGCAAAAATGAATATAACGTAACTCTTCAAGGGGTTAAACATAGAAATAAAACCAAATGAAACATTTATTTTGGCCTTTCTGTAGCTCACAATAGTGAGAAAGATAGTGCTGCAATAGATTGTACATACATCTAATTCATAACATTTATATCAAGATTTTCAGTGTTGTTTATTTTATTCTCTTCTAGAAGAAGATGGGAAAGCTGAAGATGTTTTAATGACGTTTAAACAATACCAAGATAGGCATTTTAGATCAGTTGTATTTAGCAACCATGAAAGACCAATTAAGGAAAGAAATAATATTTTGGGGAAGACACTTACTAAAGGCAAGAACTATATTATTTCAAAAACAACACTACATGAATATAAACCTGATGGAAAAGTTTTGAAAAATATTTCAGAATCAGTCATTAGAAATATAAGCCCTGTAAGACAGAAGTTTGGTGAGAGTAATGGATGGGAGAAATCACTTCTCAGTACAAAGCATGAGAAAGTTCATACTGCAGAAAATCTCTATAAACGAACAAAAAGGAGTCTGAGTAATAAACAAGAGCTTTTTAAACATCAGAAGGTTCAAACTCCAGAGCAATCATTTGAACATAATGAATGTGAAAATCCCTTCCTTATGAAAGAAATGTTATTTACACATACTGGAACTCACAGAAGGGAAAAATTCTCTGAATACAATAAAGATGAAATGCCTGTCATTGAAAAGTCAAATCCTAGTGTCCATCCACAAAATCTTATGGAGAAGAAGGCCCATACATATAGCAAATATGGGAATTTCCTCTGCAGGAAGTCCATTTTTATTATACATCAGAGATCTGAAACAGAAGAGAAACCCTTTCATTGTTCTTATTGTGGGAATAGCTTTAAAAGGAAGTCATATCTCATTGAGCATCAGCGAATTCACACAGGTGAGAAACCTTATGTTTGCAGTCAATGCGAAAAAGCCTTCCGTCAAAAGACGGCCCTCACTCTTCATGAGAAAACACATGAAGAGGGGAAACCCTACTTTTGTATGGATTGTGGGAAATCCTTCCGCCAGAAGGCAACCCTCACCAGGCATCTCAAAATACATACAGGGGAGAAAGCCTATGATTGTACTCAATGTGGAAGTGCTTTTAGAAAGAAGTCATACCTCATTGATCATCAGAGAACTCACACAGGAGAGAAACCATATCAATGTAATGAATGTGGGAAAGCATTTATCCAGAAAACAACCCTCACTGTGCACCAAAGAACTCACACAGGAGAGAAACCCTATATTTGTAATGAATGTGGAAAGTCTTTCTGCCAAAAGACAACCCTCACTCTTCATCAAAGAATTCATACAGGGGAGAAACCCTATAGTTGTAGTGAATGTGGGAAGTCCTTTCGCCAGAAGGCAATTCTCACTGTTCATCAGAGAATACATACAGGAGAGAAATCCAATCAATGTCCTCAATGTGGGAAAGCCTTTAGTAGGAAATCAAACCTCATTCGCCATCAGAAAACTCACATAGGAGAAAAACTGTATGAATTGTAAAGAATGTGGTAAGTTCTTCAGTTGTAAGTCAAACCTCATTGTCTATCAGAAAACTCACAAGGTAAAAACTATTGGAATATAGTAAAGGATGTGACTTTTTTTAGTAAAAAAAAACTTTTAAAGTCATAGTAAACCCAGTATATGATGTTGCTTGCAAATGTAATATTAGTCAACAGTTTAAGGTACTATATTATATATTTACTTACTGCTTGCTAGCCTCTAAAACATACACACAGAATAAATATTAGCAAATTAAATGATAAAAGTCATTGAAAATACAATCCCCAGTTTTCTATTGTTAGATTCATCAGATATAAAATTTTTCTGTCAAGTTGCTACACATATTTAAAGTTGCTTATTTTTTATTTTAATACCTACCTTGTTGTGAACAAGTAATATGCAGTTGGTATGTGAACCACACTGTGAACAAACAACTTTTAAAAAGAAAGGAGGGGTGAATTTTATTTCTCATTGCAAATATTGAATAAAAATTGTTACCTCAGAGTTAACCGTTTTAATTTCTAACGTTATAGTTTTTACTTGTTGTTAACTTTTATATAAATTGGGTTATATATTATGTATTTTTTTCATATTTGACTTCATGTAGTCTCCCTGGTCATTCATTATTTCTCAAATTCATCGTTAGTGCATGTGGCAGAAATTTGTGTATTTTTATTTGTATAGAATTTCATTATTCGTTATATATCACAACACATCCAACTGTTGGTGGACTTTTTCTTTGTTTACAGCTTAGGGTCATAATAAACTGCTTTTGTGAATATATTTGTCTTTAGATGTACATATATTTATTTCCCTTGTGTATATACATAGGAGTGAAATTTCTGGATCCTGAGGAATTTCTATATTTGGTGGCTTTGGTAGATACTACTAAACAGCTCAGCACTTTCACTGTATGAGATAATTTGTTCTGAAGAGAAAAAACTGAATATGGTAATGGTTCAAATTAGAAAATTCATAGTAGAGGGATACTCTATGAATGTTGTAAAAACTGTGAATTTTAATATAATGCATGTACAAAGTCTTTAACCACAACCTAAATCTTAATATAACACCAGACAAATGTAATGTGAGATTACCTTTAGCCACAATAATGTCTTAAATGAAATCAGAAAGTTATATTAGAAAAAGGGAGGCACCTAGCATCTTCTTTGCTCAACATTAAAGAATTCTAACTGGATAAAAAACGATGAATAAAATGAAGGATGTAGGGTATAACCTTTACCTATGGCCTATATCTTACTGGTCATATAAAAATGATGAATGTGGAAGTTAACCATAGTTCAAATCTTACACAACACCAGAAAGTCACATTAGATGAGACCTTTTATTGTAAGAATGACTTTAACCATATCTTACTCCTTATACAACACTAAGCAATTCATACTTAAGAGGAAATTTAATAAGGACACATATGTAACACCTTAATCAATAAAGAAATTTTAAAAAGAGGACATTTAAAAGGGGACTAGATGAGTATTTTAACTCTAACTCTGGGAAATGGAGTTTCCATTAAAGAAGGCTACCCATACTGAGAGCATCATGCTACAGTCTTTGTGTAGTCACCCTGGTCATGAGCCCCAGCTAAGTTCCAAATGATCACCCAACTCTTCAGATGATTGGAGCCCACTGGCACCCAACTGAAACCACATGACAGACCCCAATCAATAACTCCTCAGCGAAGGCTTTCTCAAATTCCTGACCTACAAAATGGTTACATCTTTTGAATTAAATTTGATATGTTTCAAAGCATTATAAATAAATCAAAATGGAACTCTAAAAATGTTTGATCAACTTACAAGTAGACAAGGAAAAAGAAAGAAGAAAAAAACAGAAGCAGCAAAGAACAAATAAAATGATGCTAACATATCAATAATTCGTTTAAATATAAATGGTCTAAACCACCAGGTGAGAAGCAGAGATTGGCCCAATAAATAAATAACATGACCCCAATTACATGATGACTATAAAAATGTGTCAAACATGATATAGGTAGGTTGAAAGCAAAAAATATATATAAATAGTAAAATGTATAAATAGTACATGTAAATATTAAAAGAAAATAGAAATGGCTATAATATCAAATCAGACTTCAGAGTAGAGAAAATTAGTACCACCAACAGAACTTCAAAACACAGGAAGCAAAACCTGGTTATAAGTTTAAAGGAGAAATATACAAATCAAAATTATATCTGGGGACTCAAATATCTTACTCCCAACAATTGATGGAACTACTTGACTGAGAAACAGCAAGGATATTGAAGAACTGAATTGCACCATCAACCAATAGGATTGCTAATATTTATGGAGCATGCCACCCAACAACAGTGGAATACATAATGTTTTCAGGCACACATTGAACATTTCTCAAATAGACTATATGCTAGGTCATGAACCAAATTTTAAATTTAAAACAAACATATAGAATATGTTCTTGTGATATATAGTGAAGAACTTAACCTTAACCAAAGAGAGCTCTGGCTTTTGTATTCATCTCCAAGGAGGTGATCTCTACAGAATCTTTGTTACCTGGAGACCACAGCCACCAGAGAGTCTAACAGTGAAATTTATGATGCTTTGAGCCATGTGGCATCAGTTCTCCTCTAAAGAAATTAGAGACTAAGGTATCAGTTCTACCTCCTGGGAGGTTGGGCACTAAAAGCCAGCAACCAGGAGCCACAATAAAAGTTCTTGACATCAGGGCTCAGGTGAGCTTCCCTATTTGGCAATACTTCATGAATATTATTGTGCATGTTGATAGGAAAAGTTAACAATGTTTATGATTCTGCTGTCAAAGGACAACTGGAAGTTCTGTATTTAGAACCTTCCTGGGTTCTGCCCTGTGTACTTCTTCCCTTAGCTTATTTTAATGTGTATCTTTTTGCTGTATTAAACTGTGAATATGATAGCTTTCAGTGAGGTCTATGAGTCTTTCTAGTGAATTATCAAACCTAATGGTGGTCTTGGAAATCCCTGAAATTGCAGTTGGTGTCAGAAATAAGGGAAGACTTTTGTGGATTATGCCCTCACATGAGACAATAATGGAATCAAACTATAAATCAATAAAAGAAAAGCAACAGGAAAATCTCAAAACACTTTCCGATAACATACTTCTAAATAATCCATGAGTGAAAGAGAAAGTCTAAAAAATTTTTTAAAAGATTATAAGGATATGGATATATATCCTTCATATATATGGATCTATACTCCAGCTGTCCTTTGAACATGGGGTTAGGGGCACCAACCCCTGCACAGTTGAAAATCTGTATAACATTTCACTCCCCCCAAAGTTAATTATATTCATCCATTGGTTTCCACAGGGAAATAATTCCATTGATATCAAAATCCATAGATGCTCAAGTCCCTTATATAAGAAGGTATAGAACAATGCATACAGGAGACTCTCTGTATTTATGGTTAAATCTATAGGTGCAATACCCAGGGATATTAAGTATATCTATTGGGAAAAAAACTGAATAAGGGAACCTGTGCAGTTCAAACCCCATGTTGTTCAAGGATAAACTTTTAATGAATTATCCTATATAATAAAAGGCTAATATGCAAATTGTCCCCTCGACCAGGAGTTTGACCAGGGGGAAGGGCCAGCCTGCCAAATACCTGCAGCCTCTCCCCCAAGCCAGCCCCACCCCCAATCAGCTCCCTCCACTCTGGGGCGGGCCAGGTGGCCAACTTCCCACACTCCCTACCCCTATCTGGCCTGGCCTGATTGGCCCTGATCAGGGCAGGCCACCTGGCCCCCACCTGTGTAGGAATTTTTTACACCGGGCCTCTAGCATATAATAGATAATCCATTACAAGAATAATCAGATAAGCCATGGTGGCGGGGGCTAAGGCAGAGGCAGTTAAGAACACCACATATAACTACACAAATAACTGACAACTCAGAAGAAATGGACCAATTCCTTGAAAAATCACACATCTACCAAAATGAAGTAAGTCATGTGAATAGTCCTATAACAACTATAGAAACTGAATTTGTAATTTAAAGATCCCCAAAAAGGAAGCTCCATGTAAAGATGGCCTCCCTGAAGAATTTTACCAGTCACAGGATGATTTGCACAATTTCTCAAAAAAAAGGAATAGAGAACACTTCCCAACTTACTTTATGAGACCGTTATTACACTGATACCAAAATCTGGCAAAAGCAGCACAAAAAAGAAAATTACTAAGTTTGAAACAAATACCAATTTAACCTACTGATTTGAACTATCTGACCTCACTTTTAATAATTTTCAGACTGCCCAAATGTCACTTCTTAATAAAGCAAGCACTGCACTGGCTTTGTTAGACCGAAGTTCATTAATTACAATGTAATCATTCCTCCTATTGCTGATTTCAGATTGGAACCACTGTAGAGACCCAATCTGGTCACTGAAAGTAAAAATCTAAACATTACTTACACTTGAAAGTTTCTCCTTTAACATTATTTTAAAATGCCAAATATGTTCTTTCTCGAAAAAATACTTATTTTTGTTTCTGTTATATACTTTTGTTTAAGAGAAGTGTGATTTGGGGTCAATACTTATTACATTTCTTAAGTGTTTACTATAAAACAAATTTCAATGACTGCTGATTATTGGTTTTACAGAAATTTCAAAGGCCTATTTTTTAAAAACCATTAACCACTTAAAATTTGTTTTGTTTTCTGACATACTCTGACTAAGAGCAGCAAACCGTTGCTGTATAGCATTCGTGGAGTGTGCTGTGAACATGCTTTTTAAGAAATTAAAAATGAAGAAGTCATTTTAGGGGAAAAAAAGAATATGTAAAAAACTCTAAAAATTCAACAGTAAAAAAATAATTGAATTAGAAAATAGATAAAAGATATGAATAGACATTTAGTTGAAGGGGATACCTAGATGGCAAATAAGCATATAAAAAGATGTTCAACATAACTTTCCACTAAGGCAATTCAACTTAAAAGCACAATGAGATCTCACTACCCACCTATCAGAATAGTTAAAATGACAAAGAGATATAATACCAAGTGCTGGCTAGGATTCAGTGAAACTGGATCACTCATACATTGTCAGTGGGAATCCTATCTAATAAAAGAGTAATATGCAAATTAACAATCACTCCACAACAAAGATGGCAGCACCCATAACAGCTAGGGTGGGACACTGGTGGCATTGCCCTGGCAATGTGAATCCAGCAGGCAAGTGCAGCCTTCAGGTAGCTCCCAGCAGGGCCTACTTGCCCATCACCGTGGTGTGGAGGAGGCAGGCCCCGCAGAGAGCAGAGAACCATGGGAGCGGGCCTAAGCCATCATAGGACATCCCCTGAGGGTTCCTGGATTGGAGAGGGTGTATGTCAGGCTGAGGAATGCCTCCCCCTCACCATGCATTAATTTTGTGCACCAGGCCTCTAGTCCTATATAATAAAAGCCTAATATGCAAATTGTCCCTTCGGGCAGCTGTTCAACTGGAAGTTCAACTGGGAGTTTAACCCCTCACTATGATGTGCACTAACCACCAGGAGGCAATGGTGGGTGTCAGCAACATGCTGTGACCTCTCACCAGCTACCTGGGGGTGGGGGTGATGGGGACGGAGGTGTGGTGAGAATGCGGGGTGTCTGCCAGCCTTGCTCTCACTCCCCCACTACCCTACCCAGGATGCCTGGGCTTGCACACTGGGCCACACTCGGATTCCAGGCTCCCACAAGCAGTCTGCCCCACACCCGCATGCCCTCTTCCAGGTGACCCAGGCTGCAGCCACCAGGACTGCAGGGGCTGGTTGGGCTCCCTGCAGGTTTGCACAGAAGGTGGTCTGCAAGGCTGGCCAGGAGAGAGAGTGCTGCCTGCCCCGCTTCTGTGTGGCACCGCTGGGTGGCCCAAAGGCCCATGCTGCACCCCAGCCCATGGCATCTGGCTGCGCTCACTGCATTTCCAGTCAGGCGCCATGACTCAGGTGGAGGGGACACGCAGGGGCCCTGGGCCCAGGTGCTGCCCAGGGCCCAGAGGTCAGCTAGTACCTCCCCTTCCACGCCAGATGCTCATGCTTTGATCGCTGACCTGGCCTAGGGACCACACCCGTGCATGAATTTTGTGTGCCTGGCCTCTAGTATAAAATAATATGACCATGGTGAAAAATGATTTGGCAGTTACTTTCAAACTAAAAATGAGTGTATCATACCACCTAGCAATTACATACTTGATCTTTACCCCAAAATTATTTTCACATACAAACCTTTACATAAATGTAAGACACACACACACACACACACACACACACACATGAGTACAATCTGAATAAGTTCTATGGATTGCACCAACATCAAAGTTTTGGTAGATTTATATTATAGTTGAGTAAGGTAGAGGAATGGTGGAGAAAGGATATGTGGAACTTCTCTATATGTTTCTTTTTGATCTCCTGTGAATCAATAATTATTTCAAATTAAAACTTTTTTTATTCCATAGATAATCTTACATGAATATTTTTATAGGGAAAATTCATGATTTTTTGCTACTGAGTGCCACACATTCACCTCTGAAGACCCAATGAAATAGAAATATAGTTTGTGTTTATGGACTGTAAAAATATTATTAAATTAACCATACTACCCCCAAAAGATTTACAAATTTAATGTATACCTATCAAAATTCCAATGTCATTTTTCATAGAAATAGAACACACAATCCTAAAATATATATGGAACCACAAAATACCCTGAATGGCACAGAAAAAGAAGAACAAAGTTGGAGAGGCCATGAGTCCTGATTTCAAGCTATAGTAATAAAAACAGTATGATATTGACATAAAAACAGACACAAAGCTCAATGGAGCAGAATAGAGTGCCCCAAAATAAACACACATACAGTCAAATAATTTATGACAAAGAAGCCAAGAATGTATGATGGAGAAAGGACAGTCTCTACAATAAATGGTTTTGAAAAACCTGAACAGCCATATGCAAAAAAAAAAAAAAATGAAACTAGACCATCTCATGCCACATACACATACAATTTAAAATGGATTAAAGATTAGAACATAATATTGGATACCATAAAACTCCTAGGAAAAAAACTGTAGGTAGTAAGCTCCTTCATATCAATCTTGGTGATGATGATTTTTTAATTTGACACCAAAAGAGAAAGCAACAAAAGAAAAAATAAACACATGGGACTATATCAAACTACAAAGCTTTTGCAAAGGAAACCATCAACTAAATGAAAATTCAACCTACAAAATGGGGAAGAATATGTACAAATTATATATCTGATAAGAGATTAATAACCAATACATGTGTGTGTGTGTATATATATATATATATATATATATATATATATTGCATATTACTGTTTTATTAGATAAGGTGTGATATGACTTTGGACACCAGGAAAGGAGTTGGATGGTGCACCCCCAATTGACACCTGTCAAGAATACAGCTTGTGAATAAATGGTACTAGAACCCTTTTGAATCACAGAATTCAAATGCTGATGCTAGATGAGCTGTGGTCATACAAGGGCGGGACTCACCTAGTATGCTTCAGTCCAAGGGATTCCTCCAACTCAGTCTGCCCAGAAATGCCCTAAGATGAGGTTTGCCCCTAACACTCTTAACTGCCTTCCCAACAGGTGCCTTGTTTTCCTTTGTGTGAACAAGGTGGCACTTACACTTCAACCTCAGCCAGGCTTGTGTGTTGTCACCTTCCTCTGTCCTATCCCCAGAGTCTTCCAGACACAGAAGGCTCATTGCTGTTCACTCTACTCCCACTGCAACCCAGGTGAGGATCTGTCGATTTGGGTGAAAGATGCATGGCCTGCAGCCCATTGCAGGAAATGTCTTGCAGCCGAGTTCTGTTGTGGACTGGTAAAGAAATCATCACCAGCCAGGGACTACCAGGTCTACCAGCAGCCTAGCCTCTAGTTGCATGCTTAGCTGTCCAAGAGAATTTGGTGAGAGGTTGGTCCCCCTCCATCCTCAAGCAGCCCTACTATAGGGTGAGGGATCAACTGTTAGCATCAGATGTCATGATCATTTACTTCTCTTGTCAACTCTGATGGGGGTTAAATAAAGGGCATTGGGATGGCCAGTTCCAGCCACTTGGGACCCTTTTTCTTCCCTGGAGAATGGAGGGAACAACGTGGGGGAGTTATGGTGAAAGGATTCTTTTCATGTGTGTGTGCTTAAGGGAGAAGCAAACCATTTTTTTTTCTGTATCCCCCATCGCACTGGACCTGGTACTTGGAGAGTGGAGGGGATGAGATCAGCTGGTCAGTCTCCAGCACTGTCATCAGTGTTGCCAGAGAGGTCGAGGGCAGACATCATGGAATCGGACAGCTTCCTGGCAAGTTTATCTGTATGCTTCTGCATCTTCTTCTTATTCTTCAGAGCGCATGCCAGAGCCTGGCCCTGCTGCAGGGGGTCTGTCTCCATGATCTTCTGTACAATTGGGCGACGGTCCACTGGGCAGACGTTCCTGGGGCAGGAGTCTGCATTGCGCTTAGCCCACACCTTCTGATGACCATTCGAATTCATGCAATATCCAATGAACTCTCCATTCTTATACACGGTGGTTTTATTTTCCAAGCGTCTACTATTTTCATCATCGGAGAATGGAGCCATTTGATCTCCATTTGAAGCAGGGTCATGTCACCCAAGAGCTGATCAGATTCTCCGTTGGCCAAGCATTCCATGGTGTCTTCGTTGGCCTGCTCCGTGTCCTCAATGTCGAAGACTTCGGTCATCTCCTTAACAATCTCGGCACTAAGATGGGTGGGCAGAGTGTGCGTGGCGGGTGGAAGTGTGTAGAAGCTGATCTTCCCACTTGCCCAGTCAGACAGGACTGCTTTGGATGCCTCCTCCTGATTATAGATACCTTCCTCCTTCTTTTTACCCAAGCGCTGGGCCACCGCCATCAGGAAATGCTCAGTGGTCTGGAAGCCGGAGACACCGTAATAGTTGGAAATCTCCTCCAGGTTGCAGCGCTGCAGGATGGTCTCCACCGGGGTCACGGGGTCCGCCAGCTTCTGCAGGTGGATGCAGTTGCGCTAGATGGTGCCCACCTCCGAGTTGGGTCCTGGCACAATGCCTGGGGCATCCAGCAGCCTGATGAACTTGTCCAGGTGGACCTCCTGCATGAACTTGGTGATCCCAGGAACAGCTCCCACACGCAGGCACGGCTGCGTTTCAGACTGTTGATCAGGCTGCTCTTCCCCACATTTGGAAGGCCCACAGCGCCCACGCGGATATGGGTGCACACTTCCCTGAGGCGGCAATAGTTCCCCAGAACCCTCCTGAGGTTCTCAGCTCCAAAGAGGCTTTGCTCTTCAGCAGTGACTCAGAGGCCTGCTCCACAGGCACAGTGCAGCGGTTCAGGTTTTTGACCTGCTGCTGGGTGCTGGCTTTGAAAGCCACAGTTGGCAGCTCATTCCGAAGGTAATCCAGCCACTTTTCTACAGCCTCCTTGGGGACCAGGTCGATCTTGTTCAAGACCAGGACCAGCTTCTTGTTGCCCTCTGCCCGCAGGACAGTCTCCTCCATCTGGAAGCAGCGGCAGCCCAATGGGTCCCTGGCATCCAGAACTTCCAGAATCACATCAGAGTATTCCACTACCTTACGGAACTCCTTGTAATAGGCCTTCCTTGTGGCCTCATCATTCAGCTGAGGAAACATATTTAATTCCTGCAAAGCTTCCTCCTTGGACTCAAACTCCTCCTGGTGTCGCTGGACATCCTGACAGCTCTCCATGGTCCTGCGTCTGTGTCTGTCTTGCTCCCGGGCAGCCTGCTGCTTCTCCCTCATCTCCTCAATCCTCTTCTTTAATTCAGCCTCCCGGTTGGTATGATCATTGGAGTGAACAAGCTGGGGAGCAGAGACCAATTTGAAGGCTGCTTTCTTCCCATTCTTCTTGCAGCCTTTGGAACCTTTACCTGGCTTCTTATTTTTGTGTCTAAGTTTCATCATGATGAGCAGCTTAGGAGATAGGTTCAAATCCGCAGGCTTTCTTCCTCCACTTCCGGCGGGGAGCTGAGAGGAGAGCCAAAATATATTTTTTAAATGGCCAACAGGTACAGAAAAAAAGGTGCTCAACGTCTCTAATAATCAGGGAAAGCCAAATTAAAACCACAATGAGGTATCACCTCACACCTATTAGAATAGCTATTATCAAAAAGACAAGACATAAGAAATGTTGGCGAGAATATGGAGAAAAGAAACCTTTGTCTGATCTTGCTGGGAGTGTGTACTGGTGCAACCACTAGGATAAAAAGCATGAAGGTTCATAAAAAAAAATTAAAAATGGAACTACCATATGACCTAGCAGTTCCACTTCTGAGTACTTATCCGAAGGGAAAAAAACACTAACTCCCTAAGATATTGCTATCCCCTGTTGACTACAGTTATTTATGCCTGGCCAACGTGATTCAGTGGTTGAGCATTGACCTATGAACCAGGTCACAGTTCGATTCCCAGTGAGAGCACATGCCCGCGTTACAGACTTAATCCCAGTGTGGGGCGTGCTGGAGCGTAGCCAATCGATCTCATCATTGATGTCTCTCTCTCTCTCTCTCTCTCTCTCTCTCTCTCTCTCTCTCTCCTTTCCTCTCTGAAATCAATAAAAATACTATATATGTGTGTTATTAAAGAATGGTAAAAGTGGAAAACCTTGTCTTGTTCTTCTACTTAGAGGAAATGGTTTTTAATTTTTGCTCATTGAGTATGCTGTTGGATGTAGGTTTGTCATATATGGCCTTTATTATGTTGGTGTATGATCGATCCCTCTATTTATTCCCACTTTGCTGAGAGGTTTTTTTTTTTTTATCAAAAAGGGAGCTGGATTGTGTTGGATGCTTTTTCTGCATCTATTGATATGATCATGTGATGTTTGTCTTTCAATTTGTTTATGTGATATATCACTTTATTGATTTGCAAATATTGTGCCAGCCTAGTACCTCTGGAATAAATCTCACTTGGTCATGGCGTATGATCTTTTTAATATATTGCTGGATGCAATTTGCTAATATTTTGTTGAGGATTTTAGCATCTATGTGCACCAAGGATACTGGCCTATAATTCTCTTTCTTTGTAGTGTCTTTATCTGGTTTTGGAAATAGGGTAATGCTGGCCTCATAAAAAGAGTTTGTAAGTGTTTCTTCCCCTTGAATTTTTTAAAGTAGTTTGAGGAGGGTAGTAGGTATTGTTCTTCTTTTAACAGTTGATGAAACTCTCCTGTGAAGCCATTGGGACCTTTTGTTTGCTGGACGTTTTTTTGTTATTGCTTCAGTTTCATCAGTAGCTATCAGCCTATTCAGGTTTTCTGATTCTTCCTGTTTGAGTTTTGGAAGATTATATTTTTCTATGAATATGTCCATTTCATCCAGGTTGTCCAGTTTGTTGGAATATTATCATTCATAGTATTTTTTATGATCTTTTGTATTTCTGTGGTGTCATTTGATACCTTACCTCTTTTATTTCTGACTAGAGGCCCGGTGCATGAAATTCATTCATGAGGGGGTTGTCCCTCAGCCCAGCCTGCACTCTCTCCTATCTGAAATCCCTCTCACAATCCAGGACTGCTAGCTCCCAACTGCTTGCCTGCCTGCTTTCCTAATTTCTTCTAACTGCTTCTGCCTGCCAGCCTGATCATCCCCTAACCACTCCTGTGCCAGCCTGATTGATGCCTAACTGCTCCTCAGCCAGCCTGTTTGTCTCTAACTGCCCTCCCCTGCAGGCCTGATCATCCCTAACTGTTCTCTCCTGCAGATCTGGTCCCCCCCATCTGCCCTTCCCTGCAGGCCCAGTCAGCCCCAACTTCCCTCCTCTGCCTGCCTCGTCACCCATAACTTCCCTCCCCTACAGGCTTGTTTGCCCCCAACTGCCCTCTATATGTTTTTTTCTGATCTCCTTTGAATCAATAATTATTTCAAATTAAAAAGCTTTTTTCATTTCATAGATAATGAAATATGGAACCACAAAATACCATGAATGGCAAAGAAACAATAAAGAAAGGCCTGGTTCCTCCCAGCTGCATTGCCACTATTTGCCCACTATCCAAATACCATTGCTGATGTGTACACATAAGGAACTGTTGGACATTGAAACTGGGACTCAGAATTGTTGGACATTGAAATTGGCACTCAAAGGTTTTTTGTTCTTATAGGTTTATTGCTAGTCTGCAGAGGCAAGATGTTTTTAAAGAAAAGAATCAGGGGGAAAAATGGATTCAGAGGCAGAGAAGTATTGATCAGACTGTCATACTACAGCGGGAAGGCAGGAGAGGTTGGGGCAGGGCGCTGTAAGAGATCAACCGAAGGACTTGTATGCAGGTATATATTGTTTTTTAATTTGTTTATGTGATGTATCACATAACTACCTGGTTCTTCCCAACTGTCCTTCCCTGCTGGCCATCTTGTGGTAGCCACCTTATGTCCACATGGGGCAGCCATCTTTAGCCACATGGGGACAGCCATCTTGTGTGTTGGAGTGATAATCAATTTGCATATTACTTTTTTATTAGATAGGATAGAGGCCTGGTACACATGTGGGGGGAAACTGGTTTGCCCTGAAGGGTGTCCTGGATCAGGGTGGGGTTACCTTGGGGTATAGGGTAGCCTGAGCAAGGGTCCTGTGGTGGTTTGCAGGCTAGCCACATCCCCTGGTGACCCAAGTGAAGGCCCTGTTAGCTGGGATTTATTTACCTTCTACAATTGAAACTTTGTAGCTTTGAGCAGAGCCAAGCCTCCTGCTTGTTCAGTGGCCACAGCCATTTTTGTTGGGATTTATTTATATTCTATAATTGAAACTTTGTAGCCTTGAGTGGAGGCCTAGGCTGACCAGGGTGTTCAGAAAGTTTTGGCTTCCTCCACTGGCTCCTAACTACTCACTTGCCTGCCAGCCTGATCCCCCTAACTGCTCTCCCCTGCTGGCTTAATCCTCCTAACTGCCCTCCTCCATTGGCCTGAACCCTCTAACTGCCCTCCCCCGCCAGCCTGATCCACTTAATTGCTTCCCACCACCTGCTTGATCCCCCTAACTGCTCTCCCCTGCCTGTCTGATCCTCCTAACTACTTTCCCCCACCAGCCTGATCCCCTAACTGCTCTCCCCCATTGGACAATCCAGGATCCCTCAGGGGATTTCTAACTTGCAATTTGGGACTGCTAGCTCCTAACTGCTCACATGCCTGCCTGCCTGCCTGCCTGATTGCCCCTAACCCCTCTGTCTGCCAGCTTGATCACCCCTAATTTCCCTCCCTTGCCATCCCGATCCCCTTAACTGCCATCCCCACCAGCCTGATCCCCTTAACTGCTCTCCCCTGTCAACCTGATCCCCTTAACTGCTCTCCCTCATTGGCTTGATCCCCCTAACTGCTTTCCCCCACCAGCCAATCCAGAACCCCTTGGGGATGTCCGACTTGCAATCTGGGACCACTGGTTCCTAACTGCTTACATGCCTGCCTGCCTGATTGCCCTTAACTGTCTTCCCCGCTAGCATGATCTACCTAACTGCTCTCCCCTGCAAGCTTGATCACCCCCTAACTGCTCTCCCATGCTAGCCTGATCACCCCTAACTACCTCTGCCTTGGCCCTGACACCATGGCTTTGTCCAGAAAGACATCCGGCCTAATTAGCATACAGTGGTACCTCAAGATACAAGTTTAATTCGTTCTGTAACCTTGAGGCGCGGGAAACTATGAGACGCTTGATTCGCGGTAAACTGGTGGGTTGTGTGCAGCTGGCCAATCCACGCGATTACTCGTATCTCAACTGTTGCTCGTATTTCAAAGCAAAAATTGCTCGCTCGACGGCTCGTATCTAAAAAATCTTGTATGTTAGGGCACTCGTATCTTGAGGTACCACTGTATTATCCTTTTGAGCAGGTTGGTCTGCCCTGAAGGGGGTCCCAGATCAGTATGGGGGTCCTCTTCAGGAGGCAGCCTAGGGGAGGAGCTAGGGCAGTTTTTAGTCTGGTCATTCTGCCATCGGAGAGGGAAGTCTCTGTTGGGGTGGGGCCAGCCTAGGTGAGGGGCTGATGGCCGTTTGCTGGCTGGCCATGCCCCCATCAGAATGGGGGGTCCCTGTTGGGGGTGTGGCCAGCCTGGGCAAGCATCTGAGGGCTGTTTACAGGCTGGCCACACCCCCATTGGGGTGAGGTTCCCTGGTGGGGAGCATGGCTAACCTGGATGAGGGGCTGAGAGCTGTTCGGGGATGGTTTGCAGGCCGGCAAGCCTCCAACTTTGTTCAGAAGGATGTCTGGAAGGTCTCCCAGTCTAATTAGTATATTACTCTTTTATTAGTATAGATGTGAAGCAACCTGCTTTTGTCACTGTTAGTATATTTTGAATTTTTCTATATTTTTTGGTTACTCTACAGACTAATTTTTAATGACAATATCACATTGTGAGGAGGTTCTGGAATTTATTAAAATGTACAGACAATCCCAGACTTACAATGGATTCAACTTGTGATGTCTGGACTTTACGATAGTGCAAAAGTTACACATACAACCAGTCTATTTTTCATTTTCAATACAATCCTATATAATAAAGAGCTAATATGCTAATTAGACCAAATGGCTGAACAACCTCTGGATGTCCTTCTGAACAACCTTCTGGATGAAGCCAGAGCTGTGAGGGATGGCCAGGGCTGCAAGGGCCAAGCCCCTTGCATGAATTTTGTGCATCAGGCCTCTAGTATTGAATAAATTACATGAGATATTCAACACTTTTTTATAAAATAGGTTCTGTGTTAGATTGTTTTGCCCAACTGTAGGCTAATATAATTGCTCTGAGCATGTTTAAGGTAGGTTAGCTTAAGCTATGATATTCAGTAGGTTTGGAGAGTATTCAAGTTGCATTTTCAACTGATAATGGGCTGATTGGGACACAATAAATTGAGGAGCAACTATATTTTTGCCTGACTCAGAAATGCTTAATAGCCAAAACTGATTTGGCTCAGTGGATAGAGCGTCGGCCTGCGGACTGAGGGGTCCCAGGTTCGGTTCCAGTCGGGGGCATGTACCTTGGTGGCGGGCACATCCAGGATGTGCAGGAGGCAGCTAATCGATGTCTCTCTCTCATCGATGTTTCTAGCTTTCTATCTCTCTCCCTTCCTCTCTGTGAAAAATCAATAAAATATATTTTTAAAAAATGCTTAACCATATCAGAGAAATGTTTTCTATATAATATCTAGTTCCGTGTCTGGCCCACCCTCCCCTTTTCCCCAAGGTCATATGAGACTAAGCTTTGTAGAGTTGGAATGTTTTTTATCATTTACAGGACTGTCACTTCCAAGGATGTCCATCAAGTTCTCCAGGTGGAGAGTGAGTGCTGGAACCCTGCTCAGAGAGATGTAACTACAAAGATGTAATATTGGATCCTGGTTTGGCAAATCAATAGTATTTTACCTCATTATTGATAATCTTCTTGCTGAAAGTATTTTCCTTTATTATGAATCTCTCAAGAGACTTTGAAGAACTGATTGGACATTTGTAACCTGGAAACAAAGAACTGCATTTTGTTATTACTGTGAACCCCGAGAGGGGTAAAAAGGACCTACTAATAAGGGCGGTGGCTAACTGGGCTCTCTAATATATGCTTTTATTGATTTTTTAGAAAGGGAGGAAGGGGAGAGAGAAACATCAATATTAGTGAGAAATATCAATGGTTGCCTCCTATATGCACCTCAACTAGACTGAACCCGTAACCTAGGTATGTGCCCTGACTGGGAATCAAAACCACAACCTTTTGGGTGTACAGGATGATGTTTCAACCAACCTAACCAAACCACAACCTTTTTGGTATACAGGATGGCACTCCAACCAACTGAGCCACCTGGCCAGACCTTGGCTCAAATTTTTAAAAACAGAGCCTAGCAGCCTTTTCTGCATAGGACCTCTCATGCAAACTGCACTTCATAGAGAAACCTCTGCACTAAATTGCCTACACCTATGATTGGACTGTCTGCTTGCACAGTGTTTCTGCCATCTGAGCTAGTCTTTATAAAGGAGTTCCTGGAGCTGAAACTGGTTTGGCTCAGTGGATAGAGCATCGGCCTGCGGACTGAAAGGTCCCAGGTTTGATTCCGGTCAAGGTATGTATCCTGGTTGCAGGCACATTCCCAGTAGGGGGCATGCAGGAGGCAGCTGATTGATGTCTCTCCCTCATCGATGTTTCTAACTCTCTATACCTCTCCCTTCCTCTCTGTAAAAAATCAATAAAATATTTTTTTACAAAACAACTTTAAAATAAAATAAAATAAATGAGTTCCTGGAGTCCTATTTCAACCAATAGGACTGAGGGTTTCCACATCCAATCAAGTTGCGCTGCTCCTACCAATTTGAGCAGTTCTATTCTGACCAATCAGGACAGTGCCTTTGGACCAATCAAACTGTGAAATTTGTAGTCTTCCTTTGCATGAGGACAGACCAATCAGGAACTTCTGCCCAGCCAGCTCCTCTCTGACTAGGAGAGTGCACTTTCCCTTTCAACTCAAGAATGAAGACTGAATTCCCCTGGCTGAGCTGAATCACCAAAGATGTCTCACCAGAATAAAATGAGAGTGAAGCAGACCATCATGAATGGAGCAGACCAGCACAGCACAAAGCAGATTGTCATGGAGCAGAGCTGAGCAGACCATGGAGGAGCAGAGCTAAGCTGTCTAGCCGGAGAGGGACCTGGCCCCAGAGCTATTCTATAGCTGTGCTGTTTGCACAGCCATACTGTATCACAATTAAGCTGTTTGGCACTGAATAAAGTTTCCTTCTTTGCCACACCTCTTGTTGACTTTGAATTGGTGCCAAAAACTATCTTTTTACATTACTGAGGCTTCTTTTGCTTGACACCTAAGGTGACCTGTTCTTCCTCGGCCCTTGTATTCTTCTTCCCTGATAGATATCATCACAGCAGAGCCCAGTCCCATTTTTTTTGCTGACCTTTTTGGTTCAGGGACACAATCCAAGGTCTTTCTGCCAAGCACCCTTCATGCTAATAATAGAGAGACCCAGTTCAATAAAGCAAAGCAAAAACTTCTTTCTTTGATTAAGGAATGGAGCAGAATGAGCTCATATTGGAAAGGTACCTTCTCTATGGTAAGGGTGGGGCGGGCAGTTAAAAAAACTGGTTGGGTGAGCAGTAATAGGAGAGCTGGGCCATGTGTAGTGCTTATGGCTCCCTTATGCAGGGTACTATTGTGCCTAGCAATGTCCATTTTTCCCCCTGGGTGTGGTTTTTAATATGCATATAAGAACAAGTTCACTGGAGGTCAGTGGAGGTTGTGGGGGTAGCAGGTTCTGAACACCATCTTCATTGATCTGGATCCAGCTGGTTCAGGGGCTGAGTTGTTTGTAGGTGCTATGGTTAACTGTCAGCAGTTCACCTGTAAGCAAGCACAGTTTATGATATAGTTTCAATATTCCGGAAGAGCAGGGCTTTCTGAAAGTTAGCCCGGTGACAATTTCTTCTATATTTAGGAGTTTATATCTCTAAGGCATGTGTGATCTCCTCATTGCAGGAAAGGAGACACCTCTGAATAGTGGCAAGAGCAATGACTAAACAAGCTCCAAGGAGAGGAAAGCCATTGCAGTTCAGCAGGTGTGGAGAGTCAACATTTAAGATGTTTGAGCAGCTTTCTTCTCAGAGGCTAGAGGAGAGAACGGAGCCTGAATTCCTAAAGACTGGTCTCAATTCTGAACAGAATCATCTGGAAATGGAATCAGCAGGATCAAGGGGCCCTAAATTGGACTGAGGAAGTCAGGTTCAGGCACATCCACACCCAGATGAGGTTTGGACTTCTGTGCTTGCCATAGCTCATCTTGGAACTTGCCTCCCTATCATGCAGAGGCTGACCTCAGAGTTTCTCACAGGCACCTGATTAATCCTTGTTGAACTAGTCATCATATCCAGCTAAATAACCAATAGGAAAATTGGCTTTTGCCTTTATAAACTCAGGCTTTTGCTCTTTCAGGTCTTCCCCTGAAACTGGGTAGTTTAAAACAATAGATATTTATTCTCTTTTACAGTTTTGGGGCCAGCAATCCAAAATCAAGGTGTCGGCAAGGCCACATTCCTTTGAGAGAATCTAGGGGAGAATCTCTTTCAGCTCCTCATATTCCTTGACCTGTGGCCCCATAATTCCAATATTTTTAAATCATGTTTTAGCATAGAAGTTAACCTTTACCAAAGTTGAGGCTTAGAGAGAGAGAGGAAAAGAGAGAGACAAAGACATCAACTTGTTGTTCCACCCACTCATGCATGCATTGGTTGATCACTGTATGGGCCCTGATCAAGGATCGAACCCACAACCTTAGCAAATCAGGACAATGCTCTAACCAACTGAGCTACCTGGCCAGGGCCCATGACCCCAATTTCAGCCTCCATGATCACATTGCCTGCTTTTGTCAAATCTCTCTCTGCCTCACTCTTACAAGGACACCTGTCATTGAAGTTAGGTCCACCCAGTCAATCCAGATTGAATTCCTCACTTCAGGATCCTTATGTATATCTATAAAGACTAATTTCCCAAATAAAGTACCTTTTACAAGTTCCAGCAATTAGGATGTGGACATATCTTTTTTGAAGTTGCCATTCTGCCCATTGCACCATCTTACCTACAGAATGTTTTAATTTTAATGTTCAACTTTTTAATTTTTGACATTGTAATAAGTATAAGTGGAATCATGCAGTTTGTAATTTTATGAGATTTGCTTTCTTACTCAGCATAATTTACTTGACATCCATTTAAATTGTGGTTCAATGGCTCACCCCTTTTTACTGATGAGTGTTTTCCATGGTATAAATATGCCCTACTTCATGTAACAAGTTCCTATTAAAGGATATTCGCATTATTCCCAGTTTTTTTGGTTATTATAAATAAAGCTGCTATGAACACTCATCTATAGACATTTGTGTAAATACAAGTTGTCACTTCTCTGGGATAAATTGCCAAGGCTGCACTTGCTGGGTTACATGTGGAAATGTCACTTATTTCCATTTTGTTCATTACAGCTCTGTGGCTAAAAGAATTATTCCGTTGTCCATAGAAACTGATATTTGCAGTATCATTGGTCATGAGGGGAATGCAAACGAAATGTAAGTGTACCACTATGCACGCACTAGAATTGTTAAAATTCAAAAGACTGATAATAATAATGCCGATTATGTGGAACAACTGGAATTCTCGTACATTAGAATTCCTGGTGTATCTCTCCCTGTATGTCCCACATTGTAGGTGGGAATGTAAAATGGAACAATCACCTTCAAATAGTAATAGTATCTATTAAAGCTAAATATATGTATACTCTCCACCCAGAAATTCTGATTTCATATGTACACCAAAAGACTGGTACATGAATGCTCATAGCAGCTTTCCTCACAATGGCCAAAAACTGAAAACACCCAAATATCCCATCAACAGGAGAACGGACACAGTATATTCAGACAAAGATATACTATATAACAATGTCAAACTACAAACTTCTGCTAAGTACAACAATATGGATGACTCTTATAGGTGGAAATTAGGACTCATGTGGATATGCAGAAATTCAGACCATTCCCTTAAATGCAGGCAGGAAAGGAAGTAGAAAAAGTAATATGAAGGATTGGGATGGTGACATCCTATATAATAAAAGGGTAATATGCAAATTGACCCTAATGGCACAACAACCAGAACAACCGCTCGACCAGTCACTATGAGGCACACTGAGCACCTCTCGGTTCCTTCCCCTGGCTGGCAGGCTCTTATCGCCCGATGGTGAACAGGGAGCCAGGGTTGGGTGGTGGGGGACGTGGGTGGTGCCAGGCCAAGGCCTCTGCTGTGGGTTACCCTCTGGTTGTGGGACCAGTGAGTGGGTGGGACGGCCAACCTCTTGGTCCTCCCCTCAGCTGACAGGCTCCGATTACCCAATAGCGAATGGGGAGCTAGAGGTGGGTGGCAGTGGGTGGCGGGGCCAGCTACTAGCCAGCCAGGGAAGATGGCCCTGATCGCAGGCCAGGCCTAGGGACCGTACCCACACACGAATTTTGTGCACCAGGCCTCTGGTTTAGAAATAACACAGCAGAGATGCTCATTTCCACCTCTAGGAATTTTAAACCAATCCTTTAGAAAGTTACCTAAGCACTCTAAAGAATTGCATTCCCCAATGAGTCACAGTAAAGAAAGTAAGATGGCTCCAGAATGCAGATTTTGAATTGGAAAAGGGAAAAGTTATTGTAAACAGGGAGACCCAATGGATCAGTTAAATAAATGTACTGTATATAGGTCCTATATCACACATCATTAAACAAATTCCTTTGAGTGGGGTGAGTCATCTAATACTCCACTCAGCAGAAGTCAATGCCACACTCTGAAGTCTACAGACCCCTATAATGACAGGAACCCATGATACACACACACACACACACACACACACACACACACACACACACACACACAGTAAGGTCCTGGAAGGAGATGTAAAGTTTGGTGAAGGCATTGGAGCTGGACAGCAAAGAGAAGGAGTTGCCCAGGAAAGTTACTGGTTAAATAAATTACAAAATAATTTTGTAACATGCAAATGCAAAGTTGTAGAAAATAATGAAGGATATAGAATATTTTAAAGATACGATATCAGCAAAAAATGTCACTTTACAAAACAGGTTGACCCATATAATTATATCAATATAAAGTGATAAAAAAAAAAGACGAGTTAAACACCTATTTCAGTTACCTATTGCTGTGTAACCACCCCAAAAGTTTGTGGATGCAAACAAAAAGACATTAATTACCTCGTTATTCTGGGAGAAGTGGGAGGAAAGGAAGCAGCAGGAAACCCGGGAATACAGATCCTAATAAAGGAGAGAAGCTAAAATTGCCGCCTGGTAGGCACACTCCACACACACACACACACACACACACACACACACACACACACACCAGGTGAGGATGCCAGGAGGAAGGCAGCTCAAGCCAAGCTTCTGTGCAGGGCGGCTCTGGCTAACACGGGCCTCCTCGTTTTCAAGGAGCAGACACACTCCCAGAGAGAGCTTCAGCAGAGCTTCTCAGTCCCGCTGTTCAAGCTACAGCTGCAGAGATGAAGCTCCAAACCGGTGGCACAAGCGAAAAGAACGGGTCACAGTCCAAAGCCTCTCGCATGGCACGAGGTTATGATAGGTGGTCTCACACCCCACCCTGCCACATACTCCACGTGACAGCCAGCTACGGCCATTCCAAAAGTCCCGCCTTGGAGGGGGGTGGGGAGGGACAGACACCAAGACACAAACCAATCCCGCACCCCGCCCGACCTCCGTACGGCGCGCACACGCCGTGAGCGCCCGGCGAGCCCAGATTCCCAGGTTACCACAGGGAGCAGGTATTTGAGGCCTCCCGGAGGGCCACCGGTAGTGAACCGAGGTCAAAGTTCTTTGCCAAAGCATCCAGCGGGGCCGGTGGGAAATGTAGTTCAAAGCTGGAAAGGCCCGACGTGCAGGAGGCACGCCGAGGCCGTGTCTGCGGGGGGGGAGGGGTGCGGAGCGCGCAGGCGCAGATGCTGGCCAGGGGCCGGAGGTGAGGCAGCGGCGCCTGCGGGCCGGGAGGCGGCGGGTGCTGGCGCGTCCGGGTGACGCTGAGGAGGGGGCTGGGAGCCTGGACTGGGGGAAGCGTGAGAGGAGCAGGGAACCTAGGCTGGGAAGGCCGGGAAGGAAAGCGGAGTCCTGGCCCTCGAGAGAGCGAGAACCGAGGCAGAGGAGGAACCGGGAGCCACGGCCGCGAGCGCCCGGGAAGGGCCCGGGAGCCCCAGGCGGGTCTGAGTTCAGCGTGGGCGGAACTGTGTTTGTCCGCCACCCCCTGTCCTGCACCCCCTTCGGAGGAAACCCCAGGTCTCGGAGCGCGGCCCGGCACCCGCCGGCGCTGCGTCTGTGCAGCTGTTTTGTGCCCGTCCGCGTGTGTCTGCGCACGTGTTGTTAACTGGTTGTAACACCGACTGGTTGTCTAATTTGTAAAACAGGTGCGAGTCGATTTGTGTTTAAGACTGTACGTATGCGACTTTGGAGAGACGACAGCAAAGGGTTTGTGAGTGAGGTTTTGCTGCTTTGTGAAGAAGCAAGGTGATGGGCTCCTGAGATGGTGCATGACGTGCCTGGGATCATGTAGTGGGTGCTGTAACTAAACGGATGTCTGCTTTTTCAAGTACTTTGTGTGCACAGATCGCGGCTACTGTGAATGTGTCTCATTGTGTAACTAGATGGAACGCTTGAGAATTGGGTGCATGATTAGTTAAATATGTATTGTTTAGATTACCCGAATATTGGTTATTTTACATATGCCTTTAGAATTTGACTCTGTGGCATTTAAAGAAGTGAAAAAAAATAGAGATTTTTTTTAAGTGGAGAGGATGAGATAAAATTAAAATAACTTTCAGATGGCAGGAAACCCCATATTGGCTAATGTCTAATATGACGAAACTAGAGGCCAGTTGCACCAATTAGTGCACCAGTGGGATCCCTCCACCTGGCCTGGGCCCTCTCACAATCCGGGATCCCTCCACCCCCACCCCATCATCTGGAGGGGAGGGACCACGGGGCGGGCTCCAGGGTGTGTCTGGCCAAGTCCCAATCCGCAGGACCCCAGCAGCAAGCTAACCTGCCCTTCCCAGCCTCTGCCCTCTAGTGGTCAGTGTGCATCATAGCTACTCACGGAGCTATTGATTGGTAGCTTAGGCTTTTATATATATAGATAGATGAGTAGAACCCAAAACTGATGCTCAGAATTTCCATTTGGGTGGGCTTTGTTGTTTTTCTTTTCCCCCTACTACTGTTGCTGCTGCTGGATGAATTCCTGGGCAGATTTAATAATTTCTTCAGTCATTCTGAACACAATAAAAAAATCTGTTGGACATTTAAGCATCAGTCCCATCTTACAATCGTCATTTAGCTAAGTAAAATATTCATTGCAGAAGTTAATACTTCAAAACTTGTTTAAAAAGCAGAAAACTGTTTCTCCTGCTGGAAACCTGCAATGTCTTCTCTAATTCCTCAACCTCTATTTTGTCTCCTCTTTACTTCTTCTAGGTGGTTAGTCTCCAGTTAGAATGGATTGGAAGCTGGAAACGGGAAGCAAAGTCAGAAGTCAGGACAGGAAGAAGCTGGTACCTCTTATATTATAATTTAGTGTAAGTCATCTCTTATCTTCTGAGAGAACCCATTGCTGGGATCTTCCAGATACACTTTTCTTCTCATGGGCACAGCCACTTCTTCAGCTGCCTCCCCACTACTTTCCTCTGGATATGCAGTGGCCCATCTGCTGTGGTGGGACTTGTCTCTCCAGTCAGTCCTCTTTGATAGGAGGATCCAAGCCAACACAGGCAGGCTCCATGCATGGGCTCCTTATTTAGAGCTCAGATGAGAATTAGCTACGTTAGTCACCTTGCCCTCCAAAGTCCTGGAAATATGTACAAGTTCCCCGCACATTTTCTCATCACTTTGGTTCCCAGTAGCATCAGGTATGTTATCAGGAAGGGAGAAGCACCCACTTTTCTTCCCCCTGGAAAACTGTGTTCTAAAAATAATTTACTCCCTTATCTCAGCCTCTCCAGCCAGTTGAATTAGCAGTTAAATTAATGGTAGAAAAACTATAGTCAGCTGCTTTAGAATGAGGGATACTTGTTTCTCTCACCACTGAAACTGAGGCAGAAGATATCAGAGTTACTATCCCCTTAAAAATTAACACTGACAACAATTAGAAAACTCGGAGGTTTACTGTGGGGAAGAAACATTAGTAAGGCACAGATGTATGTAAATAGATGTGTGTGTGTGTGTGTGTGTAGCTGCATGGTATAGACATAGAATAGATATAGATATATCTGAAAATATGAAAGTGACCAGTAGCTATAAAAAAAAAAATGAGATATAAAGGATTGCATGAGGTGTTCAGATTTTTAAGAAATATTCCTAAGAGACTTAAAAATATGTCAAGTAAAAGCACAGGAAGATACAATATGATAAAATGTCCAAACTCCTAAACATTTCATGCAGCTCCATTAAAATTTCAGTAAAATTTTGAACTTTCTAAAGTTCTTAGGAGAATATGAACAAGCCAGAAATTCTGAATGAGAGACATAATGAAGGGAGAAGTATTTAAATGTGTTTTAAAACTATAATAACTGCAGAATGATCTTGCAATTATGAACACATCAGTAGAACTAAATATAAAGTCCAGATCTAGTCACATACATAAAAGTAATAAAGTATATGATAAAGATGGCAGTTTCGGTGAGTGGAGGAAATACAGGTTATTATATAAGCAGATGGTCCATGGTCTTTTTTTTTCTTTTTAAGTTATTTTTATGTGGGAAAAACACAAAGTCAAGTGAAAAAGTATAAAAAATTACTTTAAGTAAATACAGGATTAATTTCCTTCCTTTAAAAGAGATCTAATATCAATCTAGAAAATAAAAATGACCTAGTAGAAAAGAAAAATAATTTTGAGAGAAGAAACTAAAGATGGTTTTAAACTTATGAAAAGAATCTTAACTTTCTCTCATAATAAGAAAAATAAAAACTAGAAACACAATTTATATCTGTTAGATAGGCAAGCATGAAGAAGTTCATATCAGCAACATTCATCAGTGGTGATGTATTCTCATATATTGCTGGTTACAGTATAAATGGTAGAACCTTAATGGAGAGCAGCTTGGAAGTAGTTAATATTCAGTAGGCTACTTAGGCAAGAAAAGACGATGCTAGAGAGGAGGGGAGCTTTCCCAAAATTTAGCCTGTTGCCCCAATAACCTGTATCTCTGACTTTGGGGGTAAAATAAGAGTTGTCTAGTTTGTCCCCCTGCCCCCATACTGTTTATGTGGGATGTTCTGAGTTGACAAGGGACAAAACAAGAGAAATGGAGGCAATTTTAACTTGAGTCATAAGAGAGCTGTAAGTATGTATGTGGTGAAACATGGCATCTTTTCATCTTGGCTTTGCCTTCTTAGGAACCGCCCCTTTTCCAAAGAGGATCCCAAAGGAAGACTGGTTGCCTCTTGCAAATCTGAGAACCATGGCTCAGGTAAGATGATGGTTTCTCTTTGAAATAGTTTTTTGTTTTGTTTTTGAAGGATATTTGAGCCTTTGTGGGTTTTTTTGTTTGTTTGTTTTAAATCCTTCTGCCTATCTATCCCTTAAGATAAGTAGTTCTCATTTCTTTCCATATTGCATTTATCTTCTACAAGTGCTCCTTCTAATTTTAACCAGTGTTTACACATTAGGAGGGTATATATCATTCAACATCTTTCTCAGTCTTTACCCAGAAGTGTTGCTGGGACTAAAATGCAATTCCTCAAATTAAATGAGAATAACCCTTGCCGGGGTTGCTAAATGGATAGAGTATTGTCCACATGCCAAAGGGTCATGAGTTTGATTCCTGGTCAAGGACACATACTTGGGTTGTAGGTTCTATCCAGGCCCAGGTCAGAGAGCACCTGGGCTGGAGAGCATGCAGGAGGCAGCCAGTCTATGTATCTCACATTGATGTTTCTCTCTCTCTTCCTCGCCCTATCTCCTTCCTTCCATTCTCTCTAAAAAGCAATGGACAAAATATAGTTGGGTATATTATACTCAGGCAGAGGGGGGCACACAGAGTCCTGAGGGCCCAGGTGCTGCCTAGGGCTCAGAGGTCAGCTGGGACCTGCCCTTCTATGCCAGACACTCACACTTCAATTGCCATCCAGGCCTAGGGACTGCACTCATGCATGAATTTTGTGCACTGGGCCTCAAGTAAACAAATAAATGAGAATATATTACTGCACAACCTGTCTTGCTTAGATAAGACAGTCAAGATGGATATGGAATTGATTGTGATTATTAAATGACAGGAAATCCTATCTTGAGGTTTTGAGAATCTCTGCTTGACAAATTATACACAGAATTGAGACTCCTGTATTTCTGCTGTTTGATCCTTAAAGTATGCTTATGGCTGCTAACAATTCCTAAAATGTGTGGCCTGCCAATAATACTTCCCCAGCATGCTAATGGTGTTATAGATTTATTTCTATTTTAAAATTTCTTCTATTTCAATATGCAAATGCAGGAGAGGTAATTGTATATGATTAGGTCACCTACTGAACTGGAATTGTAACTCTTGAAATATTGCCTTGGTCTTGGTGTTTTCTTTCAGAACATTTATATTTTTATGTGGATCTAGTAAATACTGGCGTTGCCCAAATTCTGTATTGGTTCTCTTCTCTTTACAGTCCTCTGTTCCTATTCACAATCCACTACTGTTATTCTAATGATGCTCAATTAATTTTGATTGAAAACCACTATTCTGAGTGTCAAAACTATTTCCAACCAATAGATATCACCATCATCTGCATGTGCCAGAGATACTTCAGACACATGCCCAAGATTTATTTCACTCATCAACTCCAGCCCATTCGATTTTGTTTCCACCCCCTAGTCTGCTTATGGCCCACCTACTAATACAGCTAACTTGAATTAGATGTACCACTTCTACTGCAGAACCATTTAATGTTGAATCTTATTCCTTCACTAGAGTCCTGGTGCACGAATTCATGCACCAGTAGGGCCCCTTAGCCTACACTGCAGGATCAGGCTGAAACCAGCTTTCCGACATCCCCTGAGGGGTCCTGGATTTCGAAAGGGCACAGACCAGGCCAAGGGACCCCACCAGTGCATGGTGCACAATCTGAGCCAGGGAGGGCTCCAGGGCATGTCAGCCCATCTCACTCAATCCTGATTGGCCAGACCCCAGCAGCAGGCTAACCTACAGGTTGGAGTGTCTGTCCCCTGGCTATCAGTGCATGTCATAGGTCAGCTGTCTGCCTCCTGGTGGTCAGTGCATGTCACAGCAAGCAGTTGAGCATCCTTAGCATACCATTAGCATATTATGCTTTGATTGGTTGAACGTCCGACTGGACAACTGGACACTTAGCATATTTGGCTTTTATTATATAGGATAGCATTACTACTGATGTATCTTTTTTTTAATTAAATCTTTATTATTCAGATTATTACATTTGTTTCTCTTTTTTCCCCTCCATAGCACCTCTCCACCCAGCTCCCACCCTTCCCTCTGCCCTTACCTTCCTCCCATTGACCTCATCCATAGGTGTATGATTTTTGTCCAGTCTCTCCCTGTACATCCCTCACCCCTTTTCCCCTGAGAATTATCAGTCCACTCCCTTTCTGTGCTCCTGATTCTATTATATTCACCAGTTTATTCTGTTGATCAAATTTTTAATTCACTTAATTTTTAGATTCACTTGTTGATAGATATGTATTTGTTGTTCATAATTTTTTGTCTTTTACCTTTTTCTTCTTCCTCTTCTAAAAGAGTACCTTTCAGCATTTCATATAATACTGGTTTGGAGTTGATGAACTCCTTTAGCTTTTTCTTCTCTGTGAAGCTCTTTATCTGCCCTTCAATTCTGAATGATAGCTTTGCTGGATAGATTATTCTTGGTTGTAGGTTCTTGCTATTCATCACTTGGAATATTTCTTGCCACTCCCGTCTGGCCTGCATCATTTCTGTTGAGAAATCAGCTGACAGTCGTATGGGTGCTCCCTTGTAGGTAATGAACTGTTTTTCTCTTGCTGCTTTTAATATTCTCTTTTTGTCTTGCTCTTGGTATTTTAATTATGATGTGTCTTGGTGTGGTCCTCTTTGGATTCCTTTTATTTGGGGTTCTGTGTGCTTCCTGGACTTGTAAGTCTATTTCTTTTACCAGATGTGGGAAGTTTTCAGTCATTATTTCTTTAAACAGGTTTTCAGTAGCTTGCTCTCTCTCTTCTTCTGGCACCCCCACAATTCTGATATTGGTACGCTTGAAGCTGTCCCAGAGGCTCCTTACATTATCTTCACATTTTTGGATTCTTTTCTCTTCTTGCTTTTCCAGTTGAGTGTTTTCTGCTTCTTTATATTTCAAATTTTTGACTTGATTCTTGCCTTCCTCTACTCTGCTGTTAGGACTCTGTATAATATTTTTTATTTCAGTCAGTGTATGTTTAATTTCTAGTTGGTCCTTTTTCATTTCTAGTTGGACCTTTTCCATCTGTAGTTGGATCTTTTGCATCTCTAGTTGCTCCTTTTTCATCTCCTCTTGGCTCTCGCTAACTTTATCCAATTTTTCTAGCATATTCTTGAAAAACCTTATAAGCGTGGTTTTGAACTCTATATCCAGTCGTTTTTTCCCTCCATTTCTTTTGTTTGTGATCCCTTCCCTTGTCTCGGCATTTTCACTATGCTGGGAGAACTGTGTTGGATTCAGCCTTATGATACCAGACTTGCAAAACTGCAGAAGCCTCTCTGTTGAGCTTGGGATGGGTGGAGTCTCAGGGCTTAAGGGACTGCCTTGCCTTGCATTCGGCCCCGCCCTCCACGGCCCCTGAGTCTCACGTGACTGGGTAATCGCTGGAGCGGTCCTTGTGCGCATGTGCCCTCAGTGCCTCTAGACTGCTGCCTTTCCGGCTCCTCTGCTCTACAGGACCACACGAGTCTAGGTCCCCAGGGTTTCCCCCGAAACAGGGGCCCAGTGGACTCAGAAGTGGCACAGTTGGGAGGATCTGTCTCCCGCCCACTCGCGAAAGCCAGCGGCACAATCAGCAATCTGTCCTCTGTGCAGTGCTGTGCGCGCCACCAGGCCTCTGATCTTTTGGGACTCCTCTAAATTTCCGGCACTTCTCCCTTTTCACAGTCCAAACTCTCCCCGTATGAGTTTCGGCTGGATCTGGGGTTTAGTGTCGTAAGATAAGGGGTTCAATGCCTTTGAGAGTCTCTGTTTCCCTCCTGCCAGAGAAAACCAGCCAGGTATTCTGGCACCCGCTCTCTCCAAGCGTGCGTGTCCATACCTCAGCTTTCTGCAGCTCCTCTGGGTCTCCGTGAGCCCCTCTCCTTCCCTCTAGCTGTAGAACTTCCACTCAGCCAGCTTTCCTGTGTTTCTGGATGATGTCCATTCTGTCTTTTAGTTGTAGTTTTGAAATTGTTGTGTAAGGCAGCAGTGTAGGTGTTTACCTATGCCGCCATCTTGGATTCTCTTCTCTGATGTATCTTTATTTGGGTGTATCTTTCATAGCAGTCACTTGTCTTCCCATTTAACACCTTTGCTCCTTCTCCAGTCTTTTTTTTTTTTTTAAGAGTTCTTTCTTTTTTTTTTTTTAATATATTTTATTGATTTTTCACAGAGAGGAAGGGAGAGGGATAGAAAGTCAGAAACATCAATGAGAGAGAGACATCGATCAGCCGCCTCCTGCACACCCCATACTGGAGATGTTCCCGCAAGCAAGTTACATGCCCCTGACCGGAATCGAACCTGGGACCTTTCAGCCCACAGACTGACACTATCTACTGAGCCAAACTGGTCTGGGCTCCTTCTCCAGTCTTTTAAGCTCTCATTTCAGTATTCATGAATCTTTGTGTTTAACTTTGTTAAAAAATTGTGACATACCATAAAATTTATATTTTTAACCATCTTAAATGTATAATTCAGTGACATTAAGTACATTCACTTTGAAGTATAGCCAGCACCACTATATCCAGAACTTTTTTTAATTTTAATTTTATTAATTACAGTTGATGTCATTATTTTATATTAGTTTTAGGTATACAGCATAATGCTTAGATAATTATATAATTTGAGTTCATTCTTGATATTGTATAAGAAGGTGGTGTTTTATTTATTTAATTATTTTTTTTTGCAGGTATCTGTCCAATTTCCCAAAACCGGTTACTAAAGACACTGTATTACCCCATTGTATATTCTAGACTTCTTTGTCGTAGCTTCACTGACCATATACGTATGGATTTATTTCTGAGCTCTTTATTCTTTCCATTGATCTATGTGTCTGGTTTTATGGCAGTCCCATGCCATTTTGATTACTATAGCCTTATATCAATTAGCCTGATACATCCAACTTTGTTCTTCTTTCTTAAGATTACTGAGGTGTCATTTTTGGTTTCAGATGAACTTGTTCTAGTTCTTTAAAAAATGCATTGGTATTTTGATAGTCTTTGTATTGAATCTATCTTTGGATAATATGGACATTTTACCCATGTTACTTTTTCTTTACAATGAGCATAGTAGATGTATATCTTCAGTGTCTTATAATTTTCTGAATATAGGTCTTTTATCTTCTTGGTTAAATGTATTGCTAGGTATTTTATGTTTTGATGCAATTGTAAATGGAATTGTTTTTTCATTTCTTTTCCTGATAGTTTATTATTGGCATGTAAAATTAAACTGATTTTTTAAATATTAATTTTGTATCCTGCTACTTCACTGAATTTATTTATCAGTTCTAGTAGTTTGTGTGTGTGTGTGTGTGTGTGTGTTTAATATATATTTTATTGATTTTTTACAGAGAGGAAGGGAGAGAGAGAGTCCGAAACATGGATAAGAGGGAAACATCAATCAGCCGCCTCCTGCACAACCCCCACTGGGGATTTGCCCGCAACCAAGGTACATTCCCTTGACTGGAATCGAACCTGGGACCCTTTAGTCCAAAGGCCGATACTCTATCCACTGATCCAAACCAGTTTTGGCAGTTCTAGTAGTTTTATAGTGGAATCCTTAAGATCCTCTCTCTATAATATTTTATTGGCAAATAATGACTTTTATCTCTTTATTTTTTTCTAATTTGGATGCCTTTTATTTATTTATTTTTCTGTCCTGATTGCTGTGGCCATAAAAATACTATAATACTATATTGAATAACAGCGGTAAATTGGACATTTCTGTCTTGTTCTTGATCTTAAGGAAAATACTTTTAGCTTTTTCCCTGTTGAGAATAATGTTAACTGTGGATTTGTCATATGTGGCGTTTATTATGTTGAGCTACCTTCCCTCTATTCCCCCCTTTGCTGAGAGTTTTTATTCAAAAATGGGTGCTGGATTTTGTCTAATGCCTTTTCTGCATCTATTCATATTAATGTGATTTTTGTTTATGTGTTTTATTATGTTAACTGAATTTGTTTATGTGGCTAATCACATTGACTGATTTGCAGATTTTGAACCATCCCTGCATCCCCAGAATAAATCCCACTTAATCATGCTGTATTATCTTCTTAATGTATTGCTAATATGTATATTTTTTTATTTTATTGATTTTTTACAGTGAGGAAGGGAGAGAGAAAGTCAGAAACATCGATGAGAGAGAGACATCAATCAGCCGCCTCCTGCACGCCCCATAGTGGAGATGTGCCCGCAAGCAAGGTACATGCCCCCAACTGGAATCGAACCTCGGACCTTTCAGTCTGCAAGCCAATGCTCTATCCACTGAGCGAAACCAGTCTCGGCATATTGCTAATATTTTGTTGAAGATTTTTGCATCTATGTTTATCAGTACATTGGCCTATAACTCATCTGGTTTTGGAATCAGGGTGATGCTAGCCTCATAAAATGAGTTTGGGTGCCTTTTCTCCTCTTGAATTTTTTGGATTACCTTGGGAAAAACAGGTGTTAATTATTCTTGGAATGTTTGGTAAAAGCCAATTCAGGGCTTTGTTTGTTGGGATTTTTTTTTTATTGCTAATTTGATTTTGTTGGTCATAATCTGTCCAGATTTTCTGTTTCTTCGGTCTTAAAAGATTATATGTTTCTAGGAATTTATTTATATCTTCCAGATTATCCAGTTTGTTGGCATATAATTATGTTGGCGAGGATTTTCTTATAATCCTTTGTATTTCTGTGTTTTAAGCTGTCACTTCTCTTTCATTTCTGATTTTATGTATTGGGGTCCTCTTCTTTTTGATTTGATGAATCTAGTTAAAAGTTTATTAGTCTTGTGGATCTTTTCAAACTGGAATTGTAACTCTTGAAATATGTTTTCAAAGAACCAGCTCTTGGTTTCCTTGATCTTTATATTGTTTATTTTTTAAACTATATATTTCATTTATTTTCATTCTGACCTTTATTATTTCCTTCTTTTTTACTCACTTTGAGCCTTATTTGTTATTGTTTTTTCCTAGGTTAGAATATTTACTTGAGATGTTCTTGTTTCTTGAGGTAGGCCTGAGTTGCTATGAAATTCCCTCTTAGGATTGCTTTTGCTGGGTCCCAGAGATTTGGGGGTTTTGTGTTTTCATTTTCATTTGTCTCAAGGTATCTTTTAATTTCTTCCAGGATCTCATTGTTAATTCATTTGTTGCTTAGTAGCATGTTATTTAACCATCTTGTGTTTGTGTGTATGTGTGTTTTTTTCCTTGAAATTGATTTTTAGTTTCATACCATTGTCATCATAAAAAATGCTTTAGCCCTGATTGGTTTGGCTCAGTGGATAGAGCATTGGCCTGAGGACTGAAGGGTCCCAGGTTCGATTCCAGTCAAGGACATGTACCTTGGTTGTGGGCATTTCCCCAGTAGAGCGTGTGTAAGAGGCAGCTGATCGATGTTTCTAACTCTCTATTATCCCTCAATAAGATATATATATATTTAAAAGATGCTTTATATGATTTCCGTCTTCTTAAATTGATTGAATCTTGTTTTGTAGTGTAGTATGTTCCAAATGCACTTAAAAAGAATGTATATTCTGCTGCTTTAGAGTGAAATATTTAAATATCAATTAAATCCACCTGGTCTAATGTGTCATTTAAGGCAGCTTGATGATGGTTTGTCTGAAAGATCTATTTATTAATGTCGATAGGGTGTTAAAGTTTTTCATTTTTTAACTTGGAGTTTGAGTTTATCTACAATAATAGTCAAGTAAGAGCTATTTTGTGCTTCTCTGAGCAGAGCTGGGAACCAACCCTTATTTTTTTATTCAACTTTATTGAGATATAATTTACATACAATGAAAATCACCATTTTAAGTGTAGAGTTCATGAACTTTGAAAAATATATAGGTCAGTATAATCACTACAACAGTCAAGATTACAACATTTCCATTACTCCAAAAGGTTCCCTCATGCTCCAATCCATCCAGTTGCTCCACTGACACCCCAAGACTTCAGTAATCCTATATCTGCTTCTGCCATTAGTTTTGCTTGTTCTCAAATTTCATATAATTGGAATAATAGATTATGTGCTTTTTGAGGGATTGGCTTATTTAACTCAATATAATGTTTTTCAAATTTATTCATTTGTTGTATATATGAGAATATTTCTTATACTGCTGAATTCCAGTATATGAATGAATAATATACCACAATTTTTTTATCCACTCACTTTTTGGTAGATATTTTTTTCCATTTTTTTACTATAATGAATGATACATCTATGAACATTTGCAGAGATAACCTTTGCATGGACTATATTTCCATTTCTTTTGGGTAAATACCTAGTTGTGGAATTAGTGGGTTGTATAACAAATATATGTTTATCTTTATAAGAAACTGCTAAATTATTCCACAAAGTTGTGCCACTTCACATTCCCATTAGTGATGTATGAGATTTACAGTAGATTTATAGCCTCACCAACACATGGTATGGCCACTTCATAATTTTATTAGTCATCCTTGTAAATGTGTAATGGTATTTCATTATTTTAATTTTCATTTCCCTGATATGATGAAAATGGTGAACATTTTTCTGTTAATTATCTAATCTCAGTTCAGAACTTTTGCCAACTTTTGAGTGGATTGGTTGTTTTCTTATTCTTCGGTTGTCAGAGTTCTTTATACAAGTCTTTTGTCTAATAAAAGGACTCTGAATATCTTTTCTTAGTCTATGACTTGATTATTTATTTATTTATTTTTAAATCTATTTTATTGATTTTTTACAGAGAGGAAGGGAGAGAGATAGAAAGTCAGAAACATCGATGAGAGCGAGACATCAATGAGCCACCTCCTGCACGCCCCACAGTGGAGATGTGCCCACAACCAGGATACATGCCCACAACCGAAATAGAACCTGGGACCTTTCAGTCCGCAAGCTGACGCTTTATCCACTGAGCCAAACCAGTCTCGGCTGATTTTTTATTTTCTTAATGGTGTCTTTCAGAGATGAAGTTTTTAATGTTAACGAAGCCCTGTTTATCACTTTTTTAAATTTTATGATTCATGCTTTTAGATTTTCCTTTTAAGTGTATAATCTATTTCAACTTAATTCTTTTTTTTAAATATTTTATTGATTTCTTACAGAGAGGAAGGGAGTGGGATAGAGAGTTAGAAACATCGATGAGAGAGAGACATGGATCAGCTGCCTCCTGCACACCCCCTACTGGGGATGTGCCCTTGACTGGAATCGAACCTGGGACTTTTCAGTCCGCAGGCTGACACTGTATCCGCTGAGCTAAAACAGTTTCAGCTCAACTTAATTCTTTTGTATGCTTATAAGGTAGAATTTAAGTTCCTTTTTTAAAAAAATATATTTTTTAATTAATTTCAGAGAAAAAGGGACAGGGAGAGAGAGAGAAACATCAATAATGAGAGAGAATCATTGATTGGCTGCCTCCTGCACACCTCACACTGTGGATCAAGCCCACAACCTGGGAATATGCCGAGACTGGAAATCAAGCTGTGACCTCTCACAGAGCCATTTGGCAGGCTGATTTATATAGTTACTAGAGGCCCAGTGCATGAAATTCATGCACAGCCAAGGTGGGTGTTCTCAGTCCAGCCTGTACCCCCTCCAATCTGGGACCCCTCGAGGGATGTCCGACTGCCCTCTCACAATCCAGGACTGCTGGCTCCTAACTGCTCTCCTGCCTGCCTTCCTGATTGCCCCTAACCATTTCTGCCTGCCAGTCTGATCACCCCCTAACTGCTCCCTTGCCAGCCTGATTGATGCCTAACTGCTCCCCTACCAGCCTGTTTGCCCCTAACTGCCCTACCCTGGAGGACTGGTTCCCCCAACTGCTCCCCCCTGCAGGCCTGGGTCCCCCCACCCCAACTGCCCTTCTCTGTAGGCCCAGTCACCCCCAGCTGCCCTCCCTTGCAGGCCTGGTCCCTCCCAACTGCCCTCCCCTGCTGGCTATCTTATGGTGGCCATTTGTGTCCACATGGGGACAGCCATCTTTAATTACAGGGGCAGCCATCTTGTGTGTTGGGAGTGATGGTCAATTTGCATATTACTCTTTTATTAGATAGTATTCTTTTACTAGTGTAACACAACCATATTAAATCCTGAAATCAAGTAATGTGAATCTTCCATCTCTATTCTTTTTAAGCTTGTTTTAGATATCCTAGGGGTTTTACATGTCCATATAAATTTTAGACTTAACTTATTGACCTCTATAAAACAACCTATTTTGTGATTATGTTTTTGAAGACTTTATGGATTGGTTGGAGATCATTGGAATATTAACAGCTGTACATTTTGTAATCCATGGGTCTGGTGTATTTCCATGGTCTTGTAAAGTTTTAGTAGATATTTTTAGTTTTTGGTGCACAGGTCTTACAGATATTTTGTTATTTTTCATTAATTTCATTTTCAGTTATTGTTAGTGTATAAAAACAGAGTTAATTTACATATTTTGATATTAGTATCCTATGACTTGCTAAATTTACTTATTATTTCCAATGCCCTTTTTTGTAGATTCCTTAGTCCTTTTTACATATCCAATCATGTTATCTGTAAATAGCTTGTATTCTCCCTTTCCAGTCTGTATGCCTCATTTTTTTTAAATTATGTAATATCTACAGTGTTAATAGAATTGGTGAGAGCCAATATATATAAGTTTTTTAAATATATTTTATTGATTTTTTTACCGAGAGGAAGGGAGAGGGATAGAGAGTTAGAAACATCGATGAGAGAGAGCTATCAATCAGCTGCCTCTTGCATGCCCCCTACTGGAGATGTGCCCGCAACCAAGGTACATGCCCTTGACCAGAATCAAACCTGGGACCTTTCAGTCTGCAGACTGACGCTCTATCCACTGAGCCAAACCAGTTTAGGCTGATGAATCTTATACATAGATTTGGGGGCTTACTTTATACTGTTTTATTTTTCCCAGGGTTTTACCCTTTATATTATCCTATTGTTTTGTCAACCTCAATTTCTAAAACCTGAGCCTGTAAGAGTTACTTTTTCTTCTCTGAGCTATCAGCAAGTTGTGGAATTCTGGTAATCAAAAATACAGAAATCAGAGAAACCAAGATGGTGGCACAGGTGAACACCTAAGCTGCTGCCTTGTACAACAATTTCAATATTACAACTAAAAGACAAGAACGGATACCATCCAAAACCACAGGAAAGCTGGCTGAGTGAAAATTCTACAACTAGAAGTAAAGAGAGGGTCTCACAAAGACTCAGAGGAGCTGTAAAAAGCTGAGGTACAGAGACACACTCATGGAGAGGACGACCGCAGGAGGTTCTGGCTGGCTTCCTCTAGCAGGAGGGAGACGGAAAATCCTGACTGCACTCCAGTTCCAGGTGAGACTCATATGGGGGAGTCAGGACTGTTGTGAAAAGGAAGGAGTGCAGGGAAACTTAGGGTAGCCACGGAAGACAGAGGTCTGAGGCATGTGAAAGTGCACACACAGAGAGCTGACTGCTGATTGTGCCGCTGGAGTTCTCTAGCAGGAGGAAAACAGAACCTCCCAACAGCACTGAAATCCAGGTCCAACTGCACTGAACCCCAGTTTCAGGCAAGACCCTGGGGACCCAGACTCATATGGGTCCCTAGAGTGCACAGAAACTTAGTGGAACCGGTAAGGCAGAGGTCTGAAGGCAAGCATGTATGTGCAGACACAGCTGATCCTCAAACCAATTGGCTTGGAGGTCAATTCCCCCCAGTGATACCAATAGCAATCAAGAATTAACTACAACAAGACTGTATACACAGTTCACAAAGGGGAGCACCAAGAGTGTCCACCTCAGGTAACTGGGGAGGCAGAGCTACTGGGCCACATAGGACACCAGGCACACAAAACTAATGTACCAACTCAGGGAAGCTGTGAACTATGCAGAGACAAAAGAACAGATCACAAACAAAAGAAATGGAGGAAAACAAATGACTGGATATAGAGTTTAAAACCACGGTTATAAGGTTTTTTAAGAATTTCCTAGACAAAATGGATAAATTTAGCGAAACCCAAGAGAAGATGAAAAAGGACCAACTAGAAATTAAACATACACTGACTTAAATGAAAAATATACAGAAACCTAACAGCAGACTAGAGGAACACAAGAATCAAATCAAAGATTTGAAATACAAAGAAGCAAAAAACACTCCACTGGAAAAACAAGAAGAAAAAAAAATTCAAAAATGTGAAGATAGTGTAAGGACCCTCTGGGACAACTTTAAGTGTACCAACATCAGAATTATGGGGGTTCCAGAACAAGAGAGAGAGCAAGATACTGAAATCCTATTTAAAGAAATAATGACTGAAAACTTCCCACATCTGGTGAAAGAAATAGACTTACAAGTCCAGGAAGCACACAGAACCCCAAACAAAAGGAATCAAAGAGGACCACACCAAGACACATCATAATTAAAATGCCAAGAGCAAAAGACAAAGAGTGAATATTAAAAGAAGCAAGAGAAAAACACTTAATTACCTACAAGGGAGCACCCATACGATTGTCAGCTGATTTCTAAACAGAAATTATGCAGGCCAGATGGAAGTGACTAGAAATATTCAAAGTGATGAGTAGCAAGAACCTACAACCAAGATTACTCTACCCAGCAAAGCTATCATTCATAATTGAAGATCAGATAAAGAGCTTTACAGATAAGAAAAAACTAAAGGAGTTTCTCAACACCAAACCACTATTACGAGAAATGCTGAAAGGTATTCTTTAAGAAGAGGAAGAAGAAGCCGAAACCATTTTGGCTCAGTGGATAGAGCATCAGCCTGTGGACTGCAAGGTCCCAAGTTCGATTCTAGTCAAGGGCATGTACCTTGATTGCTGGCACATCCCCAGTAGGAGGTGTGCAGGAGGCAGCTGATCGATGTTTCTCTCTCATTGATGTTTCTAACTCTCTATCCCTCTCCCTTCCTCTCTATAAAAATATCAATTGAAAAATGTATTTGAAAAAAAGAAGAAAATGGTGAAGGTAAAAATTATGAACAACAAATCCATATCTATCAACAAGTGAATCTAAAAATCAAGTGAATTGGAAATCTGATGGTCAGGATAAACTGGTGAATATAATAGAATTAGGGGCATAGAAAGGGAGTGAACTGATAATTCTCAGGGAGAGAGATTAGGGGAGGTGCAGGGAGAGACTGGACAAAAATCATACACCTATGGATGAGGACAGTGGTGCGGGGAGGTAAGGGCAGAGGGTGGGATGGGAGCCAGGTGGAGGGGAGCTATGGGGGGAAATAAGAGGAACAATTGTAATAATGTGGACAATAAGGATTTATTTTAAAAAAATACAGAAATCTCGATCTCATTAGGAACACTTTTATTTTTTAAAACTTTTCTGATATCTTTATGTCTGCTTTTCCTAAATCCTCTGTGATCTCTACAATAATTGCTTAGTTTAACTCAATCTGGAGTTCTGGCAGAGTTTAGACTCAGATTTTAGGTCGCATCTGTTCTATAGTTCTCTTACTTTCAGAATTTATCCCTAAATCTCCAGCTCATCTGCCATCCAATTCTGTTCTATACCACCTTTGAGCAAGTACTCTGTGATTTTCTACCTTAAGAGAAGGCCAGGGAGGGACCTCAGGATGTTGGCTGGCTGGAGAGGGACTGTAGGAGGGCTCTAGGGCATGTCTGGCCTGTCTTGCCCAATCCCAATTGGCAGGACCCCACCAGCAAGCTAACATACCCGTCAGAGCACCTGCCCCCAGGTGGTCAATGCACATCATAGCACTTGGTAAATGGTTAAACAGTCTCTTATTATATAAAATCTGAAAGATTGTTTTCCTGGCCAATTCACTCTATGATCACTTCATACCAGAAGTCACTCTCATACATTTTAAAACCATATTCTTCATTTGCATTATAGTAATCTTGAAGGGGGGAAAATTAACCTCTTCATTGAAGGCTGAGAAAATTGTTCTGCTGTTACGACATACTGCGTCTTATACATACTTCTGTTGTACTACTTGTAATACCTTGCAGGTTTGTGTTTACATATACTTTTTTGAAAGTATATGTTACAAGTTTTGAGGCTGTAACATCTTATAAGCAGGGACAGTGTTTTGTATGTTTTCTTTTAGTATGTTTTTACTGATTTTTAGAGAGAGAAGAAGGGAAAGAGATATAGAAACATCGGTAGGAGAGAAACATCATCAATTGGCTGCCTCCTATATGCCCCCTATTGGGGATAAAGCCCAGAACCCAGGCATGTGCCCTGACCAGGAATTGAACCAGTGTCCTTTTGGTTCATGGATCAATGTTAAACCACTGAGTCATACTGGCTGAGCTGTTTTGTATGTCTTGGCATCCCAGTGAGCGAATGCAGTCTTAGGGTACAAAGTGACTTCACAGTAAATATTTTAAAATGAGTTATTAAGTAAGTTTGGTGGTAGGTACTTACACTTTGATTTTGTTTTCCTCACAATGTAAATCACAAAAATGATAGGCTTTTTTCACAAGTTTTCTTATGAATGCCACAAAGAAACAGGATCAAAACTAGTGCCTAATATCTAGTCAACTTCTTGTGATCACAGTTTCTATCCATTGCAGGGATTAGTGTCATTCAATGATGTGACTGTGGACTTCACACAGGAGGAATGGCAGCACCTGGATCCTGCTCAGAAGATGCTATACATGGATGTGATGTTGGAAAACTATTGCCACCTCATTTCTGTGGGTAAGAAAACCTTTCTGACACTTTTAGTAGCATGTGTTTTCTTTCAAAGTGCCTCTGAAAGAAATCTTGAATTTCAAGGATAACAGGTAATGATTCCTTTGTGGTCAATAGAAAGAATGATTGCATCTCTCACTTGCACAGTACAAAGTGTTAAGTTTACTGTTACACAAAGGTGTATCTTACTATGCAGTATTGAAAAAAACCTTACTAGTTTTTTCAAGTATATTGAACCTTAAGCAACTTAATCCAAATCTTTCCTTATCAGGGTGTCACATGACCAAGCCTGATGTGATCCTGAAGTTGGAACGAGGAGAAGAGCCATGGACATCGTTGAAAGGTCAGACCTACTTAGGTGAGTTTCTGACTCTCAGGCAGATAAAACTAATGGAAAAGAAATGTTTAAATGGTTATGAAGTTGATAACAAGATATCTACCATGTGTTACTTATTATTTGTTTTTTATGTGAAATTGAAATTCTTAGTTATTCAAGGACTAACATAATAAGTCTTAATCTATTCCTTTCAAATTTATTTTTCTCTTGGAAACTCTTCCTAATTTCCACTTAATCCAGCCTATTAACTTTTTCCCAACAATGCAGGCTTTGTCATATCTTTGTTTTTCATTGTGTTGTATTCTCACTTTCACAAACTGTGTATCTTATGGTTCAGTCATGAGATTTCTTCTCCATGAATTATTGCTTGACTACTCCTAATATCCACTGTTGTGTTTTTTTCTGTGAATTCCCTTGCTACTTATGAATTATGACATATATAGTAGTTAGATATGATTATATAGTGTAATTTCTGGTTGTACATGGTTGATGCTTAAGAATTCCTTCCCTCAAAGATAAGATCCCTTGTTTCAAACTTTGCTGTAGTATATAACATATGTTGTTTTAGTACTTGCTTCATGAAGTGTTTGTGGAGCTATACAGTGGAGATATCTTGTTTCCCTCATTCAAAAAGCATGTACAATAGGTCCTCGGGTTACATCAGAGATCTGTTTACATAATGCAACATAATGCGATTTTCGTCGTAAGTTGGAACCAACTGCATAAGCACCTTACATCACTCATATGGAGCACATACACAAAGTAATGAAGTGAAACAGTAAAAAAATGTAAAAGAAAGATAATTCTTGACCTTTACTTGTGGTAAATAAATAATAAAAAACATAAAGCACACATGTACTTACGTCGAAATGACAACTATCTTTTTTATAAATAAATGGAAAATGGCAATGTAACCATGAAACAACGTACATTGAATCCGACGGAACTTGAGGACTATCTGTACTTATAAGTTCCTTTCAGGATATACCTGTTTAGGCCATGGCAGTATACATTCTGACTGAAATGTTTTATTTTTACCAAACACTACCTATGACATGTAAACTTTTTATGGCTGAGATTTGTCAGATATAGGAACAACCCTTAAAACTTGATTGAATGTAAAGAGTGATTATAAGGGATGTAAAGTTTTATTTACAGAATAAATTCCTTGTATGTTAGTATTGATGGTAATGGACTCAAGGCAGAAAAATATTTTTGAGCCTAGGTTTAGCATTGCCCCACTAGATTTGGATGCTTGCAAAGTAACAGAAGTCAAATATAACTCTTAACTTTATAAGAGAAGTGAAGGTGAAAATTAAAGAACAACCTAGAACTAGTATGAACAATCTCATCTGGAGTTGGGAATCTTACTGTAAACTGGGGAAAGACTTAACTAGTCTTTCTTTAAATCTGAAAAAGTAAGTCAGCAATTGAAAAGAGGAATTTTTAAAATTGATGGTTATGAGAGGTTTTTTTTTAATTGGACAATTCTGAAAGAATTGGTAGTAACAGCAATCTGAATACACCAGTGAGTGTAACTGTAGTCTGTTTTAAATTTTCTGTTCTGTTCTCTTAGTTTTCTGTGTGTGGGGTGGTTTTTTGTTTGTTTGTTTGTTTGTTTCAGCAGAGAAAATGATTCTCAACTATATGGAAAATTACACCTAGACTATAGGATAGTTTTTCTAAACACTAGGAAATTAATTGATGCTTAGATTTATTAATTAACTATTGATGGCTACAAGGACAGGAGTGGTAGAACAAGTGGAAGTGTTATGCCTTGCAATCCAAAAGTATAGCCTCTGATCTGTGTCCTCCTGCAGTAATCCTTTTTCTAATGTTTTCCCTGAATAAACTTTTCTACTAATCTTGTCTATCCTATTTAAAGTTCAGTGCCCTTGATAGTTTCATTTTATTGCCTATGAATCTACCTATCAAAACATCAATTCCTCTTCCACCATTTTGTCTTCTCTTCACTGCTTCTTACATTTGGTCAACTTTATAGATGATGTTCTAGTACAAAGTGGAGAAGTTATTAGCATTTGTTGCTTATTTTTTATTCTTTTCCACACTGAAGCAGATGTTTTATTAGCTTTTATATCCCATGCAGTGAGTAATTTGTCTGAGGTATTCTTTTGCCTCACATAATAGACCCTAGTTCAATTCCTTTTCATAGCAAATGAGTGAACATTCACAAGTTATTATTAATTATCTTCTTTTCTAGAAAAAAACTGGAAAGCTGAAGAAATTTTAGTGAAATTTAAGGAACACCAACATAAGTATTCTAAATCAGTTGTATTCATCAGTCACAGAAATCTGATTCAGGAGAACAATAATGCATATGGCAACACATTTACTTTAAGCAAAAACCTGATAAATTCAAAAAATCTACTTCCTGAATATAACCATCATGGAAAGATTTATAAGAATATATCAGAATTAATCATCAGTAATATAAGTCCTGCAAGAAAGAGGCATAGTGAGTATGATGGATATGAGAAGTCACTCATTAGTGCTAAATCAGAGACAGCTCACTATGGAGTCAAATCCCATAATCAAAATGGTAGGGCTATTAGTCATAATGAAGTTTGTATGCAATATCATAAGATGGAAACTCCAGCTCAATCATTTGGATATAATGACTGTAAGAAATTATTGCTTAAAAAAGGAAGCTTACTTACATATCAGAGAACATACACAAAAGAAAACACATTTGAATATAATAAAAGGAGAAGAGCAACCAATATTGAAAAAAAACATATTTGCACTGAATGTGGAAAGTCCTTCTGTAGGAAGTCAGTATTGATTCTTCATCAGGGAATTCACACAGAGGAAAAACCCTATCAATGTCATCAGTGTGGAAGTTCATTTAGAAGAAAGTCATACCTCACTGATCATCAGAGAACACACACAGGAGAGAAACCTTTTGTTTGTAATGATTGTGGTAAGTCCTTTCGTCTAAAGACAGCCCTCACTGATCATCAAAGAACACATACAGGGGAGAAATCATATGAATGTCTACAGTGTAGGAATTCCTTCAGATTGAAGTCACATCTCATTCGTCATCAGAGAACTCATACAGGAGAGAAACCATATGAGTGTAATGACTGTGGGAAGTCTTTCCGCCAGAAGACAACCCTCTCTCTACATCAGAGAATTCATACAGGAGAGAAGCCTTATATTTGTGTTGAATGTGGGAAGTCATTTCACCAGAAGGCAAACCTTACTGTACATCAGAGAACTCATACAGGGGAAAAGCCGTATATTTGTAATGAATGTGGGAAATCCTTTTCCCAGAAGACAACTCTTGCTCTTCATGAGAAAACTCATAATAAGGAGAAACCCTATATTTGTAATGAATGTGGAAAGTCCTTCCGCCAGAAGACAACTCTTGTATCACATCAAAGAACACATACTGGGGAAAAATCTTATGAATGCCCTCACTGTGGGAAGGCCTTTAGAATGAAGTCATACCTCATTGATCATTACAGAACTCACACAGGAGAGAAACCATATGAATGTAATGAATGTGGGAAATCCTTCAGTCAGAAGACAAATCTCAATCTACATCAGAGAATCCATACAGGGGAAAAACCCTATATTTGTAATGAATGTGGGAAGTCCTTTCGCCAGAAAGCAACTCTTACTGTACATCAAAAAATACATACAGGTCAGAAATCCTATGAATGTTCTCAGTGTGGGAAAGCTTTTAGTAGGAAGTCTTATCTCATTCATCATCAAAGAACTCATACAGGAGAGAAACCATACAAGTGCAATGAATGTGAAAAGTGCTTCCGCCAGAAGACAAATCTCATTGTACATCAGAGAACTCACACAGGGGAGAAACCCTATATTTGTAATGAGTGTGGTAAGTCCTTTAGTTATAAGAGAAACCTCATTGTCCATCAGAGAACTCACAAGGGAGAAAAAATGGAAATGCAATAAAATGTGATTTCTTTGGGAAGCCTTCCTTCCCAGATTATTATAAAACTTTAGTTTTTTAAATCATGCTAATGTCATTTTAATCACAGATGTTATTAATTTAAAGTATACAGCATAACTTTTTTACTGTTTACTAGCATAAAAATAGGTGTGATCATTGTTGCTGAACTATCATCAGTGAATCTAGTTTTTGTTTTCAAGTTCTGACTCAATTTACATTTGCAAAACTTATATACATGGAGAGGCAAAATTGTTAAATGGCTATAAGCATTAGTCTTCATAAGAGAAATGAAATATGAACTATATTTCTCATTACATTTGGTGGGAAAAAAAACATCATAGTTATTGCTTCCCCAAAGATTATCACTTCCCTGGCTTAAAACATCATGAAGTAGTTTTTGCATGTCTTTACTTAATTTTATCATGCATCATGCATTCTTTTGTCTTTTCACTCAACATTCTGAAGATTCATATGTTATTGTATGTGGCAATAGTGTTTTCTTATTCATTTTGTATAGTATTCCTCTTTAAGAATATCCTACTATTTATCCTCTTGATGGTTATTTGTATTTTTTATAACTTTGTGTTATAATAAAGTTACTATTATAAGTATTCTTGTATATTTATGCATGTGTGTAGGTATTTCTGTTGATTTTACATTAAGACTGGAATTATTCTATCCAGAAGGATATGTAAGCTTTTTCAGTTTATGACAGACACTGTCAAACATCTCAGACCATTCTCAACATGAAATGATTCACTTTGGAAAGTAACAGCTCTGATTGTAATCAATGTGGAGAAAGGTCTTTAGCAATCATTCAACTGGAGAATTGCTATTAAATCAGATTCTTATGTCATAATTGTGAGTATGTTAGTCATGAATATATGAATGTCATTAATGTAGAAAGATCTTTAGTTGTGGCTGAAATCTTATATAATGTTTTTGAATGGAATCCTATAGTTGTCATGATTAAAAGAATAATTTTAGGCATAGTTTACACCTAATCCAATATCAAAAAATTCATACTAGAGATAGGGAGTTAATAAGGAACATTTCTTAGGTGAGTAAAATTTGTGAGTATAGTTATTACAGAAGACACAGTTATAGTAAATATGTATAAGTAATGCTATATATAATATGCCTATCCTATCTAATAAAAGAGTAATATGCAAATTGACTGTCACTCCAACACACAAGATGGCTGCCCCCATGTGGACAGAAGATGGCCACCAAAAGATGGCCAGCAGGGGAGGGCAACTGGGAGGGACCAGGCCTGCAAGGGAGGGCAGTTGTGGGTGATCAGGCCAGCAGGGGAGGGCAGTTAGGTATGACCAGGCTTTCAGGGGAAGGCAGTTAGGGGCAATCAGGCTGACAGAGGATCAGTCAGGCATCAATCAGGCTGCAAGGGGAGTGGTTAGGGGGTGATCAGGCTGGCAGACTGAAGTGGTTAGGGGTAATCAGGAAGGCACGCAGGTGAGCAGTTGGGAGCCAGCAGTCCTGGATTGTGAGAGGGATGTCCCAGATTGGAGAGGATGCAGGCTGGGCTGAGTGACACACACCCCTCTGCATGAATTTTGTGCACCAGGCCTCTAGTGTAAAATAAGTTTTTTATACCTTGATTTATCTCACAGAACCTGTGGGTCTTTGGAAATTCCAAATGAAAACTCACTGAAGGTGTTTTGATCTTTAAGAATTAGAAATCTGCTAAGATGGTTACATATATACATCTTTGTGAAAACAATAAGCTCAGTAGCAACTTGAATCATGTTACTAAATGCCCTTCTTGAGAAGGTTAATTTTAACCTGTATTTACTACATACAATTATTGTGTGTAATAAAATTTTGTAGAAATTAAAATAATCATGAAGTTTTTTCATCAAATGGGTAGAACTGTAAACCAGATCTAAGTTAGCAGGAACATGGTTGATAGCTTATCTGGCAAAAAAATGTTTAACAAGCCCTCTAGCCTATATAAAGGGTTAACAGTTGCCAGTAGGTAGTAATGGAATCATGCTTAAGAGTACAGACCAGGTGAACATGTAAAATAACTGCAAGTAGTTAAGATACAGATCCTATATTCAGAACTATGAAGACATAGGAATTATTTCATTTAAATAAATCTATTTGTAGGTGAATGGTGTTATCAATGGTAACTAACAAAAGAATTGTATTTGTGACCAGGAACGCAAGCCTTCCTCTGTTTTCTGGGTATGTAGTAAGTGGGAGGCATAATCTAATTGCATCTGTTTGTCTTAGCCTCAACCAATGAAAGGTATTGGGAATGTGTGAGTCACATTTTCTTAGACAGTCTACTCTTCCTTGTTTTTGCTACTTTATTTTTATAAGTAGGACATTATGTTCTTGTTTTGTAGGTCTTGTGTATGAGGTACTAGAAAGTTTGGTGTACTAATGGATAGTTTTTAAATGACTCAAAGGTACAGTTATAGACTGACAGATGATTAGATTTTTTCCTTACCTAAGAGAACTGTTAATATAGGAAGTTATAAAAAGTATTTGCATAGTAATCATTCGGTATCTCACCATATTTATGCTGTTACATAGCATATTTATCTCTCCATATCTTGGCTATTTCCCAAAATCTTAATTTTAACTCTCCTATCATAGTTGCTATACCCACCAAAATATATAGCACTTTCAGGAAGGAAAGAGATATAGGATATTATTAAAAGAAACATATTGGTACTATATTCATTTAATAAAAATGTTTAAGCCCTAACCAGTTTGGCTCAGTAGATAGAGCACTGGCCTGTGGACTCAAGGTTTCCAGGTTTGATTCTGGTCAAGGCCACCTACCTTGGTTGCGGGCCCATACCCAGTGGGGAGTGTGCAGGAGGCAGCTGATCGATATTTCTCTCATCAATGTTTCTAACTCTCTATCCCTCTCCCTTCCTCTCTGTAAAAAATCAATAAAACTTTTTTAAATGTTTAAAACTAAAGCCAGTCACATCCTAGGGCGGATAGAAAATATTCTAAACTTATTTTTACATTTTGTTTTTTCATTATTTTCCAAAATCTATATTAAACTATCCTCATGCAAATTTCTGAAACTTCAGTTGCATATATTTATTTTATCTCAATTGGCTGAGAGATGGAGGAGCAATAAAAAGACATTCTGTAAAAGGTTGGCCATAAAAAGTTATCCTAGCCCTAGCTAGTTATAAGTGAAGAACTTAGATATTTGGCTGAAGGAGTTTCTAAAGAAAATGTTAGCTCAGTGGATAGATTGTCACCCTGCAGCCTGAAGGGTTCTGGGTTTGATTCTGTTCAGGGGCACATACCAGTGTTACAGTCTCCATCCGCAGAGAGGGGTGTGCAGGAGGCAACCAATCAATGATTCTCATCACTGATATTTCTATATCTCTCCCCCCTCCCTTCCTCTCTCCAACCAATACAAATATATTTTTAACAATTGTCTTACTTGAAGTGTTCCTGCAAAAATTCAAAGAAGTGGCAAATTGTTTTTTCTATGATTTTTCTGTTTTAATTTTAGCTTTTCCATTTAAAACTAAATATGTCAAATTTAACTTTATACATATATACCATTTTTTAAAATATATACTATAATTTAAAAAAATACACTAAAGTTTTCAGATTTAACTACTAAACTTGTGGTGAATTGTTATGGCAGCCACAGAAAACTAATACATATTTTGGTACCCAGAAATGGCAACAACACAGAATACAATGACTTTATTGTAGAGATATTTATAGGGTTGTAGGATCAAAACAGAAAAATGACCCAGCACTCTTCATTAACAGACTCCTAATACAGTTCTTTTATAGTATAACTCAGCTACAAATGATTGACAAGGCAAAGAGAATGCATGTTTGCCAGGGTCCCTACCTCCTATTAGATTTGTAATGGATGATTGTTTATAACTGACTAGTGGCCCAGTGCATGAAATTTGTGCACATTAAAAGGGAATTAATTAGAGGAAATATTTTAATATTGCTATTTGCCCTTTCTCTATAATAGAAATGTCAGAGATGATAGAAAATTAGTAATATGTATATGAAAATAATATGTAGGAAAAAAATGACAGTAGAATAGAAAGACGTGTCCTAAACCTTGTCCTGGAGCAGATAGAAAGAACAGTTGAGGGTTGCCCTGGGAGTGTTTGTTGGTGAGTTGAGGGACAGCTATACTCCACGAGATGGTGGGAGACTGCTGGATGCGGCTCCCCTGACCAAACAACCCCCACTGTTGCTGGATTCTATCCCAGAGCAACTGGCTCAGACACGGAGATCACACCTCCTTGAAGGAGAAAGTGGATGTTATCAGAAGTCTGAAAATCTACAACTATGGCACCCACTGAACAGATGCAAACCCTAGAACACCAGTCCCCAGTTGGCGAAAACACTCAGATTCAGAGGAGCTCTACATTCCACCACAGAAAGGTCAGATTTTTTCTGGGATAAGGTGAGGTCTCTGGTCCCAGCAGGAGAGAGAAATGTATACACTATGGGAACTGGAGGACCAGGGGAAGTCTGCGCCTAGAAAAATCTGTGGCTGTTGAGGCTGACGTGATCTGTGAATGTGGAAGGGGATCCTCAGAGCTGCTAACAGAAGGGAATCCCTAAAAAGCAACCCATTTTGATCTGATGCGAAAGTACAGGATAGCAGTTTTAAAAGTGTGCCAGCTACTTAGACCGGGGTGGGGTGGGGTAGAGTGGAGGAATGGAAGACTGCACAGACTTGCACAAAGCCTCGGAATTCACACACTTATGCTGGCTCTTTTTTTTTCCTCTTAAATCCTTGCTTCTGATTACTAAACCCAATAAATAGGATCACCCAATTGGGGACACCCTAAGAAACTGCACGGGTAAGCTGTTTTTTGGAAACCTTGGGGATCAAAGCAGGGAATAACCCTCTAGGGCAACCCACTCCCATATACCAGTATTGAGTGCCACAGGGAAAGCAGGATCTAAGCACTGGCTATAGAGGGCCTTTAGACCTGGAAGTCAACCCAGAAACACTGCCACCAAGGAATTGAATCACAAATTGACTCTTGTGTAATCACAAATAAAGGAATACAAGAAATTAAGACACAATGCCTGCTTAAAAATCATGATTGGCTTACAATGCTGAGGAGCAGTGGAACACAGGTAACTGCAATACTATCCTGACTAGAAAACAGACATGCCAAAAAGAATATTAGAAGATGTGAATAACCTTCACAATTGCGCTTTTTTTTTCACCTTTTACTTAAGAAATGAATTTTTTTCCTTTTTTTACCCCTTGATTTTACTTTTTTATTACTTTCTTATTTTTAATCAGTTTTATTACTACTACTATTTTACCTTCTTTTTAAAAAAGTATAATTTTATTTTCTCTTTTTTTTACTTTGGGATTAGTGTTCTACATTCTATTTCCATTTTTCCTTTAGTATCATTTTACTCTATCTCAACTTTACCTTTATGCAATCACTCTCTTCCTAACTTTTCCCCTTTTGTTGTCCTGTTTCTCTTACCCTTTTCCTACTTTAGATTTTCCCTATTCTTTCTTTTTACACCTTTTTAAAATTCTACCCTACTCATATATCTAATTTCCAATTCCCTGCTCTAAGGTCATACACAACTCTCTCTTCTCTGTCTTCATTATCCAAAAAATTGTTGTTCTCTCTCTTCTTTGGTTGTTTGCTTGAATGTTAATTATATTGCTTTTTTAAAAAATATATTTTATTGATTTGTTACAGAGAGGAAGGGAGAAAGATAGAAAGTCAGAAACATCAATGAGAGAGAGACATCGATCAGCCGCCTCCTGCACGCCCCACAGTGGAGATGTGCCCGCAAGCAAGGTACATGCCCCCAACCAGAATCGAACCTGGTACCTTTCAGCCTGCAAGCCGACACTCTATCCACTGAGCCAAACCGGTCTTGGCAATTATATTGATTTTTTTATATATCTTTGTGAGATTGTTTTGCTTACTCTTTTTTGTTTTGTTGTTTTTTTTTCTTTTATTTTCCCTCACCTCACTTGATATTACTTATGTTTATAGTTTGTATTCATCTCTAGGTACTTGTTGCTGGCATTTGTTGGGATTAGTAGCTGGTCTATTGGAGTTTTCTCCCCTTATATATAAGTTGTTCCCCTTCTCTTATTCTCTTTCTTTTCTCTCTTACTTTTTTCCCTTTTCCCAATTTCATTTTTGTTTTCCATTGTTTTTTTTCTCTTCTTCTTTCTTTCCTATCCATCAATTTGCCTTTCTCTGGGGGACACCTTTATTTGGGGTTATGAATATCCTGATTACATAACTGTCCAGTGCCTTGTACATTGTAGCTGGTTGTGTTGTATTTTGTGCCTTTAAATCAATGCAGGAAAGAGAGAACTACATAACCAGACACCCCAAGAAGAGAGACCATAGGGAGACAAACAGTCCGCATTTGAAAGAAAAGCAGACATCACCAGAAAACAAAGTAACCAAAATGGAGGCAAGCAACCTGTCAGAGAAATAATTCAGAGAAATGGTCATAAAGTGGCTGAAAAGAATAGAAAACAAATTTGACAATATGTGTAAGAACCAAGAGGAAATGAAGAAGAATCAAGAAGAAATTAAAAATGACATCTCTGTTGTAAAGAGCTCAATAGAAAGCATCAAGAGTATACTAGAGCCGAAACCAGTTTGGCCCAGTGGATAGAGTGTCGGCCTGAGGACTGAAGGATCCCAGGTTCGATTCTGGTCAGGGGCACGTACCTTGGTTGCGGGCACATCCCCAGTGGGGGGTGTGCAGGAGGCAGCTGATGGATGTTTTTCTCTCATCGATGTTTCTATCTCCCTTCCTCTCTGTAAAAAATCAATAAGAAATATTTTTTAAAAAGAGTATACTAGAATAAGCAGAGAACTGCATCACTGAGCTAGAAGACAAGGTAGGAAAAAATACCCAAGTAGAGCAGCTTCTAGAAAAAAAAAATTATAAAAGCAAGAGGAGATCCTAAGGTAACTTTGGGACAACACGAAACAAAACAACATCCACATAACAGGAGTACCAGAAGGAGAGGAAACTGAACAAGGAATAGAAAATCTGTTTGGATAAATAATGACAGAAAACTTCCCTGATATAAGGAAGAAAAAAATCCACAAACATCCAAGAAGCTCACAGAGTCCCAAGCAAGATGAACTTCAAAAGACTGAGGCAAAGGCACATTATAATTAAATTGGCAAACACCAAGGACAAAGTAAGATTCTTAACAGTGGCCAAAGAGAGAGAGGAAGTTACCTACAAAAGAAGCCCCTCTAGACTAGCAACTGATTGCTCAACAGAAACTCATCAGGCCAAGAAAAAAATGGAATGAAATATACAAAGTCATGCAAAGGAAGGGTCTGAATCCAAGAATACCCAGCAAGGATATCAATCAAAATTGAAGGTGAAATCAGGAGCTTCACAGACAGAAAAGGACGAATGGAATTTATTACCACCAAACCAACAATGCAAGAAATTCGAAAGAGTCTGCTGTAAATAAAATGATATAGGAAGGGAAGAAGGAACACAGGGGTAAAGAATAAAAATGGTGGCCCGCTCAGCGGGAGCTGGTAGTTGGGCCTCGCAGGCTGCGGTGGGCCGAGCCTGGCAGCCGAGCCTCGCGGGCCAGGCAAGCGCAGGCCCCGCCCTCCGGCTCGGTTAGGCCGGTGCGGCGCCAGGTGGACGCTTAGGCGAGTCCCACTTCCCGACCGCGGGCTCTGTCCACGACTGGGCGGGGAGGCAGAGGATGGAAGTGGGCTTATCGGCCATCATGCTCTATCTAGCCGGCGCTAGCAGCCCTGTGGCGGCGACGACGATGGACCGCGAGCCAGGCAGCCGTGCAGAGGCAGGAGAAGCCGTCGCAGCCTCAGGAGCTGCGGCCGCCGCGGCCTTCCGAGACTCAGAGCGGCAGATGAGTAATGAAAGAAGCTTTGAAAATGTAGAACTGGGAGTCATTGGAAAAAAGAAGAAAGTCCCAAGGAGAGTCATCCACTTTGTTAGTGGTGAAACAATGGAAGAATATAGCACGGATGAAGATGAAGTCGATGGCCTGGAAAAGAAAGATGTATTGCCTACTGTTGATCCAACAAAACTTACCTGGGGTCCCTACTTATGGTTTTATATGCTTCGTGCAGCCACATCAACTCTCTCAGTGTGTGACTTTCTTGGAGAGAAGATTGCATCTGTTTTGGGCATCAGTACCCCAAAATATCAATATGCCATTGATGAGTATTACCGGATGAAGAAGGAGGAGGAGGAGGAGGAGAAAGAAAACAGGATGTCTGAAGAAGCAGAAAGACATTACCAACAGAATAAGCTGCAGGCTGATTCCATTGTTCAGACAGATCAACCAGAAACAGTGGTGTCCAGTTCATTTGTGAATCTCAATTTTGAAATGGAGGGAGATTGTGAAGTATTTACAGAAAGCAAACAAAATCCAGTCTCTGTCCCACCATAGAATGCAATGACTCTCAAACTTCAAACTCTAAGGTGGTTTTTATACCAGGAACTTTCACATTCTCTATTCAGTGGGATTTAATAGTTATTTATATTTTAAATTATTATCTATAAAGGGAAAACTGTTTCTTTATTCTTAGGCTCTATCTAGCAAAAGTTAGATCTGAAATTTGGATATATGTACTGTGTGTCAAATTAGTGCTTTGGTTTTAAAATGATCTTTATAAAAATATTAAGGACATTTTAGAGCCCTAACTGCCAATTAAGAAGAGTTTATTATCATGCTTGTCTGTTATTTGTGTTTGTATGAAAAAAATGGGTTAAGTTGCTGACTAAGGCTAATTAGAGTTGATTTTCCTAATCTCAGATGAAAATGGGTTTTCCCTGATTTTTTCATGCTGTCTTATTTATATATCTAACCATTAACTTCATACTAAAGATGGTTCACTGAGTAATAAAAAGGAGCAAGATACAAGCATTTTGAATTTTATTTCCTTGAGAATAACTTTATTTTATGGAAAGGTGATTGAGTCTGTAACACCAAATAAGATGGATTTCCTTCTTTTTTAAATATTTTTATGGATTCATGGTGTGGTGGTTCATGGCATATGATGGCAATCTTTTTAGTAATGGGACTATACTACATAACTTAGTGCTTAAAAGATTAGTTATCAGATTATGTAATTAATGTCACCATAAGTTATGGTTTAACAATAGCTCTAAAAGATGCTAACCTGACATCTTCCCCTCCAATTTGTTTTTAACTTCATTTGAGTTAGTACTTCCAACTCAGATATTTGGTTATCCAGTGAAGGCTTCTTATATCTAAAGGTGATCTGAATCTTCTCTCCTTAGAGGTAATATATCTAACAAAAACTAAAAACTTCTCTGATTACAAAAGATAATGACCTTTGGAAATTTTATGCTTCTTGAATTTTGTTTTCTTTATTTGTCTAACTGTGGCCAGTTTGTAATGTTTACATAGTTATACACTGTGCCTTAAATTTTTATATTTTTATTTATGCAAACTATAAAATTTCCCATAAATGCAAAAAAAAGAATAAAAATGGTGACAAATACGTACCTATAAATAATGACTTTAAATGAAAATAGATTAAATGCCCCAATCAAAACATAAGGTTACAGATTGTATAAGAAAACGCAACCCATATATCTGGTGTCTATAAAAAACCCACCTCAGAAAAAATGACACACGTAGACTGAGACTGAAGGGATGGAAAAAGGTTTTTTCGGCGAATGGAAAAAAATAAAAAAGCTGGGGTAGCAATACTTATATCTGACAAATTAGATCTCAAAGTTAAGGACATAACAAGAGATAAGAAAGGCCACTCATAATACTAAAGGGAATAATCTAAGAAGAAGATATAACTCTGGTAAACATATGCACCCAATACTGGAGCACCCAAGTACATAAAAAAAAAAAAACTCCTGGAGGATATCAAGGGGGAGATTGACAGCAGAGAAGGAGAATTTAACTTTCCAATATCACCATTGCACAAATCCTCTAAAGAAAAAATCGGTAAACAAACATCAATCCTAAATGACTTACTAGAACAGATGGAATTAATTGACATCTTCAGAACATTTCACCCCAAAGCCACAAAAGATACATTCTTCTCAAGTGCACATGGGTCATTTTCAAAGATAGACCATATGTTGGGTCATAGGCAAAGTCTCTTCAAATTCAAGAAGATGGAAATCATATAAAGCATCTTCTCAGATCACAGTGGCATAAAACTGGAAATCAACTACAATAAAAACAATCTAAAGAAATCAAACACATGGAGACTAAACAGCATGCTATTAAACAATGACTGAGTTACCAGAAAGATCAAAGAAGAAATAAAACATCATGGCAACAAATGATAATGAATACACAACAATCCAAAATCTATGAGACACAGCAAAAGCAGTCTTGAGAAGGAAGATCATAGCTCTCCAAGCTTACTGCAAAACAAAACAAAACAAAATAAAAAACAATGGTAATAAATTACATAACCATAAAACTTAAAGAGTTAGAAAGAAAGCAAAAAGAAAAGCCCAGTGTAAGCAGAAGGAAGGAAATAATAAAAATCAGACTGGAAATAAATGACATAGAGACAAAAATATATATATACAAATGATCAATGAAACCAAGAGCAGGTTCTTTGAAAGGATAAACCAGATTGATGAACCTCTAGCCAGGCTCACCAAGAAGCAAAGAAAGAGAACCCAAATATAAACAAAATCAGAAGGGAAAGAGGCGAAATAACAAGAGACCCTACAGAAATACAAAGGATTGTTAAAAAATGCTTTGAACAACTCTTTTCCAACTAACTGGACAACCTGGAGGTAATGGACATATTCCTAGCAAAATATTACCCTCCAAAACTTACAAGGAAGAATCTAAACATCTACATAGGCCAATAACTATGTAACAAATTGAAGCAGTCATCGAAAAGCTTCCAGCAAACAAAAGCCCAGGGCCAGATGTCTTCACAGTGGAGTTTTTACCAAACATTCAAGGAAGAACTAAAACCTATCTTCCTCAGACTATTCCAAAAAATCCCCATCTCCTATGAAGTCAGCATTACCCTAATACCAAAACCAGATAAAGACAACACAATGAAAGAGAATTACAAGCCAATATCCCTCATGAACATAGATGCCAAAATCCTCAACAAACTTCTAGCCAATTGGATCCAGCAGTACATCAGAAAGATCATACCCCATGACCAAGTTGGATTTATTCCAGGAATGCAAGGATGGTACAGTATCCACAAATCAATACATGTGATACATCACATAAACAAACTGAGAGATAAAAATCTTATAGTCATATCAATTGATGCAGAAAAAAGCATTTGACAAAATCCAACACCCTTTCTTGATAAAAACTCTCAACAAGGTGGGAATAAAAGGATCATACCTCAACATAATAAAAGCCATATATGATAAGCCCACAGCCAACATCATACTCAATGGGCAAAAACTAAAACCATTTCCCCTAAGAACAGGAACAAGACGGATGCCCACTCTCACCACTCCTGTTTGACACAGTACTGGAAGTATTAGTCATTGAAATTTGACTAGAAGAAGAAATAAAAAGCATCCAAATTGGGAAAGAAGTAAAGCTGTCCTTATTTGCAGAGGACATGATAATGTTCATTAAAAAAACCAAAAAACTCGATAAAAAAAACTTAGACTTAATAAATGAATTTGGCAGTGTAGCAGGATACACAATTAACATCAAGAAATCTATGGCATTTCTATACACCAATAGTGGACTTACAGAAAGAGATACAATAAAAGCAATCCCATTTACCATCACACCAAAAATAATAAGATACCTAGGAATAATTAGGTAAAAGACATATGCGTGGAAAACTACATGACACTGAAAAAGAGATAAAGGAAGAATTAAACAGATGGAAGAACATACATGTTCATGGATTGGTAGAATCAACATCATCAAAATGTCCATACTATCCAAAGCAATCTATAAATTCAATGCACTCCCCATTAAAATACCAATGGCATATTTCACAAACCTAGAAAGAACTTTCCAAAAATTCCTCTGGACTCAAAAAAAGACCCCGAATAGCCATAGCAATCTTGAGAAAGAAGAACAAAGTAGGTGGGATCTTAATACCAGATTTCAAGCTCTATTACAAAACCACTGTTCTCAAAACAGCCTGGTACTGGCACAAGAACAGGCATATAGACCGATGGAATAGAATAGAGAATCCAGATATCAACCCAAACCTCAAAGCTCAATTAATATTTGACAAAGGAGACATGAATATACAATGGAGTCAAGACAGACTCTTCAATAAATGGTATTGGGGAAATTGGACAAATACATGCAAAAACAAAACAAAACATGAATCTAGATCACCAACTTATACCTTACACAAAAATAAACTCAAAATAGATACATGACTTAAACATAAGATGGGAAACCATAAAAATACTAGAAGAACCCACAGGCAGAGAAATCTCAGACATATGCCAAAGTATTATTTTTTTACCAATACTGGTCCCAGGACAATGGAAGCTAAAGTGAAAATAAACAAATGAGACTACAACAAAATAAAAGGCATTTTCACAGCAAAAGAAACCATCAACAAAACAACAAGAAAGCCCACACTGTATGAGAGAACATATTTGCAAATATTATCACTGATAAAGGTTTAATCTCCAAAATCTCTAGAGAACTTATACAACTTAATAAAAGGAAGATAAATGATCTAACAACAACAACAACAAAAAGGGCAACAGACCTAAATAGAATTTTTTTGAAAGAAAACAGAATGAAGGCCAAGAGACACATGAAAACATGCTCAAAGTCACTAATTATCTGAGAGATCCAAATCAAAACGACAATGCAGTACCATCTCAAACCTGTCAGAATAACAATCATCAACAATGACAAGTGCTGGAGAGGATGTGAAGGAGAAGGAACCCTCGTGCACTGCTGGTGTGAATGCAGACTTGTGCAGCCACTGTGAACAGTGTGGAGTTTCCTCAAAAAACTAAAGATGGAACTCCCACTTGACCCAGTAATTCCACTCTTAGGAATATATCCTAAGAAATTAGAAACACCAATCATAAACGATATAGGCACTCCTATGTTCATAGCAGCACAATTCACCATAGCTAAGATTTGGAAACAGCCTGAATGCCCATCAGAAGATGAATGGAATAGAAAGCTATGGCACATCTCCATAATGGAATACTACACTGCTATAAAAAGAAGGAATTCTTACCATTTGCAGCACAATGGATGGACCTGGAGAGCATTATGTTAAGTGAAATAAGGCAGACAATTAAAGAAAAATACCACATAATCTGATATATGGAAAATAAAGAACATTATAACTGATAAATAAAAATAGATACAGAGGCAATAAAGCACCCAATGTACTGTCAAATTACAGTGGGAAGACTGGGTAGTGGTGTTGAGGGAGGGAAATAGATCAACCAAAGGAATTGTATGCATGCATATAAGAACACCAATGGACACAAGACACTGGGGGCATGGGATGAGTACATGCGACAGGGGGTAGGGGTGTCTGGTGGAAGGTCAATGGGTAAAAAAGGAGATATATGTACTAATATATTTAATACTGTAAACAATAAAACATTTCAAGGAGAATCCAAGATGGCGGCATAGGTAAACTACACTGCTGCCTTGCACAACAATTTTAAAACTACAACTAAAAGACAGAACGGACATTATCCAGAACCACAGGAAAGCTGGCTGAGTGGAAATTCTGCAACTATAGGGAAAGAGAGGGGCTCACAGAGATCCAGAGGAGCTGCAGAAAGCTGAGGTATGGAGATGCGCAAGTGGAGAGAGCGGGTGCCAGAGAACCTGGCTGGCTTTCTCTGGTGGGAGGGAAACAGAGACTCTCAACAGCATTGAACCCCTTATCCTATGACACTACACCCCAGATCCAGCTGAAACTCATACGGGGAGAGTTTGGACTGTGAAAAGGGCGAAGTGCAGGGAAATTTAGGGGAATTGCAAAAGATCAGAAGTCTGGTGACACGCATGGCACTGTGCAAAGAGAACCGAATGCTGATTGTGCCACTGGCTTTCACGAGTGGGCGGGAGACAGACCCAACTGCATCACTTCTAACTCCACTAAACCCTGGTTTTAGGTGAAACCCTGGGGACCCAGACTCATATGATCCCGGAGTGCAGGGGAGTGGGAAAGGCAGCAGTCTAGAGGTACTGTGAGAGCACGCATGCGTGCCCGCACAGGGACCGCTCCAGTGATTACCCAGTCATGTGAGACTCGGGCCGTGGAGGGCGGGGCCGACTGGAAGGCAAGGTGGTCCCTTAAGCTCTGAGACTCCACCCATCCCAAGCTCAACAGAGAGGCTTCTGCGGTTTTGCAAGTCTGGTATCATAAGGCTGAATCCAACACATAAGTTCTCCTGGCATAGTGAAAATGTCAAGACAAGAGAAGGGATCACAAACAAAAGAAATGGAGGAAAACAAATGACTGGATATAGAGTTCAAAACCACGCATATAAGATTTTTCAAGAATATCCTATAAAAGTTGAATAACGTTAGCGAGATCCAAGAGGAGATAAAAAAGAACCAACTGGAGATAAAAAAGAACCAACTAGAGATGAAAAAGAACCAACTAGAGATGTAACAGGTCCAACTAGAGGTGACAAAGGACCAACTAGAAATTAAACATACACTGACTGAAAAACTATTATACAGAGTCCTAACAGCAGACTAGAAAAAGGCAAGAATCAAATCAAAAATTTGAAATATAAAGAATCAGAAAACACTCAACTGGAAAATCAAGAAGAGAAAAGAATCCAAAAATGTGAAGATAATGTAAGGAGTCTCTGGGACAGCTTCAAGCGTACCAACATCAGAATCGTGGGGGTGCCAGAAGAAGAGAGAGAGCAAGATACTGAAAACCTGTTTAAAGAAATAATGACTGAAAACTTCTCACATCTGCTAAAAGAAATAGACTTACAAGTCCAGGAAACACACAGAACCCCATATAAAAGGAATCCAAAGGGGATTACACCAAGACACATCATAATTAAAATACCAAGAGCAAAAGACAAAGAGAGAATATTAAAAGCAGCAAGAGAAAAACAGTTCATTACCTACAAGGGAGCACCCATACGACTGTCAGCTGATTTCTCAACAGAAATGATGCAGGCCAGATGAGAGTGGCAAGAAATATTCAACGTGATGAATAGCAAGAACCTACAGCCAAGAATAATCTATCCAGCAAAGCTATCATTCAGAATTGAAGGGCAGATAAAGAGCTTCACAGAGAAGAAAAAGCTAAAGGAGTTCATCAACTCCAAACCGTATTATATGAAATGCTGAAAGGTACTCTTTTAGAAGAGGAAGAAGAAAAAGGTAAAAGACAAAAAATTATGAACAACAAATATATATCTATCAACACGTGAATCTAAAAATTAAGTGAATTAAAAATTTGATCAATAAAATAAACTGGTGAATATAATAGAATCAGGAGCACAGAAAGGGAGTGGACTGATTATTCTCAGGAGGAAAGGGGTGACGGGTATACAGGGAGAGACTGGACAAAAAATCATACACCTATAGATGAGGTCAACGGGAGGGAGGTAAGCGTAGAGGGAAGGGTAGGATCTGGGTGGAGGGAAGCTATGGAGGGGAAAAAAGAGAAACAAATGTAATAATCTGAATAATAAAGATTTAATTAATAAAAAAGCATTTCAAAAAGAAAATAATATATAAATTTATTAGTAAATAAACAATAACAACATGATATAACAACAAAAACATGATATAACAAAGAATATGAAAACAATAAAAACAACACTGATAAACAGTGATGAAAAATGGATTACACTTATTCTAATATCTCCCTGTATACCACATTAAGAGTGAAATCACTTTCAGTGTGCTTGACTAATTTCCTTTGTGATAAAGTATTTACAACTTTAACTTTGACATCATGCTCTCTTTCAACTTGAGAAAAAGCAACATATAACTGACCATATCAGAAAACAGGTTCAGGTAGGAATATTCCTGCTCTGTCTAGATTTTGTCATTGTAATTTATTAATAGTCATTGCAAATGCTGGCTTTACGGGAAACTGTCTTCAAATTAATTTAAAGGGGAGGCCAGTATCAGGTAGGGACAAATCAATTCTTGGAATCAGAACAATCTCCTTCTGCAGATCCTATTAATACGTCAGCTTCAATAATATAAGGTTGCAATCTTTTGATAATAAATCTAGTACCATTACAAAGACCTCATTTACTATTAAGATTTATCAGTAGCATGATGATGGCAGCCACTTTCACTTTTAATTTATGATATGGCATTCCCACAAGAGTAACACTATTAAGAAATTCAATGGGAATTTTTTTTTTCAGCACCATCTGTTGAACCAATGGAATATCACTCAAATATGTGTGAAAATCTCCATCAAGTATATCCAAAATTACTTCATTTAATTTTTGAACATGCTCATTCTTTGGACAAAGAATTGCATGTATAGATAGCTTTTTAATATTATCTATAGGTGCAGTATTTCCAAAGGTAGCTTCAATAATATATCTGTTACAAAACATTTCATAGGGGATTTCAATAATATCCATTTCTAAATGAAAACTGCTATCAAGTTTGCCATCTCGCATTTACTAACCATTCACTATAAGCAGAATCCTCTGATCTTATATTTGTTTTAAGAGACATCCCCAAGCACTGTAGTACTTTAAACTCATTTGTACTATGGCCTGTCGCATAGCATGTAGCACAATACTGAGACATTTTTAAAAATCCCCTCCAAGAAGGAGAACTTTCCCACAAAGTGCAACATTCAAATTCATAATTTCTCTAATCTGTCTATAGTGTTTATAGCATGACTGGATGCTATGGTGCATTCATCAATAATGAGAAGATTGGCCTTTTTATGGTTTTAGCAACTTCACTGTATATTGACTACTGAAATTGAAGTTTAATTTAATGGAATTGGTCATTTATATTGGGAATGAAAGGTTCTTCCACCAAGAAGTAAATTTGCAGCAATTCCTATAGATGCTGTGGGTAAAACAGTACCACCACGATCTTCAATATAATGTATTAAAACTTTATAGATACTAGAGGCCCAGTGCATGAAATTCGTGCACTGGAGTGTATTCTACAGCCCAGCCTGCACCCTCTCACAGTCCTGGCCCCCTCAGGGGATGTCCAGCTTCCGGTGTAGGCCCAATCCCTATGGGCAGTCAAATATCCCTCTCACAATCCAGGACTGCTGGCTCCCAACTGCTCACCTTTCTGATTTCCCTTAACCACCTCTGTCTGCCAGCCTGATCACCCCCTAATCACTCCTCTGCCAGCCTGATTGACTCCTAACTGCCCTCCCTTGCTGGCGCAGTCACCCCTAACTGCCCTCCCTTGCCAGCCTTGTCGCCCCTAACTGCCCTTCCCTTCTGACCTGGTTTCCCTAACTGCCCTCTTTTGCTGGCCTGGTTGCCCCCAACTGCCCTCCCTTGCAGGCCTGATTCCTCCCAACTCCCCTCCCCTGCTGGCCTTATATCCCACAACTGCCCTCCCCTGCTTGCCATCTTGTGGCGGCTATCTTGTCTCCACATGGGGGCAGCCATCTTGTGTGTTGGAGTGATGATCAATTTGCATAGAGCCTCTTTATTATATAGGATATTTTTCCACTATCACTTGGACCACCCAAGAAAAAGCATTTGGGGTGTACAGTTTGATTTTCAATGGTCCATGTACCATATTTGATTTTACAATTTACATATATCATTTGAAAGAGCATTCAGCTTTTTTTCAAATGTGTCTGGTATAATATGTATGCTTAATAAAAAGAAATGCGGAGAGACAAAATGGCAGTCTGAAAGGCTGCCAACTATTAATCATTCAGAGAATTTATGAAAACCTCTGCCTGTTGTCGCTCATATGATTCATCACATGTATTTGTATTCGTTAATAAAGGATAGTCCAGAAGTTTGAAATGTGAACATTTCATTCCATGCAATGTGAATATCTCTTCAATTTCATTAAGGCCATGCATTTCACAGTTCACACAGGCACCTTCTCTTTGCTGTAATTTCCAACAAAAATCTTCAATAAAATGACATTTATTCTCATCCCATAATTTGTCTGCATCAAAAGGACATCCAAACACACATATACATGCAAATAGTTGCCATAGTTGTTTGGGTATATTAACAATGACATCATTAATCGTATCTTTCCAGATAGTGTCACCTATTAATAATCCTCGATGTTTAGCAGCTTCATGAAATGTATCATAAATTATACATCCTACAGTTCACAGATCATCAAAACTTATCACACCTTTTACATGCAGAAGCAAAAGTCTAAGGTAATATCATTCTGGTTTCTAAAGCTCATAGTGAACAGTCTACCTCATACTTTATTCCCATCCTTTTGGAGTTTGAGCAAAAATTATTAAACATATAATGCTGTGGAATACCCCAATAATAATAATTATGTGCATCAAGATCTTCTTTATTTAATAAGAACCAAGCCATCAAAGTCAAGTTATGCCTCTTAGCCCTATCTATAACTTCAGCAAAATCATCAGTAAGAAATACAAATTTTGTTCATTTGGCAAATTAATAGCTAATCTTGTGATTGCATGAGATTGGTCATGCATTACCTTTGAAAAAGTCTCCAGCCTTAGGAGCACTCACATATGTGGAGTCAATGAAGTTCTGTACTTTATCATAATTGATCATATTTTCTTCAGAAATTTGAGTAGTTGCACAATTGTGCCCCTTATTGATGTATTTAAATAAATATTTGACACTTTTAATTGATGTACAGACTTTAATGTTTATATGACAATTATATTTAAGGCACAAATACAGGTTATAAGAGACAATCCAAGTGTTATTGACAACTTTATTTCCTATAGACATGATGCTACCAGATATTCATTTGTATTTGGGATATCCATCAATATTTCCAATGGTCACATTTTGAAATTCTTTCTGATATCCCATTGAACATTTTCTATTTTCCATATATGGACTATTTGGATTTTGTATTCCACATGGTCCATGTACCATATTTGATTTTACAATTTGAAAAGTTGAGAACACTGGTCTTTATCCAGAATTTCTACCTTAACTATATGGTCAATGTCATCTTCTGTTCATAATTTGGATTCACTATGTAATATCAATAATATGTGAGTGTAAGGCAGTCTGTGTTTCTGAAATTCAATGACATGAATTTTCACTATTTGCCAAATAAACAGAATTTACATATATCATTTGAAAGAGCATTCAGCTTTTTTCAAATGTGTCTAGTCCAATATGTATGCTTAATAAAAAAAAATGCGGAGAGACAAAATGGCAGCAGCATAGACGGGTGTGTCTTGAGCTTTGTCCCAGAGCAAATGACAAGAGTGAGCAGCTGAAACAAGTGGAATTCAACCTGAATTGGCGAAGGAGATGCAGTTGGTGAGACAGTTTGCACCCGGGAAGGGTAGAAGTGCCCTAGATAAAGGTGAAATCAAGGATCTAGGCAAGAGAGTCTGCAAGACCTCTGTGCCCAGAGGGTCAGGGAGAAACTACAGGGCACCAAGCCTCATCCCTGAGGAAAGGCAAAGCATCTGACTGAAAAAAAAGGGGCCCATGGGATTGCAGAAGTAGGGGATTTTGGACCTTGGAGTCTGGATTTTGGATCTGAGTTCAGAGGCAGCCCTGAAGGGCTGGTGGACCACACAGTGCCAGCAAGATAGGAGCTGGGGCCTGTGCCTTTCTCCACTGAACCTAGTTCATAGGACCTTTTGGATACAGACACCCATGGCTGAGGAGCGGGAGAAGGTGTGGAGTTGTGGAATCTGGGGAAAGTAGATGGTGGTCCAGGAGAGGTGGTAGTGAATCTGGTGCTGAGTCATAACTGAGTTGCTATTCTCCCCTGAGAGACAGCCTCTTCCTCAGTCTCCAGGCAACCAATATAGCCACACCCAGATACCACACTGAATAATACAAAGGAATCTGAATACTCCCTGAGGTCAAAGGAACTGGCCTAAAGAGAAATCTTTAGCCCTAGCAAATGGAAAATGAGAAACAGTGTAGTACAAACAACTGGAATCATAAGCCAACCTAACGAATGACACTTCACTGTTTTCACTTTTATTTTTATTTTTCATTTTTATTATCCCTTTTTTCTTCTATATTTTCCTGTTTTTGTTTGTTGTTTTATTTTCTATTTCTTTTCACATTATTTTTCTATCACTTTTTATTTGCTATTTTTAATTTTTATACCATTTTTGAAATCAATTTATTTTTTTTTGTAAATTTATTATTTTTCTTTTCATTCTCATTCTTCTCACCCACTTATTTCCTTTCTACTTCCTCAATACTAAATTGAGGTCCTCCCCATATTTATCCAATTCTTAATCTTATTTTCACTATATAAGCTCAGCCTCTACAGATACTGCCCCAGTCCTCTTTGCTGGCCCAGGGCTCTGCAATCACATGAACAGCAGGCATGTGAGCAGCCCACTCCTGTCCAAAGAGCATCAGCCCCAGAAGCAACCCGCCACAGGCCTAAGGGCAGTAGTTTCACGTGGCCTGCCCCTGTCCAAGGAACAGCAGCTTTGTGAATAGCCAGTTCTCCCATCTGAGAGCAGCAGCCACTTGAGCAGCCCACCCACTACTGAGGAGCAGCAGCCCCACACAGCCATCCCCCTGCACCTGTCTGAAGAGCAGCAGCTGTGCTGCACAAGCAGCCAGCCCCCTTCCAAGGAGCAGCAGTTGTGCAAGAAGCCTGCCCCCATCTGAGGAGCAGAAACTGTGTGAAAAGACTGCCCCTTTCCGAGGAGCAGCAGCCTCACGAACCTACCCCCATCTGAGGAGCAGCAATTGTTTGAGCCACCTGCCCCCCTCCAAGGAGCAGCACCTATGTGAGCATCCCACCACCTTCTGAGGAAAAACAGACCCTCGAGCTGCCTGCCCACATCAGAGGAGCAGCAGCTGTGTGAGCAGCCCATCCCCTTCTGAGGAGCAGTAGCCACATAAGCAGACTGCCCACTTCTAAGGAGCAGCAGCCCTGTGCAGTCCTCACTGGTCCAAGGAGTAGCACCCACACGCAGCCTGCACTTGCTTGACGAAAAGGAGCAAGTAAACAGCCCATACCACGTGGGGAGCAGCAGCTGCACAAGCAGACCACCCTCGGTCTGAGAAGACACAGCTGCATGGGCAACCCGCACCCATACTAGGAACAGCAGCCCTGAAAGCAACCTGCCCCTGTCCAAGGAGTGGCAGCATCACAAGTGGCCCATCCTTTCTGGGGAACAGCAGCAGCATGCAGCCAGCCTCCATATAAAGAACAACAGCCACATGAGTAGTCCACCCCTGTCTGAGGAGCAGCAGCCACATGAGCATCCAGCCCCCATCCAAGGAGCAGCAGACACGAGCAACCTGTTTCCATCCGAGGAGCAGCAACCTCATAATCAGCCCACCCCTATTCAATGAACAGCAGCTATACAAGCAGCTTCTCCCACCAGCCAGAGGAGGCACCACTGCTGAGAAAAGCACCCACCTGAAGATCCACTGCCAACTGAGAAGCAGCTGCTACTGTGACTGCCTGAGGAGCAACCACAGCCATAGAAGGCACTGCCACCCAAGGAGCAGTCCCTGCACAGCTTTACATCAAATCAGTCAGTGAGACCAAAAATGGATAGATAAAGATACCCCCAAAGGAAAGAAGGAATTAACAGAAAATCAGCTAATGAAATAGATGCATGCAATATGTCAGAAAAAGAATTCAGAATAACGGTCCTATAGTTCATAAACTGGATGGAAGAAAAATATCAACACCTTAGGTAATAATCAAGAAGAAATGAAGAGTGATATAGCTTCAATAAAAAACACCATAGAAAGTTTCAACAGTAGACTAGGAGAAGTGGAGGACCAAATTACCTAATTAGAAGATGGAAGCAAAACACAGCCAAACTGAATTGGAACTGGAGTGAAAAATTAAAAGACAGGAGGAGAGCCTAAGGGAGTTATGGGAAAACATGAAATGAAGAAATATATGAATAATAGGAGTGCCAGAACAACAGGAAAAGGAACAAGGGTTAGAAGGCCTATTTGAAGAAATAATGTCAGAAAACTTCCCTGATATGGTGAAGAAAAAAGTCACACAAACACAGAAAGTCCCAAACAGGATGAATCTGAAAAGCCCCACACCAAGACATCATAATTACAATGGCAAAATATTCAGGACAAAGAGAGAATCTTAATGGCTGCAAAGGAGAGACAGAAAGTTACATACAAGAAAACTCCCATTAGATTATCAATGATTTCTCAACAGAAACACATCAGACCAGAAAAGAATGGAAGGAAATTTACAAAGTGATGCAAACCAAGGGACTGAATCCAAAAATACTCATTCCAGCAAGGTTATCATTCAAAATTGAAGGGGGAAATTAAGAGCTTCACAGATAAAAACAAACAAAAATAAATAAAATAAACACTAAGGGAGCTTATCACTATCAAGCCAGCAATGCAACAAATTATAAAGGGACTGGTGTTAAAAGAAGAAATAAAAAGGTAAGAAGGAACACAAACACAAAAATTAAAAATTGCTCAAATAATTACCTTTTTTCTCTTGCTGCTTTCAATATTCTCTCTTTGTCTTTTGCTCTTGGTATTTTAATTATGATGTGTCTTGGTGTGGTCCTCTTTGGATTCCTCTTATTTGGGGTTTTGTGTGATTCCTGGACTTGTAAGTCTATTTCTTTCACCAGATGTGGGAAGTTTTCAGTCATTATTTCTTCAAATAGGTTTTCAGTATCTTGCCCTCTCTCTTCTTCTGGCATGCCCATAATTCGGATGTTGGTATGCTTGAAGTTGTCCCAAAGGCTCCTTACAGTATCTTCACATTTTTTAATTCTTTTTTCTTTTTACTTTTCCAGTTGAGTGTTTTCTGCTTCTTTGTATTTCAGATTTTTGCCTTGATTCTTGCCTTCCTCTAGTCTGCTGTTAGGTCTCTGTATAATATTTTTATTTCAGTCAGTGTATTTTTAATTTCTAGTTGGTATTAGGTAAAGCTGCTATGGAATTGGTAGAGTGGCCTTGTGTAGTAGGTGTCCTGTAGGGCCCAGTGATTCAGCCTCCCCAGTGTCCTGACCTGGGCACTCTAGATGTGCCCATGTGTGTATAGTCTTGTTGTAGTTGAGCCTTAATTGCTGTTGCCCACAAACCACACCCACCAGCCAATCAGGAGGAAGTATGCAAATTAACCCAACCAAATTGGCTGCCGCCACAGAGTGAGCAGAAGGCTTGAGTTTCACCAGCAATAGAGAAAGCCAAGCTCCTCACCCACTCTGACTGGCCCTGGCCTCCTCTCAAGGCTACAAAGTTTCAATTATACAAGATAAATAAATCCCAACAAAAATGGCAGCACCCACAGAGCTGGAGAGAGCAGGAGATTTGAATTACCCCCAGCGATGAAGGAAGCCAAGCTGCCGCAACTCTGGCCTGCCTTGGTCTCCACTCAAGCTACAAAGTTTCAATTATAGAAGATAAATGAATCTCATATACCAGGGCTTCCACTTGGGTCACCAGGGGACGTGGACAGACTGTAAACCACCACAGGCCCCTCACCCAGGCCACCCCATTCCCCAAAGGCACCCCCACCCTGATCCAGGACACCCTTCAGGGCAAATCACCTGTGCACCCGGACTCTATCCTATCTAGTAAGAGTAATATATAAATTGGACATCACTCAAACACACAAGATGGCTGCCCCCATGTGGTCAAAGATCCTTCCCCCATGTGGACACAAGATGACCACCACAAGATGGCAAGCAGGGCAGGGCAGTTGGGAAGGACCATGCCTGCAAGGGAGGGCAGTTAGGAGCCATCAGGCTGGTAGGGGAGTGGTTAGAGGGTGATCAGGCTGGTAGGCAGAAGTGGTTAAGGGCAAGTAGGAAGGCAGGGAGGTGAGCAGTTGGTAGCCAGCAGTCTTAGATTGTGAGAGGGATGTCCCAGATTGGAGTGGGTGCAGGCTGGCCTGAGGGACACCCCCCATACACAAATTTCATGCACCGGGCCTCTAGTCCTATATAATAAAAGGCTAATATACAAATAGACCAAATGGCAGAACTACAAAACTACTAAACAACCAGTTGCTATGACATGCACTGACCACCAGGGGGTACGTGTGAACATGGCAGGTTTTCGGTCACAGTAGTATGGTAGAGCAGGTGAGCAGGGCGTGCTAGACCAAGGCGGGCCACCAGTTGTTGTCATCAGGACAAGCCTCTGGTGGTCACTGAAAATTCTTTGCTCTCGTAAGCCACGGTCCCACCTGGCACTTGCACCTGCTGCCAGCACTGGCTCTGCTCACACCAGCTGCCAGTGCCCAGCTCTGGTCACCCCTCAGTGCTTCTCCACCTTCCCCTGCTCCTGCTCCTGAAGGTTGATCAAGGCCAGCAGCCACCTCTTGCACCCGCTGCCAGCGACAGCTCCATTAGCACCCACTGCTGGCACAGGAGTCACACTTGCCAGTGCTGGAGATATAGTTGGTATTTGGTAAAGTTGATATCAGCTCCGCAGCGAGTGCTGGAGCTGCTGCTCACACCCGCTGTTGCACAATGTTGATCTCCACATTGTCCAGTGCTTTTAAGATTCTCTCTTTGTATTTAACCATTGGCATTTTAATTATGATGTGCCTTGGTGTGGGCCTCTTTGGGTTCCTCTTGTTTGGGAATCTACACTTCCTGGACTTGTAAGCCCATTTCTTTCACCAGTAGGGAAAGTTTTCTGTCATCATTTCTTCAAATAGATTTTTAATATCTTGTGCTCTCTCTTGAGCAAGGTACCCTGGAAGTTATCCCAGAGGCTCCTTACACTATCTTTATGTTTTTGGATTCATTTTGCTTTTCTGATTGTGTGTTTTTTGATTCCTCATATTCATTCCAAATCCTCTACTATACTGTTGAATCCCTGTAAATTATTCTTTATTTCAATTAGTGTATGCTTAATTTCTGACTGGTCCTTTTTCATGAATTTGACATTCTCACTGTGATCCTTGAAATTCTCATGAAGATCCTTGAGTAACTTATAACCATGGTTTGGAACTCTGTATCCACTAGTTTTCTTGCTTCCATTCCTTTCATTTGTGACCTGTTTCTTTGTCTCTGCATTTTGGCTGATCTCTGTGTTTCTGTCTATGTATTAGGTAAAGCTGATATGTCTCCTGGAATTGATAGAGTGGCCTTGTGTAGTAGGTGTCCTGTAGGGCCCAATGATTCAGCTTCCCCAGTCTCCTGACCTGGGCACTCTAGTTGTGCCCATGTGATATAGTCTTGTAGTTGAGCCTTAATTGCTGTTCGCATCACTGGGAGGAGTTGATCTCCAGCAAATTAGCTGTGAGGACCAGCTGAAACTACAGTGGGAGCGTTCCTATGCAGGAAACACTCCTAGGGAGCAGGATTTGTTTCAGTGGGCTTTTTGTGCTCACTGAAGTATGTCTCTTAAGTAGATTGTTTGTCGATGTATAGAGATGTAATCTGCTATGGTCTGAAGCTTTCCACTGGATGCTCTGGCTCTAGGGCCTCCAGGGAGGTGCAATGTCAGACACTGTCTGTGGCCACCCAGCAGGAGATACAGAGGGATCTGCAGATGACTGTTATTGCTATTTGTATTGAGCTTGGAGGTGCCCCCCAAGTGAGGCCCAGCTATGAAGGAAGGCATCCTGGTGCTAGGGCTTTTTTAAAAAATATATATTTTATTGATTTTTCACAGAGAGGAAGGGAGAGAGAGAAACATCGATGAGAGAGAGAGACATTGATCAGCTGCCTCCTGCACACCCCCTACTGGGGATGTGCCCGCAACCAAGGTACATGCCCTTGATCAGAATTGAACCTGGGACCCTTCTGTCTGCAGGCTGATGCTCTATCCACTGAGCCAAACCGCTTTCGGCTGGTCTTGGGCTTTTTATTGATAGAATTTCATGCACCTGCAGTGGGGGAGAGGTTCTTCAGCCTGGCCTATGCCCTCTCCCAGTCTGAGAGTACTCAGAGTGGGCCTAAGCTAGTGGTCAGACATCCTTAGCAGTGCTGCAGAGGCGGGAGAGGTTCCTGCCATTGCCGCTGCACTTGCTCAGCTTCTGGCTGAGTGGTGCTTCCACCTATGGAAGCACTCTGACCACCAGGGGTCAGCTCCTGTGTTGAGCATCTACTCCCTGGTGGTCAGGGTACATCATAGCAACTGATTGTTTTGCTGTTGGGCCAAAAACAGTTCTCCAACGTCTCCCAAGGGATCCCAGATTGTGAGAGCATGCAGGCCAGCCTTATGGACCCCACCAGTGCACAATCAGGGTCAGGGAGAGATGTGGGAGGTTGGCCAGCTAGGGAGGAATCACAAGAGGGTTGCAGGGCATGTCCAGCTCACCTTACTCAGTCCCAATCAACCAAACCCCAGCACCAATCTAACCTACCAGTCAGAGTGTCTGCCCACTGGCGGCCAGTTCATGTCATAGTGAGCAGTTGAATGGCCTTAGCATATCATTATAATTCTCTTTGATTGCTTGAATGGCCAACTGGTCAACTTAGCATAGTAGGCTTTTATTATATAGGATTTGGGGCATGCTGTCATGAGCTGCAGCTTGTTAGAGAGTTAGCAAAGTTTGAAGCCCGAGCCAGAACAAGTCATTCATATGGAAAAGCTGCTGCAAACTGCTTGGGGGGGGGGTCTGAAAATTGGATGGGTTGGGGTCTCAGGGACTCTCCAGGGTGAGGCAAACAGTGTGCTTCAGGCTGATGGATAGTCAGATATGGCTTCCAGTCAGGTCTGGGTTGGGGGAGTTCTCAACATAGGAACAAGACCCCTGAGAGCACACACTGTCCCTCACACCCCATGGAAGAAAGTCACCCCTGAGCTCCTGCCTTTAGCCAAACAATCAAATTCTTCAAGTATGTGTCTGGTTCCCCAAAGCAACCTGGTGCTGAGAGCCCAAATTAGTACATGTGCTGGCCCTTTAGATGAAAGACCTGGGTCTCCAGCAGCCTCCATATCATTCAGCCATAATCCCCACTGGTTTTTACAGCCTGTAGTTGCAAGGACTTCTCTTCCCAACTCTGGAATCCTGGACCAAAGGGTCTGGGATCCTTTGCTCCTCATGGGCAGCCTTCACAGGGACAATCTTCTTCCCAATAAAAAAAACAATGGCACATGTGGGTGTAAAACCAGCACAGTCCACTCCTATGCCTATCCTACCAGTCTCAGTATGCTTTTTTCTTTACTTTTCTTGTCGTAGGACTTTCATTCAGCCAGCTTTCAGGAAGTTCTGAATAATGGTTGTTCTGTATTTTAATTATAATTTTCATGTAGTTATGAGAGGTAGCTAGTATAGGCATTTACCTACGCCACTATCTTGGTTCTTTTGTGACTGTTGATTCTATTTCAACAATTGTTATTGGCCTATTTAGGTTTTCTGATTCTTTCTCATTGAATTTTGGAAGATTATATTTTTCTAGGAATTTGTCCACTTAATCCACATTGTCCAGTTTGTTGGCATATATTTGTTCATAGTATTTTCTTACAATCCTTTGTATTTCTGTGATGTCAGTTATTACTCTTCTACTTTCGTTTCTGATTTTATTTATTTGGGTTCTCTCCCTTTCTTTCTAGATGAGCTTAGCTAATAGTTCATAAATTTTATTTAACTTTTCAAAAAATCAGCTCTTGGTTTCATTAACTTTTTGAATTTTTTTTAGCCTTTATGTCATTTATTCCTGCTCTTATCTTTATTATTTTCTTCCTTATACTTACTTTGGGATTTTCTTGTTGTTCTCTTTCTAATTTTTTAAGTTTTAAGGTTAAATAGTTTATTATTCATTTTTCTTTTTCTTTCTTTTTTTTTAAATTAATTTTTATTAATTTTTTATACATATCTCCCCATTGCCCCCCCTCCCTCCCAGGCGTACCCCGACCCCCCAGTGTCTGTGATCATTGGTTATGTTTATAAGCATGCATACAAGTCCTTTGATTGATCACTTATTTACCTCACCTAACTTTAATCTTTCTGCTCTAATTTCACAGTCTGTTTGATGCTTTATGATTTTTGTCCTCCTGAGAATTATCAGTCTACTCCCTTTCTGTGCTCCTGATTCTATTATATTCACCAGTTTATTCTGTTGATCAGATTTTTAATTCACTTAATTTTTAGATTCACTTGTTGACAGATGTGTATTTGTTGTTCATAATTTTTTGTCTTTTACCTTTTTCTTCTTCCTCTTCTAAAAGGGTACCTTTCAGCATTTCATATAATACTGGTTTGGAGTTGATGAACTCCTTTAGCTTTTTCTTCTCTGTGAAGGTCTTTATCTGCCCTTCAATTCTGAATGATAGCTTTGCTGGATAGATTATTCTTGGTTGTAGGTTCTTGTTGTTCATCACGTTGAATATTTCTTGCCACTCCCGTCTGGCCTGCATCGTTTCTGTTGAGAAATCAGCTGACAGTCGTATGGGTGCTCCCTTGTAGGTAATAAACTGTTTTTCTCTTGCTGCTTTTAATATTCTCTCTTTGTCTTTTGCTCTTGGCATTTTAATGATGATGTGTCTTGGTGTAGTCCTCTTTGGGTTCCTTTTCTTTGGGGTTCTGTGTGCTTCCTTGACTTGTAAGTCTATTTCTTTTACCAGATGTGGGAAGTTTTCAGTCATTATTTCTTTAAACAGGTTTTCAGTATCTTGCTCTCTCTCTTCTTCTGGCACCCCCACAATTCTGATGTTGGTACGCTTGAAGCTGTCCCAGAGGCTCCTTACATTATCTTCACATTTTTGGATTCTTTTCTCTTCTTGCTTTTCCAGTTGAATGTTTTCTGCTTCTTTATATTTCAAATTTTTGACTTGATCCTTGCCTTTCTCTAGTCTGCTGTTAGTACTCTGCATAATAGTTTTTATTTCAGTCAGTGTATCACTAAATTTATCCATCTTTTCTAGCATATTCTTGCAAAACCTTATAAGCGTGGTTTTGAACTCTATATCCAGTCTTTTTTTTTCCTCCATTTCTTTTGCTTGTAATCCCTTCCCTTGTCTCGGCATTTTCACTGTGCCGGGGAAACTTCTGTGCTGGATTCAGCCACAGAAGCCTCTGCTGAGCTTGGGAGGGTGGAGTCTCAGGGCTTAAGGGACCGCCTTGCCTTCCAGTCGGCCCCGCCCTCCACGGCCCCTGAGTCTCACGTGACTGGGTAATGGCTGGAGCGGTCCTTGTGCGCGCGCACCCGCAGCGCCTCTGACCGCTGCCTTTCCGGCTCCCCTGCGAATCAGGACCACACGAGTCTAGGTCCCCAGGGTTTCGCCCAAAACAGGGGCCCAGTGGACTCAGAAGTGGCACAGATCGGAGGGTCTGTCTCCCGCCCACTCGCGAAAGCCAGTGGCACAATCAGCAATCCGTCCTCCGCGTGGTGCCGTGCGCGACCGGACCTCCGATCCTTTGCGACTCCCCTAAATTTCCGTGCACGTCTCCCTTTTCACAGTCCAAACTCCCCCCGTATGAGTTTCGGCTGGATCTGGGGTTTAGTGTCGTAAGAGAAGGGGTTCAATGCCGTTGGGAGTCTCCGTTTCCCTCCCGCCAGAGAAAGCCAGCCAGGTACTCCAGCACCGCTCTCTCAGCGCGCTCGTCTCCGTACCTCAGCTTTTTGCAGCTCCTCTGGGTCTCCGTGAGCCCCTCTCTTTCCTTCTAGCTGTAGAACTTCCACTCAACCAGCTTTCCTGTGGTTCTGGATGATGTCCGTTCTGTCTTTTAGTTGTAGTTTTGAAATTGTTGTGCGAGGCAGCAGTATAGGTGTTTACCTATGCCGCCATCTTGGATTTTCCTCTTTCTTTTTTTTTAAGTAGACCTGTAGTGCTATGAACTTCCCTCCCAGGACTGCTTTCACTGTGTTCATGGATTTGGGGTCATTATATGTTCATTTTCATTTGTTTCCATGAAGTTTTTTATTTCTTTCTTGATCTCATTGGTAACCCATTTATTATTTAATAACATGCTATTTAGCCACCATGTGTTTGCATATTTTTGAGTATTTCTATGGTAGTTGATTTCTAATTTCATTCCATTGTGATGTGAGAAGATGCTTGATATGATTTTATTCTTTTTTAAAAATAATTTTTATTGATTTTTTACAGAGAGGAAGGGAGAGGGATACAGAGTTAGGAACATCGATGAGAGAGAGACATCGATCAGCCGCCTCCTGCACGCCCCCTACTGGAGATGTGCCCGCAACCAAGATACATGCCCCCAACCGGAATTGAACCCAGGACCCTTCAGTCCGCAGGCTGACGCTCTATCCACTGAGCCAAACCGGTCTCGGCATGATTTTATTCTTTTTAAATATGTAGGGATTTGTTTTGTGTCCTAAATGTGGTCTATCTTTGTGAATGACCCATGTGCACTTAAGAAGAATGTATATTCTGCAGCTTTGGGGTGAAATGTTTTATTAATGACAATTAAATCCATCTGATCCAGTGTGTTTTTAGAGTCACTGTTTCCTTGTTGATTTTTTGTCTCCCTACTATGACTGTATTGTTGTCAATCTCTCCATGAAAGTCTTCTAGAAGTTTTTACATATTTAGGTGCTCCTATATTGGGTGCTTATATTTTTAGTAGGGTTATATCCTCTTCTTGGCTTACTCCACTTAGTATTATGTAGTGACCTTTGTTGTTCTCTTGTGATGGCCTTCATTTTGAAGTGCATTTTGTCACATATGAGTATTTCTACCCCAGCTTCTTTGTTTGTTTGTTTCCATTTGTATGGAAACATTTTTTTCCATCTCTTCACTCTTTTCCTATGTGAGTCTTTTGTTCTGAAATTGGTTTCTTGTAATTGGGTTCAGTTTTTAAATCTATTTAGGTATCTTATATCTTTTTTTAAAATATATTTTATTGATTTTTTACAGAGAGGAAGGGAAAAAGATAGTCAGAAACATCAATGAGAGAGACATCGATCAGCCGCCTCCTGCACGCCCCACTGTGGAGATGTGCCCACAAGCAAGGTACATGCCCCCAACTGGAATTGAACCCGGGACCTTTCAGTCCACAAGCCGACGCTCTATCCTCTGAGCCAAACCAGTCTCGACAAGGTTATTATTGATAGGTACTTATTTTTTGCTATTTTAGGTCTTTATGCCTATGTTTCTCTATTTCTTTTCCTTGAAGCAATCCCTCTAGCATTTTTAAAATATATTTTATTGATTTTTAACAGAGAGAAAGGGAGAGGGATAGAGAGTTAAAAACATGGATGAGAGACATCGATCAGCCGCCTCCTGCACGTCCCCTACTAGGGATGTGCCCGTAACCCAAGATACATGCCCTTGACTGGAATCGAACCTGGGACCCTTCAATCCACAGGCTGACACTCTATCCACTGAGCTGAACCAGCTCCAGCACTAGCATTTCTTGTAATGCTGGTTTGGTGGTGATAAACTCCTTTAGCCCTTTTTTGTCTGGAAAGAACTATTTCACCATCTATTTTGAATGCTAGCCTTGCTGGATATAGTAAACTTGGTTTTCAAACCTTGCTTTTTATTACCACGAATACAAACTTTTTTCTACCTTGTCTTATCATTCACTTATCCAATCCCCAGCTTCCGCTAATCTGTTGTGTATTCCTTTCAATGTGTTCTTTATTTGTGCTGTCATTTTTATTTCTATTTTCATTATTGTTATATCTTTTTTCATGCTGTTGAGCATCTTTACCATCATTAATCTAAACTCTATATTAGATAAATTTCTTATATCCATTTCATTTATCTCTTCTTCTGAAGAATTCTCTTATTCTTTCATTTTGGGGTTAGTTTTTTTGTCTCCCCATTTTGGATGCCTGTTTGGGTTTGTGACTATGTATTAAATAAATCTGTTACACCTCTCAATCTTTAGTGCAGGACAGTGACAAACACGGTTTTTTACTAATTAGATCAGGCAGAGACTCAGAGTCTCCAAAAGACCACCTCTGCCTGCAGGCTGATTGGGTTCAGTCTTGAATAGTCCTCAATCATCCACAGGTGTGGTGAGAGTTTTTCCAACAGGGTTGGGTAATTGCTTTTGCCCTAAGGCTAACTGTTATTCCCAGGCTCTTCTTAGGCCTCATAAACTCCACAATGGGAGGCAAGGTGTTTTACAATATGGTGGGTCAACAGTATTCCCCCCAGGCAAAACCACCTAGATAGCAATTGTCTATGTGAAAAATATGACCTACATGAAAAAGATGACAAAAGTCTCACATAGCAAAAGAGGGAAGGAATTGGAAAAAATTTTTCATGCAAATGGAAACCAAAAAAACCTGGGGTAGCAATACTCATATGTGACAAAACACACTTCAAAAAAGTTTGAGGTAATGATCCAGCACAGGAAACCTCGATGTCTGCCTTCTAAGTTCTAATCCTATAGCCCCTCTAGGTTATGCTCACTCAGCTCCAGTCCATTCCACATTCCCTCTATCAGACCACAAGGTGAGAGGGTCCACAGGTAATTTTGTGCATTGGCCCTCTAAGTGGTTGCCTGCATTTCCAGCCATCCCTCCCTGGCAGACAGCAACCCTGGTGCTTTTCACAGCCAGATATTATGTGGCTATCCTTATCAGTGCTGGTGCTTTCTGCTGGGGAGGGGGGGTTCAACTTGGGGATTAGACCCCAGAGTTCTCAGTGGCAGTCCCCCACAGCTGATATCTCTCTCCAGAACTTCAGTTGCTGTCTTTGGGAGCCGAGCCAGCGCTTTCACACCTCTGCCCCATTCTACTAGTCTCTATGCAGTCTCCACTTTCTGTCTTTGGTTATCAGGGTTCTCTCCAGTGAGTCTTCAATTGATGATCCAGAGATTTTTTTTCTATATTTTAGTTGTATTTCCAGTTTGGTCCTGGGATCATGTCTGTGCAGCATCCACTTACTCTGCTGCAATTTTTAATCTTCATTGTTCTGTTCTGTTTCAATTATAGAAAGCATATTCTAACCTGGCTGGGAATTATACATCCAAGGACATGAGAGTTAACATTCTCCTTTTCCAAGAACTGCCTGTCATCATGGAAAGAGTAACAACCTTGTTGCTGGAACAATCTGGTCCCAGAGGTGCCCACCCTTTGGGGACCTCAGCCTGCATTCCCTGTAACATATAACCGTGATAACCATGCCTATAATTCCCAATTTCCTATGTAATCTTTGTCCTTCTACACAATATAAGCAGCTTGCTGATGGGGAAGGATAGAGCAAATTTTCATGGATGACCTGCTGCTCTCCCAATACTGCAAGCATTATTGTTTTTTTGTTTGGTTGATTGGTTTTCTGCAGGCATTGTTGGGATAAATGCTTATACATGATTCAACCCCGTCTCAGTTTAATTAGCTCAGGTAGTGGCAGGCAGCACAGACTCATCAGTTCTCCAGTTTCATTTCTAATGGACCATCCTATATATTAAAGAGCTAATATGCAAATGGTCATCACACCCTCATGCTGTCATGCCATAAGGGCTCAGACACTCAACACTGGGGAGAGAAGAATGGGGACCAGCTAGGCACAAATGAGCTCACAAGAGAGGAATGGGGACCAGTCAGGCTGCCATCTGGGAAAGGGACAAGCCGCACGATCCCAGGCGCCAGTGGCTGTGCTGGCCTGCAGTCCGAGAGAGGGACAATTCGCATGCCTCATGGTCCCCACGGTACCGGGTGCCAGTGGCTGCACCTGCAGCTCAGGAGAGGGAGAAGCTGCCTGTCCTGCAGCCCAGGCAAAGCCACCTGCCCATGATCCCCTGCAGTTGTGACTGGCCCGGGCAAAGCTGGCCCCAGTCCTGGTTGCCTGCAGCTGGCCAGAGGGAGGGAATCCTGAGTCCCGGGTGCAGAACAAGATAGAGGCAGTTAGAGGTGATTAGGCAGGCAGGCAAAGGTGGTTAGGGACGATCAGGCAGGCAGAAGTGGTTAAGGGTGATCAGGCAGGCAGGCAAGCAGGCAAGCAGTTAGGAACCAGTGATCCTGGATTGCAAGAGGCAGTCAGACATCCCCCAAGGGGTCCCGGATTGAAGAGGGTGCAGGTCATCGGGCTGAAGGACCTCCCACTAATGCACAAATTTCATGCATGGGGCCTCTATTAGTAAATAAAAACCCATCTCATGGTCAGATTATAAAACGTGAAACAGTGTATATTATGCCCTGCAACTAAAAATGAATGTTATACTAAATGAAAAATATAAACAGTAAGACAGTCAACAAAACCTGGATCATAATAACCTGTATGTTAAAATAATACAGAGTGCTTTTTATTTTATTATTTAAAATATATATTTTATTGATTTTTAACAGAGAGAAAGGGAGAGGGATAGAGAGTTAGAAACATGGATGAGAGACATCGATCAGCCGCCTCCTGCACATACCCTACTGGGGATGTGCCTGTAACCCAAGATACATGCCCTTGACTGGAATCGAACCTGGGACCTTTCAGTCCATAGGCCGACGCTCTATCCACTGAGCCAAACCGGTTTCGGCCAGAGTGCTTTTTATAATAAAGTCCCTGAACTGCTTCCTATTTACCTGCCTTTAACTTTGGAGAGAAAAAAATTTTCAACCTTGACTTTCATCCAAGGTTTTTTATTGTCTTGCCTCATCCCCAATGGTCTTTTGTTCAACAGAGCAAACACTATGATACTTCGTAAGAATAAGCCTTCCTATCAGCATGGGACCTCATTATCCAACCAAAAGTTTGGTCATCTTTAGGATTGATTTATGACCAAAAGGGTGGAGGTGTGGATGAAAACAAGCTCTGGTAAGGCCTGTGTTGTAGCCATGTAAATTCAGAGACCTAAAGTAGCCATAAAAGATAGTATGAAAATGAAACTTTTTAACTAAAAGCAGTTTATATCATGGAGTCCTGGCATAGGCGAGAAACTTCCCTGAAAAAAATGTCAATCTTTACCGTAACTAAGCCTGTCTTACATCTATGTGTTTTGCATCTATGATAACACACCTTTGGAATGTCAGGGTAGCTCCCCTTTATCCAGACCCCTCAGGACACAACCAGTGCACCGGGGTAGAAGCCATAAATCTTCTCCTTATTGTTATCATGTTAATTGTGTGTTTTTTAAATATATTTTTTATTAATTTCAAAGAGGAAGAGAGAAGGAGAGAGAAACATCAATGATTAGAGAGAATCATTGATCAGCTGCCTCCTGCACACCTCCCACTGGGGAGCAAGCCGCACCCCAGGCATGTGCCCTTGGCCGGAATCGAACCTGGGACCCTTTAGTCCACAGGCTGATTGATGCTCTATCCACTGAGCCAAGCCAGCTAGGGCTCATGCTAATTGTTGAATATTAGCCATCCTGTACCCACCTATGTAAAAGAAGTATATGTCTATCATTTCACTTTTTCTCCAATCCCAGAGTTCCTGACCCCACTTTGCTTTCTCCTACCTCACTAATTTATCATCCATGGATTTTATGTAACCTACTTGCATCTTCTTCTTTTTTAAAAAATATATTTTATTGATTTTCTTACAGAGAGGAAGGGAGAGGGATAGAAATTCAGAAACATCGATGAGAGAGAGACATCGATTAGCCACCTCCTGCACGGCCTCTACTGGGGATGTGCCGACAACCAAGATACATGCCCTTGACCAGAATCGAACCTGGGACCTTTCAGTCCGCAGGCTGATGCTCTATCCACTGAGCCAAACCAGTTTCGGCAGCATCTTCTTTTTTGATTGGTAGAAAATAAGTTGGAAAACTGCCATGCTCTGGAGAATTATCTCAATCTGTTGAGATTTTGCTTCCTGGCAATTGTTGACTCAAATAAACTCACAAAAATTCTCTATAGGTTTGAATGTTTCTTCCATTGACATTGATATGTCTTTGTGGGGGGTGGGGTGATGTTTACAAACTTTATTTCTTCAACTACTTATTTAGCCTTGTTTTCCCTTTCTCCCCTCCCCTGTGGGACTCCTATGACATATATATTATAATCCATATATACAGTATAAAAGGCTAACATGCTAAGCATCTGACAGTCCAACCCGTCACTATGATGTGCACTGACCACTAGAGGTCAGACGCTCAACACAGGAGCTGCCATGATGCTCACTGGCCCGTTTGGCTTCCCCCAAGTGAGTCACAGACCCCGCTATCACCCTAGAGTGACACCCCACCAAATCACAGCGACACTGCCAAGACCCATTGCACAAAATGTGGCCCACAGCCCAGCCCAGCCCAGAAAAAGTTGCTGTGGGCACCGGGTAATAGCAATTCCTGGCCTCCTCTTCCCTAGCGACTATCCTCCTTGCAGTTTCTTCAGCCCAGGAACACAGGTGGAAACATTTTACACTATAACCAAATGTCCGTGAAGCATTTTCTCATGTCTCATCTCATTGAATCCTCACCGAAGTCTTGGAATAGGTAGATAGGAGACTCAATGAAACACTGTTTTCTTTTCATTAGCCAGAAAACAGATTTAGAACACTTAGAAACTTGACCTGACTGAAAAGAATTAAGAAATGGTGGACCTTGAAAATGACTTTAGGTTTTTTTCACTGTGCAGAATATACTCAAACACTGCTGCAGTTAAATATTTTACCCTTTGTTTGCTCTGCATAATCCACAGTAATAATGTGCTTTGTGTTGATATTTATTGCTGTGTGGCTGACAATTACCTGGAAGAAAAGTTGAGATGCTTCACTGGGCTGGAAAAAGTTTAGCTAAATCAGAAAGCAGTTCTAATTAAGCAAGATTTTTTCTATATATATAAAAGGCTAAGTAGACTCGCGCATGCGCTATACATGTAAATCTCTCACTGGTGCCAGTCACACACATGTTTTGATCTGTCATTGTCAATCATGAATTTTGTTGACACTTCTATTATACAGAAAGGGCAAATAGTGATATTAAAATATTCCTTCTAATTAATGTTCTTTCAATGTGCATGAATTCATGCATGGGAACACTAGTCTTTCTAATAATCTCACAGGTCTCTGAAGCAGACTATTTTATCTCTTCTATAAGATTGAATTATTTGTTGGTTGTCTTAATATTCACTGAGTTGTTTCTCTGTAACTTCATACTGACAGATTAGGCTGTGTATTATCTGAGCCCATTCAATTAGTTTTTTAAATGTTTCAGTTATTATTTTCAATTCTATAATTTCCATTTGGTTCTTCATGCCTCTATTTCTTGCTAACACTTTCTAATTTTTATTTGCTCAAATGTTTTTGCAATTGCTCATTAAAGCATATTTATGATGGCTACTTTAAAGTCTTTGTCACATAATTCTAACAGCTCTGTTATCTCTGTTGGCATCTATTAACTTTTTAAAAAATGTTTTTTATTGATCTCAAAGAGAGGGAGGAGAGACAGAAACATCAATGAGAGAGAAACATCAATTGGCTGCCTCCTGCATGCCAACTACTGGGGATTAAGCCCACAACCCAGGCATGTATCTGAACTGGGAATTGAACCAGTGACCTTCAGGTGCTTGGGACAATGCTCAACCAACTGAGTAACATTTGTCAGGCCTATTGATATTTTTTATAGACTATTTTGTAGGTTCATAGCAAATCTTGATTTTTACTCAAATTGAGATTTTTCTGGTTTTGGTATTTTGATTTTTTTATATTGAAATGTGTACATTTTGGGCATTATGTTTTGGGATATTATTTAAACTTTCTGTTTTAGCTGGATTCCTCTGACACTGTCGTGACTAAGACAGTGGGAATACCACCTTCTGCCAGATGTGGGTAAAAGTCTAGGCTCCTCATTCAGTCTTGACACCTGAGAAGAGGAAGGCCTCTTTGTTACTGTAAACAGGGATGGAAATTCCAGTTTCCCACTAGTCATCCACTGATAACCATACTGTCTAGAACAGATAAGGCTGGTTTCACCAGCACTAAAGTGTTGTGTGGCCTTGTTAACACTGGGAAGTGGTGAAAATTCTACCTCTCCAGTAACCATCCCTGACACCACCCAGTAAAGAGGTTGAGGAGTGTGGGTACCTCATTACTGCTGGGCTGGGGTAGAACTTTCAGTTCCCCAAATGGTCTACAATTTCACCATAAAAGGGGGTGCTGTTTCATAACCACCAGGTGGGGATGATAGTCCCATTTCTCTATTCATCCTTTTCTGACACCACTCCTGTAAAGGGGAGGAGTCTTTAGTCTGGCCAATGTGAAAATCCAGGTGCCCCCCACACGACCTTTGTTAGTAAGGGTGGGGTCAGTTTTTTCTGTAGTATTTGGCTGGAGGAGAGCAGTAAACGTTTTCAGTATTACTAGGCTGTCCCTTTCTTTATTCTTTGCCTAGGGGAAGGCTTTATTTTGGACTTGTCTTCTTTTTTAAAATATATATTTTCTTATTGATTTCAGAGAGGAAGGGAGTGAGGGAGAGATAGAAGCGTCCATGGTGAGACTCATTGATTGGCTGCCTCCTACCTACCCCACACTGGGGATCGAACCCACAACCTGGGCATATGCCCTCCTTCCTTGTTCATAGGTCAAAGCTCAATCCTGAGCCACGCCAGCTGGGCAGGCTTTTTTTCTTTTTCTTCAAATGGCATTTCAGGGTTGCCAGCTTTTCAGCTCCAAGCCTGGGATACATGAGGCAAAAGAAAAACAATAAAAAACAGCCAGCTCGTCCCATGGTCCCAAGTCTGTCTGCTTTCTTTTCTCCATTTTAAAAACTTATGTTTGTTTTCTATAAACATCCAGAATTTTTATTTGTATTTAGCAGGAGATAGAACAAATTATATCTTCTCAAGCTTTCCTGAAGCAGAATTCCCTCTTCTAAGCCAGGGCAAGTGGACAAGAAAACTAAACAAGGACAAACAGTTTGGGAAGCTTGCAGTAAAACCTTATCTTCCCCAACCAAAGACACCTATCCTCCCTAACCAGAGAATACTGGAAAGGAGAGGGAAAGGGAAGGGAAAAGGGGATTTAATCTCACCCATTGAACAAAGAAGTCAGCAGTCTTAGGACTTGCCAAGATAAAATTAGCAAATGTTCTCAGAAAAGCCACAACAAATTAAAAGGATCTTGAAATCTAGTCTGATGCTCAAGATATACAGTAGAGGAATCTTGAAGCATTTAGATAGAAAAGTATAAAAATCTTGAATCCCCACTAGGTTGTGGGCTCAGATTAGCTGGGTGGCCCACTTGTGCCATATGCCAAGTGTACTTTTAATAAATTTGTTTGCATTGCTTCTGTTAGGGACAAAAATAGAATATTGGAGACTGGCTATAGTTATAAGAAATATTAATCACACTCTATTAATTGTGATTGCCTTGTTCTGATTAAATAAAGGATATTCTAACCTGGCTGGGAGTTGTATGCCCCCGAACCTGGGAGTCAATCTTGGAATGAGGTCCATTCTTATTCACGAACTGCCTAATATCATGAAAAGATTAACAACCTTGTTGCCCAAACATTGGAGAACCACCCCAGCTAGCATTGCCTACTTCCCCAACCTGTAATTCCTACTTCCCTATGTAATCTGGTTTATGTGGGGGGCAGGGAGAGGTGAAGAAGAGATTTTTGTGGCTGACTTGCTCTCCCATACTGGATAAATGCTCATATATTATTCAATCCTGTCTCTGCTTAATTGGCTCAAGTAGTGACAGGCAGCCTGGATCCATTGGTTGTCTGGGTTCACTTACTTAATTTGTTTTGCTTTGCTACAATGCTATTGTCTGTCACTCATCTGAAGTCTTTCTTATGAGACTGACAAAAGCCGAGGAGGGGACAGCCCTCACACTTCAACTCAGAAAGCTGTCTGATAACATCTTTTCTGGCGCTGATAACACTGCTATTATGTTTAAATTATTATGTACACCCTGTAGTCTGTTCTTTTCTTGCCCCTTTAAATGTCTGTCATACAGATAGGGACTATTTTAGACCTGTTGCCAGAAGCAAGAACAGTACCAGGTGTTAGACCAGTGTGGTGAGACTGAACCTTGGCTTAGCAACCACGTTACTTGAGTTCTGGCTAGAAAAAAATTCAGTCAAGACTCAAATTATGAGACGGTTTATTTAGAAAGTCACAGAGGTAGAAATGAGTGATAGAAGAAATAGGCTCAGGAGGTAATGCGCCTACCGAGAGAAAGGAGGAGTAGGGAGAGAAAAAAAGGTTTGGGCATGCTCCTGAGAGAGTGCGCTGGGTCCTCTATCCTGTAGAGGTTTCCAGGGGAGCTTCCCGGAGACCATCTCAATAAAATATGCATCAGCTTTCCAAGTGAGTCATTTTGAGGTGAGGTCTCCACTGATTGGTTAGTGCCAGTGCAGGGAGTTGTCAATGCAGTTGGTCCTGAGGTCAGCATCAGTGTTGTTTATCAGATTTTGCTGCTTCTTTGGACCTGGAGCTGAATACAACTGAGGCCTAGATATTATCTCTATATACTACATGAGAATGATATGAAAAGTCAAAGGATCCAAACTGCATGACCAATCAATCGTATGCTACAGGAGGAGAGGTGCGGGGCAAGGTCCTTGTTTTCCCAGTCATTCCCATTGCGAAGCACTCAGGACTTTCCTCCCTGGTGACCTCTGCTCATGTCTAAATGCCTACTACAGATCTATTTATATTTTTCTTTTCTCTCATAATTTTAATTTCATATTCCCCAGTCCAGTGATAACTTATCAAGCTGTAAAGATTGATTGATTTGGTACTCTGCCATATCCAGTCTGCTAATTATAGTTCCTAAGTACAATTGCTTCATTTTACTTCAAATCAATTAGCCTTCATTTGTTCACTTATAAAGTAAAAAAATTGAAATCGTCTTTAGCTTCCCAATTTATCTCTAAAGATGCACTATTACAATAATTGTTTGAGAACTAATAATTACTAGTGATGTAAATTTCTATTTCCTCATCTGAAATAGGAAAAAACACGTTAAATTAACAGATTTGTAAATTCTATTTCCTAATCTGTAAAATAGAAATAAGTGACTACACTTCATAGATTTGATATGAACATGACACAAGATAAAGGTTTTAGAACAGTGAGTGCAGCAAATATTAAAGACTCAATTATTGGTAGTTACTATTTATAAACCTATGATTACTGAGTGGGCAAAGGCAGATAGGTAGAGGAACGGCTCAATAAAAGAGTAGTAAGTGACCTCTGCTTTTGATAATGAGTACATTTTGATAGCCGATAATTAGGAAATATGGCAGAAGGATATACCAAATAGGAAAAAAAGCTTAAGAAAAATTGCTAATGTAGAAAAAAATGCAAAGCGAGTTCTGGAACCCTCAAGCAATCTATTTTTAGTTTATAAAGTACATACATTTTTAAAAGTGAGTAAAATATGAAAGACTCATATTTATTCTTAGTATAGCAAAATAAAATTAACTTTTTTATTTTCCTGGGATATATATGAAATTGCATGTTTACCCAATAACCACATTCTGTATGGGTCTCTCATCTCAAAACATTGGCTTCTCCTTGCCATTTCCTTCCTAGGTTATGTACTGGTGTGGAATCTTTCAGTTATATCAGCAACCCAAGCAACCAGACATTCAACCATTTCAACTAAATAAAGTTAGAAACAATAAAAACTGGATCTGTTTATAGGTTAAAAGAAAAAAAAAAGTGAACCTGGCTGGTGTGAGTCAGTGGTTGAGCATCGACCTATGAACCAGGAGGTCATATTTGATTGTAGTCAGGGCACATGCCCAGGTGTGTAGTCCATCCCCAAGAGGCAGCCAATCAACGATTTTCTCTCATCAATAGTGTTTTTATCTCTTTCCCTCTCACTTTCTCTCTGAAATCAATAAAAATACATTTTTAAAAAAGAAAAAAAAATGTGTCTGAAATAATCCGGAAACCTTACACCAGAAAGTCCAACTATAAGACCTCTTTAGCCCCTACTTATTAGTCCTGTGGGCACAGCCGCTGCAGTCTGCCATCTTAACCCATACTTCCCTCCACTACTATCAGTGCCATTGGTAATGGCACTAATCTGCTAATGTGCTAAATCTCCATAAAGGTTCTACCTCTGCTTTCTACCTTACCTTAGCCATGCTTTTCCTAAGGGTTTCTATTCTCCTGTTGCCCTCTAGAATTGATGTTGCTCATTTCCCATGGATTCCAGAAAAAAGTTGGATATCTTTTGTTGCCTATACATTTCTATACCTAATCCTCACATAAAAGTCCTTCAGTGAGAGCTATGTCTATGTTTATATCCCTTCCTATATTTCAACTGCTTATCTCCCTATACTGTAACTTGCTCAAAAACTCATTCTGGAATAGTTTTGAGAACACTCCTAGATCTAAGTTTTGTGCATGTGTGCTTTACAAAAAACCTTGCATTTCAGCTAGATTTTTATCAAATTTATGAGGGTAATTTTAAGGAATTGTATATCTAAGCTTATTTTCACAGCATGAGCTGTTTCAACTAAGTTTAACTGATTTCCAAGTTGTGGGTTGGATTATGTCTCCAAAATGATATGTTTAAGCCCTAACCATAGTACCTGTGAATGTGATTTTATTTGGAAACAGGATCTTGGAAGACATAATGAAGTTGAAATGTGATCATACTGGACTAGGATAGGCCTCAAACCCAATAGTTTATCCTATATAGTTCTATATAATAAAAACATAATATGCAAATTGACTGAATGGCCAAATAGCGGAATGAAAATCCGGACAACCATCCAGGACCATGCTATGACACCCACTGGCACCAGGTCAGCCATGGCAGGTGTGATGTGATTGGTCGGGGGCCCAGCAATCACCCCATGATTGCCCTACAGGGGGAGGTCCAGGCCACTTTTAGGGAGCGATTAATTGGGGGACTCTGGTGAGTAGGCAGGTCCTTTCTCTGAGGGAAGCCTAGATCCCAGAAGCCAGAAGGAGAAGCCTGAGTCCCAGATGCTTCTCCTGGCAGCCAGTGGAAGAAAGGCTTACTCTTGCATGAATTTCATGCACTGGGCCTCTAGTATACTCATAAAGTGGGAGGTGTGGAGACACATAGTGGGGCCAAAGGGTAGAGGGTCATGTGAAGATATTGGGATGGTGATTCAGGCAAAAGCCAAGAAATGGGCCACAAAAGTTGTATGAGGCAAGGAAGGATTCCTCCCTAGTCCCTTCAGAGTCATCATGGCCCTGATCATACCTGTGGGTTTTGGACTACTAGCCTCCAGAACTGTGAGAGAAGAGCAAAATACCAAACTTAGGGCTTAACAAAATATTTGATGACTTAAGTTTTTTTTTTAATATTTTATTGATTTTTTACAGAGAGGAAGGGAGAGGGATAGTTAGAAACATCGATGAGAGACATCAATCAGCCGCCTCCTGCACGCCCCCTACTGGGGATGTGCCTGCAACCAGGATACATGCCCTTGACGGGAATTGAACCTGGGACCTCCCAGTCTGCAGGCAGACGCTCTATCCACTGAGCCAAACCGGTTTCGGTGTGACTTAAGTTTTGTGGTATTTTTTCTTTTCCTTTTTTAATATACTTTTATTTATTTAATTTTATTTATTTCTGAGCAGAAGGGGGAAAGAGAAAGAGATTGAAACAACAATGTTTCCTAGGAAACAAACTCCTCACTCACTGAGGAATTCAATATTAGCATTTTCATTTTCTCTATCTCTACTTTATCATTATCTGCACAGAAAACTTAGATCAATTTGCTGGTCCCCCTCTTCTCACAAATATTTTCACAATGGTAGAGAATAGAAATGAATGAAAACATATCATCCTATATAATAAAGAGGCAATATGCAAATTAACCCTCACACCTTCACAAGATGGCACCCTACAACTAAGCCAGCAGGGGGGTTAGTGAGGGACAACCAAATAACTGAACAAGAATGCTGTGTGGAGCAAACAAGCTGACAGGGGGGTTAGTGAGAGATGACTAAATGACTGAACAGCAGGCTATATGGGACAACCAGGCCAGTGTGTGTGGGGGGGGGGGTGTAGGGGGAGCTGTGAAGGGCAACTAGGCTGGCAAATGGGGGCAGTTAGGGGTGACCAGGCCTGCAGGGGAGGGCAGTTGGGGGAGACCAGGCCAGCAGGGGAAGGCAGTTAGGGGTTACCAGGCTGGCAGGGGAGGACAGTTGGGGGTGACTGGTCCAGCAGGTGAGGGCAGTTGCAGGTGATTGGGCTGTCAGGGGAAAGTTAGGCATTGATCAGGTTGGCAGGGGAGTGGTTAGGGGATGATCAGGCTGGCAGGCAGAAGTGGTTAGGGGCCATCAGGCAGGTGAATGCTTGGAAGCCAGAAGTCCTGGATTGTGAGAGGGTGGTTTGACTGCCCACAGGGATTGGGCCTAAACCAACAGTTGGACATCCCCTGAGGGGTCCTGGATTGGAGAGGGTGCAGGCTGGACAGAGGGGGACCCCCCCCCCATGCACAAATTTTTTGCACCGGGCCTCTAGTATGTATTATAAACTAAAGTTTAAAAGGAAAGTGTATATCTGTTTAATTTATATAAGATTTGAAAGCTTAAATATAATAGACTAGAGGCCCAGTGCATGAAAATTCATGCACTAGGAGGAAGGGGTCCCTCAGTCTGGCCTTCCCCTTCTCACAATCCGGGAACCCTCAGGGGCGAGAGGCGACCCAGTGATCAGAGGAAGGTGATGCCCCCATCACATCTCTGCTACTGCCACTGCCAAGAGAACAAGCTTCAACTGGTCACTGTTACCTGAGCCTTAGGTGGCCCTGGGCGGCTGGCAGCCACCATCCAAGGCTTACCTACATCTTGGGCTGGCTCTGGGTGGCTGGGGCCTGAGGGAACTGGGGGACTCCAGAGGCAGGCGCATGGCAAAGCCCCAGTGGGGCTGGGGAAACTTACTGGCTGTGGGTGCCGCCATCTTTGCAACAGCATGAGGGTCAATTAGCATACTCCCTCTTTATTAGGTAAGGTAACTCCTTGATTGGTTGAATGGCTGATTGGACGACCAGTCACTTACCATATTATGCTTTTATTATATAGAATTTTTTATTATTCTAGTAAGACTCCAAGTTGGTCAAATAGAAATTTTACAAGGAATGCAATATAGAATTTTGTTGTTCACTTTTATTAAACTGGAGGCCCAGTGCATAAAATTTATGCACAGGTAGGGTCCCTAAGATTGGTTGGCGATCAGGGCTGATCTGTAGGGTGACCAGCGAGGCGATCAGGGGATCCTGCCTGCTAACACCTGCCTTGGCTGGCCTGGGGCCTGCAGGCTTGGGGCAGCTCCTGCGTAAAGCATCTGCCCCATTGGTCAGAACGCATGATAGTGACCTCTCATTCTGCCATTCAGTCAATTTGCATATTAGGCTTTTATTATATCGGATACTTCTACTTATTTAAAAGAAAAAATATAGTAAATCATCCATAATCATACCTATTCAGAAATCTATCATACACTAGGACTTTCATTGCACTGCAAACATATGTAGGGTCAGCAGGAAAAGAGACTTAGGATAAAATGCATATCCTAATATATAAAAACCCTGGGTCATAATGATCAGTAACAACTGAAGCTCAACCAACCAGAAGTCAGCCCCAGCACTGACTGCTGAGAGGGCTACAAATCAGGGCCAGAGAGGCCTGGAGAAGCAGAGACTGATCCATAGCCTCTGTGGCAGTTTTTGGTCAGCACTTGCCTCTTTCTCTCCCAGTCTGGCCAGCACCCACACCTCCATTTCTCTCCAGAACTCCACCAGGGCTGCTGATCAGCCCCACCTTTCTGATCAGGCCCCATTGATAAGCCCAGAGACACTGACTAGCATAGAAACCAACCAATGAGAACCAAATTGGCCAGCAGGGGAGGGCAGTTGGGGGCAATCATGCTGGCATGCAGAGGCAATTGGTGTGATCAGACAGGCAGGCAGGTGAGCAGTTGGGAGCCAGTGGTCCCAGACAGTGAGAGGGATGTCCAACAGGCCTAAACCAGCAGTTGGACATCTCCCAAGGGTTCCCCAATTGGAGAGGGTGCAGGTTGGACTGAGGGAACACCCCCCACGCATGAATTTCATGCACTGAGCATGTAGTTCTATATATATAAAAGCCTAATATGCAAATAGACCTAATAGCAGAAAAACTGAACCAGTCGCTATGACATGCACTGACCACAACGGGATGCATGCGCAACATGGCAGGTGTCAGCAGCAGCAGCAGAGCATGGACATGGCAGGCATCGACTCTGGCGGGGTGGTGAAGCAGGTGAGGGGGGCGTCAGACCAAGGCAGGGCACTGGTCACTGTCATCAGGGCTAGCCTCTGGTGGTTACTAAAAATTCTTTGCTCTCATGTGCTGCAATCCCACTGGGCCCTTGCACCTGCTGCCGGCGCTAGCCCTGCTCAGACCCACTGCCAATACTGGAGTTACTGATCACACCCGCTGACAGCACCCAGGTCCGGCCCCAACCGCTTGTCGCCGTCAGCAGGTGTAAGTGGCAGCTACTGGGCCTGATGGCCCTTCCGGACATTTCCACCTCCCCCTGTTCCAGAGGGGTGATCAGGGCTGGCAGCCACCTCTGAAACCCACTGCCGGTGACAGTCCCACTCATATCCACTGCCATTGCTAGAGTCACTTGCTCACACCTGCAGCCAGCATGGGCCCTGATCGCCCCTGAGGTTTCCTCCACTCACACTGACAGCTCTGGCTTGGCTCGCACCTGCTGCAGGTGCGAGTGGGGCCAGCATAGTCAGTATGTAGAAACAGTGGTGGCAGTGGGAGCAGGGTTGCTGGCAGACAGGGCGTCAGGGGCCACAGTGGGAGGGGCCAGGCAGGGACGCAGATGGAGGGCCAAGACCTGCCTCTGTGCCCATTGCAACCTTGTACCCCACAGTTCAAGGTGCATGAATTTGTGCACTGGGCCACTGGTGTCCTAGAACTTTCCCACCCTATTCCAACCATGCCTCTTGGCAATCCTGAATGGAGACAGATCTCTAAAAAGGTCTGAACCTTCCAACTTACACATAGCCCTATGAGGCCAGCCTGAATGGTTATCCATAACTGTTGAAAGAAAAGATCCAGGTCAAGACCATGAAAAAATTGGGAGTCAGTTGTCCTCTCTTAATAAGAACTCCATCTCCCATCGTTTTAGGCATCCAAGTATAATAAATTTTAAAATGATAAAAATGTCTTTAGAATCGGCTTTGTTCCAGTTTTAAAATAACTGGGTAAATCTATCAATTTGTTTTTAATTTTTGCTTTGTGAATACCCTCAGGCTATATTATTTAGGAACATACAAGACTAGAGTCATTACTTCTTCCTGGTGAACTGAAACTTTTACCATTCTCTAGTGACTTTAATTCTATGCATATGCCTTAAAGATTATTTTGTTTGGTATTTAAATACAACAGCTTTTTCTCAGATACTATTTGCCTTGTATATCTTCTGTATTTTGTCACTTGAGTCATTATGATTTCATAGAAGAGTGAGATAGAAACATCGATGAAAGATAATCATTGATTGGCTGCCTTCTGCATGCCTCACACTGAGGATCAACCCACAACCCAGGCATGTGCCCTTGACTGGAAACAAACTCAGGAACTTTTGGTCTGCAGGCCAACTTCTATCCACTGAGCCAAACTGAGCAGGGCCATATCTTTTTAGATACATCCCTTATAAATACCTTATAGGTACTTTAAAACAAACTTTCATTTCACAATCTTTGATTTTAACTGAATACTTGAGTCCATTTCCATGTTTTAGGATTACTTATATATTTAGATATATATTGTTTCTACTTGTTTTTAACTCACTTTCTTGCCTTTCTTTGGTTTCTCTATTCTTTTCTTCTAGTTCAAAAGTTCTACCTGCCACCCATGCCCCCTTCCTCTTAGTGGCTGCGCTGGTTATTTTAACATGCACAGTACACTTAAGTCAATGTCTGCCAACCACCTGAAATAAAAGAACCTTAGAATGCTTTAATCCAGTGATTTTTTTTAACCTTTTCCGTTTCGTTGCACACATAATTACTAAAATTCTAAAAAATATATTTCCTTACCTTACAAAAAAATGGAATAGTTTTTATTCATTCATACCTGACAGCTATTGTTATTGGCTGTTATCTTTTTATTTGATAATCTTTAAGGGAAGAGGTCAGTGTGGCTCAATAAATACTTACAGCATACTTCAAAAATCCCTGAGGCACTTAAGTGTACCTCTTGTGGAACACTGGTTGAAAATTGCCGCTTTAACCCAATAACTCCCAAGTTTGTTTCTCAAAATTTTAGCTTTTAACTCCAGAAAATAGACATCATTGTTTTATACTCACTATTCCTTTAGTCAAATCATTGATATGAAAAGTTCTTTTGCCTATTTAACCCTTGGTATATTTTAGTCTGGACACTGGCATTTTCTTGTTTTACATATCAACCTATTTCCCACAAGATTTCTGATACAGCACTGTTAGAAACTTCATGGCTCCATATGCTAATTAACTCTACCCAGCTAAAGCAGACTCTCCCTAACGTTCACTCCTCCAACTACCATTTATCTTATAAACCTTGACTGACAATGTAGGTGTCCAACGTTCAAGTCACTTATGTCTACATTAGAGGCCTGGTGCATAAAATCTGTGCAGGGGTGGTGAGGGGGTATCCCTCAGCCCAGCCTGTACTCTCTCCAATCCAGCACCCCTAGGGGCATGTCTGTTGGTTCAGGCCCAATTCCTGTGGGCAATCAACCACACCTCTCACAATCTAGGACTGCGGGCTCCCAACTGTCTGCCCGCTCCTAACAGTTTCTGCCTACCAGTCTGATCACCCCCTAACCACTCCCCTGCCAGCCTGATCAACGCCTAACCCTCTCCTGCCAGCCCAAATGCACCCAACTGCCCTTCCCTGCCACCCAGTCACCCCCAACTGCCCTCCCCTGCTGGCTATCTTGTGACCACATGTGCACATCCATCTTGTGTTATGCAAAGGAGTGACAATTTGCATATTACCTCTTTATTATATAGGGTTCTATCAATTAGGATGGAGTAAGATAGATGGACTTAAAGGGTTCAGCTCATCTGCCACCTGACATGAGTAAAAATGATTCTGAATTTCAGATTCAACTTTCCTTTAAGGTCAACACAACCAGTTTTGCTGGGCAGGAATCATAGGTCATGGCCCATAAATACATATTAAAGTATTCCCTGGTTTTGTCTTTGGTCATATGATTTATTTTGATGACTACAAGGCTACTATAACACAAGAGCAGAGTCCAGAGCTAAGTGAAGCACAGGAGATTAAAGAGCAAAAAAATCAGTTTAGGAAAACCTCTTTTGGCTAAAATTGTGTTTTTCCTTCTTTGGGTGACAAATGCAGGTATTTTTTAATGGTGCACAAATACCTGGTTCAATTTCTTAGATTTAGTATATAACATTCTTTTTAAAAAGTAGTAGAGGGACTCAAGATGAGAAAGGACTAAGTTTCATTTAGATAACAGTATATAATTTATGGTCATTCCTCCATAAAAGCTAACAAAAAAATACACAGTAATGATGTGATAAAAGCTTTTTAAAAAGCAGCTTTTGAAATCAAGCTCAAAATGCTGTTTTGCTGATGGTCACCATTACATAAGAAAACTTTTAATTAATAATATTAATATTGCTCTAACCGGTTTGGCTCAGTGGACTGAGTGTCAGCCTGCAGACAGAAGAGTACCAGGTTCAATTCCGGTCAAGGGCATGTACCTTGGTTGAAGGCACATCCCCAGTGGGGAGGTGTGCAGGTGGCAGCTGATCAATGTTTCTGTTTATCCCTCTCTCTTGCTCTCTGTAAAAATATCAATAAAATATATTTTAAAAAATATTATTAATATCAAGTTATACTGTAAATATGGACCAAAGAAAAACCATCTTCAGGAAGGATTGGTTTACATAATAGAATTCTGTTCAGGGTCTGGACCACTTTTCTCATACACATCCTATCCTCTACACCCCTGTAAAAGAAACAAATAGTAACTTGATGGCAGGGGGGATTGCCTTCACGATATCTATGTATATAAAATCATCACATTGTACACTTTAAATATCTTACAATTTTATTTGTAGATTACAAGTACATCTCAAAAAAGTTGGATGGGGGTCAGATGGACCCGAAAGGATGGATGTATTTGTCAAAGTATGGGGAGGAATGAAAGTCTGCAAGTTATAACTGAGATCCAGGTGTTAGCATTTAACTCAAACTGTGGAAAGTTGTGAGCAGTTAAATGATTTTCTATTAAAAATAAAGCAATCACAAACTTATTTTTAATGGCACACACTGTTCCCATAATTTACAGGACAGGAAATTTGACATTCCAGAAAGTTTGTCTAAAAAGACAAGTTACACAAAGGCTGTGTAAACTTTAAGTTATCAAAATTTTCTAAGCTCAAGTGATATGTTGTGAAACGCGTAGACAAACATATAGCATACACTGACATGTAAAAATAAATTAAACAGATTTGGATTATGCTATCATTTTTAATTTTAATAAAATAGATAATTTCATACTACATAGAGAACAAGTCCATCTACTCATTGATAAAATTTTAGAAATATTTTCTATAAAAAGTTTAGCATTTGATTGGGAATAAATCTATTGGAACTTGATTTCTATAGGTACAGCAATCCCATCCTCAACCTTCATGATTTTGAGAAGCTTTAAAAATGCAGAAAAGTACAAAAAAATAAGACAAGGTATCCATATTCCATAATCCAGACCTACCTTATATATATACACACATATATATACATATATATGTATATATGCAGAGAAGTACTATTTTTCTAAAAAACAGAAGAGACTGTAAGCAGTCTCTTGTTCTTTTTAGAGAAGTAGATGTTTACATATAAAAAAATGAAGTCCTCTTTAACCAATTCCCCACTCCACCCCCCCACACTCATCCCCTTCCTTTTTCAAATCTTCACAGGCAGCCACTATCAAGAATTTGGTCTTTATCCTTGCAATCCATTTCAAAAACATTTTAAAAACATAACATACATTTATGTATCTATTACCAATATATAGTAGTGAATTTTTGTAAGGGAAGTTTTAATTCAAATTTACAAAAATGTCATGGTATCAGAATTGTCATTCTGGGTCTTCATTTTCCTCAACATTTTTGATACCATTCTCTGTAATACAGATAGATCTCATTTGTTATATTTTACAGACACATAATATCCCTTAAGTACTTTCTACTTTTTTACTGACAGGCATTTGTTTCCAACTTATGGCTACTATAAATCATGCCACAGTAAATAGCCTGGTACATATTTCCTGAGCATACAAACTCAAGAGTAGAAAAGCTAAATACTTTTAATTCATTATAAGGAATGTTTTCCTACTCCTAGGGTCATAACCATTTCATTTTGCAGCTTTTCAATAGTCCTGTTTGCTTTTTTAATATGTTTTTATTGATTTCAGAGAGAGAAACATCAAAATTGATTGACTGCCTCCTGCACAACCCCTACTGGGGATCGAGCCTGCAACCCAGGCATGTGCCCTGAGTGGGAATGGAATCATTGACTTCTTGGTTCATGGGTTGAGGCTCAACCATTAAGCAACATATGCTGGGCCATAGTCCTGGTTTTAATCTCCACGGATTTTACCTTTATGCATAGTTCATAATCTTTTTTTTCCTTAGAGAACAAATCACCTCCAAATCATTTTTTTATACAGTCCCATTATCTTCTCCAATTCTAATAAATGCATAGGTATTCCAGAATCTCTTCTGTTCTGCTAAAACAATAAAAGTATTTGCTTTTCTAACATGGACAACTTATTGTTATTACAATGGTGAAGATCTCCAGATCAAGGCAGATAGACAGTAATGACAGCATGTCTCCCATTCCCAATTTTAGTGGAAAAGTGTCTGAAGTTTCAGCATTACTTTATTTGTAGGTGTTTTGCTGGGCATAGAATTTTTGTCTTTATCTTCAGTATGAATTCTCTCATATCCCATATGGTTTTAGCTTTTGCTTCCCTCATTTGTGACACTTTCTTTCAGAATTACTATTTTGATGTGGTTGCCATAGGCTGTAAATTTCTGATGAATTACTTTCCAATTTTTAATATATTTACAGTTTTTAATGAGTATGAATTTTCTGGTGTCTAATGTGGTGTGACTTCTGGCTGAAAGCTTTCCCACATTCACTACATTGATAAGGTTTCTTACCTGTGTGAATTCTCAAATGCAGAGCAAGGGTTGAGAATTGAGAGAAAGCTTTTCCACATTCATTACATCCATAGGGCTTCTCACCTGTATGGCTTCTCGCATGCACAGTAAGAGATGAACTTTGAGAGAAAGCTTTCCCACATACATTGCATTCATAAGGCTTATCACCTGAATGGATTCTCACATGTACAATAAGTGATGTTCGTTGAGAGAAGGCTTTTCCACATTCATTACATTCATAGGGTTTTTCTCCAGTGTGAATGTTTTGATGTTTTATGAGGTACTTCTTTTGGCCAAAAGCTGTTCCACATTCACTGCATTTAAAAGGTTTCTCTCCAATATGAATTTTCTCATGCTCAGTAAGGTTTGATTTGCCACTGAAGGTTTTCCCACACTCCTTACATACAAAGGGCTTTTCTCCTGTGTGAGTTCTTTGGTGTCTGATGAGGTTTGACTTCTGAATGAAAGCTTTCCCACAGTCTTTACACTCAAAAGGTTTCTCTCCAGTGTGAATTTTCTGATGCGTAAGAAGGTTTTCCTTCTGGCTGAACGATTTTCCACATTCATTACATTCAAAAAGCTTCTCTCCAGTATGGGTGTTCTGATGTTTAATGACATACTGCTTTTGGCTAAAGGCTTTTCCACATTCATTACATTCAAAAGGTTTCTCTCTATTATGAAAATGCTCGTGCTCAGTGAGATTTGATTTGTGGCTGAAGACTTTCCCACATACCTTACAAGCAAAGGGGTTTCCCCCACTACAAATTCTCTGCTGACTGTGGTGTGACATCTGAAAAGAAGCTTTCCAACATTCACAAGTTCTCTCTCCTGTATGAATTTTTTGATAAGTGATAATTTACTTTTGGCTGAAGGTATTTCCACATTTCTTACATTAGTAGAGATTCTCTGTGACTTTTCAAAGTAAAAGATTTGAGATAAAACTTTATCGTACTGAGTTCAAAGCTTTCTCTCAAAGTATAAATCTTCTAATACTCAGTGAATTGGTATATTCAGTGGTTTCTCTTCAGTATGAGATTTTTTCTGCTCAATGAAATATCACCTAGCTAAAGGCTTTTCAATATTTCTTAGAAGTGCAGGTTTTTCAACAGTCTGACTTCTACAATTCTTAAGGTATGACACGAGTGAAATTTTTCCCACATTCAATAACTTCACAGAGTATGAATCTAGTACGAATGTTCTGGTATCTGATGGGGTTCAAACTTTTTAAACTGAAGGCATTTCTACACTGATTTACATTTAAACAGGGTTATTACCATATGGAGAAAGTATGGCAAGATTTTCAAATCAATAAAATTGATGATTTGTTCATACACAATGTCCTCATGATTAAGTCTAATTGTGTTTCAATTTTTTTCTAGGTAAATTGAAAAGAATGTTGCCTTAAAAGATAAATGGTCTGGGATCAGAGGAAGTATTTTTCCAATTTTCTTGTATTTTCCTCAGTCTGTACTTTAATGAAGATGGATGCAACTTGATTCCCAAGTCTTGCTGCCCCTATCTGCTCATCATCTTCTCAGGCTTTTTCTAAAATGAAATACAAAAGAAACATCATTTAAAAGAGTTAATGTATAAAGTGCTTAGAACTGCAGGTGGCATCTGGTAAACACTCAAATAAATGTTAGCATTATGTTATTATCATTATTTACCATTACTAGCAATAAGATTTCAGATTGTACTTTTTGTGATTAACTCTGCCCATTTCAAAATATTAAAGAAGTCTCATGTCCAATGTCTTCAACTAAGTTTTGAGAAGAAAACCATTGGGAAGAATATCTAGGTAAAAAATTAACATTCACTGGTATACAAAATTTAGATAACTCTTAAAAACCAACATTTCTCATTTCATAATTCAGTAATGAATATTACAAACAATGAAAAATTAAACTAAGAAAGTCTAGCTATGATGCCAAAGTAAGGGAAAAGATTATTCCCTAAACTCCATTAAATGACAAAAGGTAAAATGATCCAAACTCAAGGAAAAGGGATATATGACAAAAGACATACACAGATATTAACAATTTTAAGAAAATATTTTTATTCATTTCAGAGAGAAAGGGAGAGGGATAGAAACATCAATGATGAGAGACAATCGTTGTTCAGCAGCCTACTACATGGCCCCTACTAGGGATCAAGTTCCCTTCATGGGAATCAAACCTGGGATGCTTCAACTCTATCCACTGAGCAAAACCATCTAGGGCTTAACCATTTTTTAATAGCATAAAGCAAATGAAAGATTTTCAACACACAGAAGTTTATAAAGATACTGCAGAAGAGGATGCCAAGGTCAGCAAGCCAATTTGTGCCACAAATTATCAAAGACTCAGAAAATGGAGGGAAAACAAGAAATAAAGGATGGTGAATGAAAAAAATATTATGAGGTTAAGTTGGATCTCCACACTCCCAGTGAGGACACAGGGCCAATCCTTTATATGAAATGGAAGTTATACTTTGCATAAATTTAATCAGAGAGGCTTCCCCAGACTCAGGGAACACCTAACAAATGAAACTTCATGGAAGAGGTGCTACACTGAAACCAATTTGATTAAATTTGCATATAATATGGTGAGACCATCAGCATCTTTCTGGAAGTGATGCAAAAATAAATGTTGGCAATGGTATATGTAAACATGTGAGCAGAACATGAAAAGATCTTTCTCTGAACTGAAAGTGCCATAAAAAACCTCAGTAGAATGCCGATCTAAGATAATAACTGTTGTTTGTATTCACTTCTTTTGCTAAAACAAAGGATCTGGCTATACCTAAGTTCTTGAGAATAAAAATAGTATAATTCTTCTGCAAGGAGGAGACCCTGGATGCATAAGGCATCTTTCTTTTCATCCACTGAAACCTACCAGAGGATTAGAAGCACAAGTTTACCTATTAGTGAATAATTGTTAAATATGACTGTTTAGACAATATTGCACAGACATTTGAGGAACACCACTAACATGAAAGATCAATATCAAAAGAAAAAAAATCCTCTAAGTAAATAAAAGGCTAAATAAATAACATAAACTGAAAACCAATCAGTTATCCTATATAATAAGACCTAATATGCTAAGCGTCTGGTCAACCATTCAACCAAAGCACAATATGTTAATGACTAGAGGCCCAGTGCATGGAATTTGTGCATGGGGTGTGTGTCCCTCAGCCCAGCCTGCACCTCTCCAATCTGGGACCCCTTGAGGGGTGTCCAACAAAACGGGAAATCAGACATCCCTCTCACAATCCAGGACTGCTGGCTCCCAACCACTGCCTGCCTGTCTGATTGCCCCTAACAGCTTCTGCCAGCCAGTTTGCATCTACTACCAATGTCAGAGCTGCTGCTCACACCTGCCCTCCCCTGCTGGCCTGGTTGCCAACCCCCCAACTACCCTCCTTTGCAGGCCTGGTCCCCCCACCAACTGCCCTCCCTTGCAGGCCTGGTCCCCCCACCAACTGCCCTCCCCTGTAGGCCTGCTCCCCCCAAAATGCCCTCCCCTGCTGGCCCAGTCACCGCCAATTGCCCTCCTCTGCCAGCCCAGTCACCCTTAACTGCCCTCCCTGTAGGCCTAATCCACCACAACTGCTGTCCCTTGCCAGCAATCTTGAGTCCACATGGGGACGGCCATCTTTAACCACATGGGGTGGTCATGTGTGTTGGAGTGATGGTCAATTTGTATAATACTTTTATTAGACAGGATATGCTAAGGCTGCTCAACTGCTCACTATGATGTGCACTGACAGACAAGGTGCAGTCAAATAGTCGACCAGTCGCTATGACATGCACTGACCACCAGAGGACAGTCAACTGGCTGACCAATCACTATTATCTGACCACCAGGGGGCAGATACTCCAACTGGCAAGTTAACTTGCTGCTGAGGTCCGGCCAATTGGCACTGAGTGAGATGGGCTGAACATGTCCTTGGACCCTCCCACAGTTTCTCCCTAGTTGGCCAACTTCCCATGTCCCTCCCAGCCCCAACTGTGCACTGGTGGGGTCCCTTGGCCAGGTTTGTACCCTCTTGCAATCTGGAACCGCTCAAGGGAAGTCGGAGAGCTGATTTCGGTCCAATCCCACAGGCCAGGTGGGATTGCACGAATTCATGCACCAGGCCTCTAGTAAAAATATTTTATCAATGAAACAAACAGAATTTTGTAAGCAAGAAACAAAGAAAAAGCCCCCTTAGAAATTAGATTGGAGAGAGAAGGGGAAGGTGAGATAAACTGTATTACCATCCTATCCTATATAATAAAAGGCTAATATGCAAATAGACCAAAGTGAACAACTGGTTGCTATGACATATGCTGACCACCAGGGGGCGTGTGCGGAACATGGCAGGTGTTGGCTGCGGGGGGGATGGTGGAGCAGGTGAGCAGGGGTGCCAGACCAAGGTGGGGTGCTAGCTCCACTTGCATCTACTGCCAATGGTAGTAGATGCTCACACCTGCAACCAGCACTCTACACTATCAGCGGATGCAAGCAGCAGGTGCAGGCCCCAATTGCCTCTCAGGGCTTTTCTCCACCTCCCCCTACTCCTGATTGGTGATCAGAGTGGTAGCCACCACTCACACCTGCGGATGGTGCCAGCCCTGCTTACACCTGCTGCTAGTGCCAGCCCCAGTTGCTCCACGTCATCGGCCAGGCAGGCGCAGTCAGCATATGGGAGTATGACAGCAGGAGAGGGGCTGCTGGTAGACAGGGGATTTGGGGCCACATCAGGGGCATGGAGATGGGCTGAGACCCACTCCTGAGCCCACTACCACCTTTCAAGGTGCACAAATTTGTGCACTGGGCCCCTAATTCATTAGTAACAGGATCTTCTAAATGAAGAAGAATTACAATGAAGTAAGAACTCAGACATGGCTAGGTACCTTGTTTGGTGATAAGTATTCCCTAGTAGAAGCTTTAAGAAGACAAACTCAGAGACTAAACCAAGGTAATACATAGAAAGGCTGAGTAAACATCTATGATAATTACAGAGGCCCATTCAGATTCCCCGCCTCCTCCTTCCCTCGCTCCCTCAGCACCCCACTGGTCACCTGCCATGTTATATGCCACCCCCAGATGGTCAGCAGACATCACAGCGAGTGACTGAACTCCTGGTCGAACTCCCAAGGGGATACTTTGCATATTAGCCTTTTATTATGTAAGATGGTGATGCAAAGCTATTAAGAGCTACCAGGTCAGAATACAGCCAGCCAAGTCCTGGCCCAGTAGCTCAGCTGGTTGGAATATTGTAATGATGTGCCATGGTTGAGGGTTCAATCACCAGTCAGAGCACATACGGGAATCAAGCAATGAGTGCACAGATGAGTGGAGCAACTGATGTTTCTCTCTTTCTCAAATCAGTAAGTTAAAACAACAACAACACACACATTAAAATAAAATAATAATAATAATACAGCCAGCCCAGATTGAAGTTGGTTAACAAAAATTCTAGTAGTATTTTGAGGGGGGAGTGGTGGTGGAAAGATTTCTCTATGTATTTGACAATGTAGAGACTAGAACTAAAAGGATTTTTAACTATTCTGAGACAAGTCCAAGAGAGTCTGAGCTAAATATAGAAAACCAAGCAAACAAAAATAAACTCCATGGCCCTGGCCAGTGTGCCTCAGCAGTTAGAGCATCAGCAAACCCAAGACTTGCAGGTTCAATCCTGGCCCAGGTGGGAGCATGTGCAGGACACAATGAATCTATGTATCTCTCTCACTTCAATGTTTCTATCTCCTTTCCCCTCCTTCTTTTCTACTCTTCCTAAACTCAATGGAAAAAATATCCACTGGTAAGGATTAACTAGGGAACTAAGTAAATAATAAAATTCCATGAAAAGCCAATATATATGAAAACATATACATATGTAAATAATATGAATAATTGTATACATATACTTCTTTTGTACACCTAGGGAAATCATTTAGTTTTAAGCTAAAGTAGCAACTTTTTCATACATACCATTAATTTGACTTAAATAAATTAATGAGTGCCTTAAAAGCTATAATTATTCAGATTTGGGTAGGGTTTATTAGGAACTATCTTCAGAAAGAACAAAATAGTCGAAACCAGATTGGCTCAGTGGATAGAGCGTCAGCCTGCAGACTGAAAGGTCCCAGGTTTGATTATGGTCAAGGGCATGTACATGTGTTGTGGGCATATCCCCAGAGGGTGATATGCAGGAAGCAGCCGATCAATGTCTCTCTCTCTCTCATCGATGTTTCTAACTCTCTACAGTGGTACCTCAAGATACGAGTTTAATTCATTCCGCAACCTTGAGGCCTGGGAAACTATGAGAGGCTTGAGTCGCGGTAAACTGGTGGGTCGTGTGCAGCCGGCCGATCCATGCGATTACTTGTATCTCAACTGTTGCTCGTATTTCAAAGCAAAAATCGCTCGCTCGATGGCTCGTATCTCAAAAATCTCTTATGTTAGGGCACTCGTATCTCGAGGTACCACTGTACTACAATATCCACAAATAAATAAAGGTGATACACCACATAAACAAATTGAGAGATAAAAGTCACATAGAAAAAGCATTTGGCAAAATCCAACACCGTTTCTTGATAAAAACTCTCAACAAGGTAGTAATAGAAGGATCATACTCAACATAATAAAAGCCATATATGATAAACCCACAGCTAACATCATACTCAATGGGCAAAAACTAAAACCATTTCCTCTAAGAACAGGAACAAGACAGGGATGTCTACTCTCCCTACTCCTGTCATAGTACTGGAAATATTAACCATTGCAATTAGACAAGAAGAATTAAAAGGCATCCAAATTGGAAAAGAAGTAAAGCTGTCCTTATTTGCAGATGACATGATATTGTAGATTAAAAACCCAAAAGGGCCAAAAACAGTTTGGCTCAGTGGATAGAGTGTCAGCCTGCGGACTGAAAGGTCCCAGGTTCGATTCCGGTCAAGGGCATGTATCCTGGTTGCGGGCACATCCCTAGTAGGGGGCGTGCAGGAGGCGGCTGATCGATGTCTTTCTCTCATCGATTTTTCTAACTCTCTATCCCTCACCCTTTCTCTCTATAAGAAATCAATAAAATATATTAAAAAAAAAACACGAAAGACTCCATCAAAAAACTAATAGACTTAATAAATGAATTCGGCAATGTAGCAGGATACAAAATTAATGCCAAAAAATATATGGCATTTCTATACACTAATAGTGAACTTAAAGGAAGAGAGACTAAAAAAGTAATCCCATTTACCATCGCACCAAAAAAATTAAGCTACATAGGAATAAATTTAAGAAGAGAAAAAACCTACACATGGAGAACTACAGGACACTGAAAAAAGAGATGAAGACGTAAACAGATGAAAGAGCATACCATACCATGCTCATGGATTGGGAGAATCAACATCATTAAAATGTCCATACTATCCAAAACAATCTATAGACTCAATGCACTACCCATTAAAATACCAAGAGCATATTTCACAGACCTAGAAAGAACTCTCCAAAGATTCATCTGGAACAAAAAAAGACCCCAAATAGCCACAGCAATCCTGAGAAAGAAGGTAAAGTAGGTGGGATCTCAATACCAGATTTCAAGCTGTATTACAAAGCCACTATTCTCAAAACAGCCTGGTACTGGCACAAGAACAGACATATAAACCAATGGAATAGAACAGAGAATCCAGATATCGACCCAAACCACTACGCACAATTAATATTTGACAAAGGAGGCATGAACATACAATAGAGTAAAGACAGTCTCTTTAATAAATGGTATTGGGGAAATTGAACAGATACATGCAAAAAAATGAAACTAGACCACCAACTTACACCATACACAAAAATAAACTCAAAATGGATACAGGACTTAAAATAAGACGGGAAACCATAAAATAGAGGAATCCACAGGCAGCAAAATCTCAGACATATGTTGAAGAAACTTCTTCACTGATACTGCTCCTAGGGCAATGGAAGCTAAAGAGAAAATAAATGGCACTACATCAAAATAAAAAGCTTTTGCACAGCAAAAGAAATCAACAAAACAAGAAAGCCCACTGTATGGAAGAACATATTTGCAAATGTTATCACTGATAAAGGTTTAATCTCCAACATCTACAGGCAACTTATACAACTTAACAAAAGGAAGATAAATAATCCAATAACAAAAAAAAAGGGCAACTAACCTAAATAGAATCTTTTTGAAAAAAGACAGAAGGCCAAGTGACATATGAAAACATACCCAAAGTCACTAATTATCCAAGAGATGCAAATCAAAACAACAATGCGATACCATCTGTCAGAATGGCAATCATCAACAAATCAACAAACAACAAGTGTTGGTGAGGATGCGGAGAAAAAGAAACCCTTGTGCACTGCTGGTGGGAATGCAGACTGGTGCAGCCACTGTGGAGAACAGTATGGAATTTCCTCAAAAAACTAAAAATGGAACTCCCATTTGACAAGTAATCCTACTCTTAGGAATATATCCTAAAAAGCTAGAAAGACGAATCAGAAAGGAGATATGCACCCTTATGTTCATAGCAGCACAATTTACAATAGCTAAGATTTGGAAACAGCGTAGGTGCCCATCAGTAGATGTGTGGACCAGAAAACTATGGGACATCTACACAATGGAAACTGTGCTGCTGTAAAAAAGAAGGAAATCTTACCATTTGCAGCAACCTGAATGGAACTGGAGAGCATTATGCTAAATGAAATAAACCAGTCAATGAAAAACACAGGATCTCACTCATTTATGGATAATAAAGAACATTACAAATTGATCAATAAAAAGATAGATACAGAGGTAGTAAAGCATCAAACAAACTGTCAAATTATAGTGGGAAGGGTAGGGAGAGGTGTGGTAGATAAGTGATCAACCGAAGGACTTGTATGCATGCATATGAGTGTAACCAATGGATACCAAACACTGGGGGGTTAGGGCATGCATGAAGTGAGGGGAGGAGGGCAATGTGAAGATATGTACATATGTAACACATTAATAAAAAAAAGTTTTCTTTTAAAGACTCAAAAATAAGTAAGTAAGTACTTCTCCCACCCAGCTGATGTGACTCAGTGGTTGAGTGTTGACCCATGAACTGTGAGGTTGCCAATTTTATTCCTGGCCAGGACCATGTGCGGTTTTGATTCTTGATCCCCTGTGAAAGTGTGAGCAGACGACAGCTGATCGATGTTTCTCTCTTACTGATGTTTCAATCTCTTTCCCTTCCCTTCTTTTCTAAAATCAATGGAAACCCATTAATATATATATTATCCCTTTTCTAACTCATCTGTATGAAGCCACAATTTTTAAAAATACTCCAACCAGGTGGAGAAACCAAGATGGCAGCATAGGTGAATACCTAAGCTGCTGCCTCACACAACAATTTCAAAACCACAACTAAAAGAGAGAACAGACACCATCCAGAACCATAGGAAAGCTGGCTGAGTGAAAATTCTACAACTAGAAGAAAGAAACTCAGAGACTCAGAGGAGCTGCAAAATGCTGAGGTACGGAGATATGCTCATGGAGAGGACAGGTGGAGGAGAGTCTGGCTGGCTTCCTCTGGCGGGAGGGAGATGGAAAATCCTGATTGCACTGAACCCCAGTTCCAGGCAAGACTCATAGGGGGATTCTGGACTGTTGTGTAAAGGAAGGAATGCACAGAAACTTAGGGGAGCTGCGAACGACAGAAGTCTGGGGGCTCGCAAAAGTGCACACATATAGCCCTGACTGTTGATTGTGCCTGGCTTGCTCTAGCGGGAGGAAAACAGAATCTCACAACAGCAGTGAAATCCAGGTCCAACTGCACGGAACCCCAGTTTTGGGCGAGACCCTGGGGACCCAGACGCCTACGGGTCGCTAGAGCACATGGAAACTCAGGGGAACTCAAAGGCAGAGTTCCAGAATCTCGTGCACGCATACATGCGAAAGGCAGAGGTCTGGAGGCAAGCTTTCATGCACAGACACAGCTGATCCTCACAACCAATTGGCTTAGAGGTCAATACCCCCTCAGTGATACCAACAACAATCAAGAATTAACTACAACAAGACTGTACACACAGTTCACAAAGGGGTACACCAAGAGTGTCCACCTCAGGTAATTGGGGAGGCAGAGCTACTGGGCCACATAGAACAGCTAGCACACAAAGCTACTCTACCAACTCAGGGAAGCAGCGAAAGATGCAAAGACCAAAGAATAGATCACAAAGGAAAGAAATGGAGGAAAACAAACAACTGGATATAGAGTTTAAAACCACGGTTATAAGGTTTTTCAAGAATTTCCTAGAAAAAATGGATAAATTTAACGAGACCCAAAAAGAGATAAAAAGAACCAACTAGAAATTAAACATACACTGACTGAAATAAGAAATATTATACAGAGACCTCACAGCAGACTAGAGGATTACAAGAATCAAGTCAAAGATTTGAAATACAAAGAAGCAAAAAACACTCCACTGGAAAAGCAAAAAGAACAAAGAATTAAAAAATGTGAAGACAGGGGGAATCCAAGATGACAGCATAGGTAAACACCTACACTGCTGCCTCGCACAACAATTTCAAAACTACAACTAAAAGACAGAACAGACATCATCCAGAACCACAGGAAAGCTAGCAGAGTGGAAATTCTACAACTAGAGGGAAGGAGAGGGGCTCATGGAGACCCAGAGGAGCTGCAAAAAGCTGAGATACGGAGATGCGCATGTGAAGAGCGCGAGTGACAGTGAACCTGGCTGGCTTTCTCTGGCGGGAGGGAAACGGAGACTCTCAACAGCATTGACCTCCTTATCCTATGACACTAAACCCCAGATCCAGCCGAAACTCATATGGGGGGAGTTTGGACTGTGAAAAGGGAGAAGTGTATGGAAATTTAGGGGAGTCGCAAAAGATCAGAGGTCTGGTGGTGCACACGGCACTGAGCCGCAGAGGACAGACTGCTGATTGTGCCGCTTGCTTTCACGAGTGGGCACGAGACAGACCCTCCCAACTGTGCCACTTCTAACTTCACTAAACCCCAGTTTTGGGCGAAACCCTGGGGACCCAGACTCGTGTGGTCCCGTAGCACAGGGCAGCCGGAAAGGCAGCTGTCTAGAGGCACTGCGAGAAAGTGTGCGTGCGCACAGGGAACGCGCCAGTGATCACCCAGTCACATGAGACTCAGGGGCTGTGGAGGGCGGGCCCAACTGGAAGGCGAGGCGGTCCATTAAACCCTGAGACTCCACCCATCACAAGCTCAAGAGAGGCTTTTGCGCTTTTTCAAGTCTGGTATCATAAGGCTGAATCCAATACAGAAATCCTCTTGGCATAGTGAAAATGCCGAGACAAGGGAAGGGATCACAAACAAAAGAAATGGAGGAAAACAAACGACTGGATATAGAGTTCAAAACCACGCTTATAAGGTTTTTCAAGAATATCCTAGAAAAGTTGGATAAAGTTATCGAGTCCCAAAAGGAGATGCAAAAGGACCAACTAGAGATGCAAAAGATCCAACTAGAGATGATAAAGGACCAAATAGAAATTAAACATACACTGACTGAAATAAAAAATATTAAACAGAGACCTAATAGCAGACTAGCGGAAGGCAAGAATCAAGCCAAAAATGTGAAATATAAAGAATCAGAGAACACTCAACTGGAAAAGCAAGAAGAGAATCCAAAAATGTGAAGATAATGTAAGGAGCCTCTGGGACAGCTTCAAGCGTACCAACATCAGAATTGTGGGGGTGCCAGAAGAGAGAGAGCAAGATACTGACAACCTATTTGAAGTAATAATGACTGAAAACTTCCCACATCTGCTAAAAGAAATAGACTTACAAGTCCAGGAAGCACACAGAACCCCATATAAAAGGAATTCAAAGAGGACTACACCAAGACACATTATAACTAAAATACCGAGAGCAAAAGACAAAGAATATTAAAAGCAGCAAGAGAAAAACAGCTCATTACCTACAAGGGAGCACCCATACGATTATCAGTTTATTTCTCAACAGAAACGATGCAGGCCAGACGGGAGTGGCAAGAAATATTCAACGTGATGAATAGGAAGAACCTACAACCAAGATTACCCAGCAAAGCTATCATTCAGAATTGAAGGGCAGATAAAGAGCTTCACAGATAAGAAAAATTAAAGGAGTTCATCAGCACCAAACCAGTATTATATGAAATGCTGAAAAGTATTCTTTAAGAAGAGGAAGAAAAAAAAAACGGTAAAGGTAAAAATTATGAACAAATACATATCTATCAACAAGTGAATCTAAAAATCAAGTGAATTGAAATCTGATGAACAGAATAAAGTGGTGAATATAATAGAATTAGGGGCATGGAAAGGGTGTGGACTAATAATTCTCAGGGGGAAAGTGGTGAGGGGGGGAGTAGGGAGAGACTGGACAAAAATCATACACCTATGGATGAGTACAATAGATGGGAGGTAAGGGTAGAGGGTGGGGTGGGATTCGGGTGGCGGGTAGCTATGGGGGGAAAAAGAGGAACAATTGTAATAATCTGAACAATAAATATTTATTTTAAAAAATAAATAAGTAAATATCCGTAAAAAAATAAACAGACAAGTGGAAAAATATGCCATGTTCTTGTATTGGTAATCCATATGCTGTTTCCCCGAAAGACATCCCCCGAAAATAAGATCTCCTTCCAGTTTTGCCTCTCGCTATAATATAAGGCATTCCCCTCCAAAGTACGACCTCCCCCATAATAAGGCCTCCCTGGAATTTAAGGCCCCCGAAGTACCGTAAGGCATCTGACACCTGATTTAAAGAGACCTCACATTGCCTGAACAGCTCCGGCTGCTCTGCCGCCAATCAGTGAGCTGGTTTATGATGACAACTACTACCGTACCGTATACAGGTAATAAATTTCCTTTTTTTTTGGTTCAACAATAAATGTGTACCATATTCTTCATCATGGAAAAATAAGACATCCCCTGAAAATAAGACCTAGAGCATCTTTGGGAGCAAAAATTAATATAAGACACTGTCTTATTTTCAGGAAAATAGGGTAATACCCAAAGCAACATACAGATTCTATACAATCCCTATTAAAATACCACAAGCATATTTCACAGATCTAGAATATTCCTAAAATATATGGAACTTAAAAAGATCCCAAATAGCCACAGCATCTTGAGAAGAACAATGCTGGAGGAATCACAATATCAGATTTCAAGATATACTACAAAGCCACTGTAATCAAAACAGCCTGGTACTGGCACAAGAACAAGCATAGAGATCAATGTAACAGAACAGAGACTCCAGAAATCAATCCAAGGCACTATACTGAATTAGCATTTGAGAAAGGAGACAAGAGCATACGATGGAGTCAAGAGAGTCTCTTCAATAAATGGTGGTGGGAAAATTGAACATCATATGACAAAAATATAAAACTAGACTACCAACTTATACCATACTCAAAACAGATAAAAGACTTAGAAGTAAGTTGTGAAACTATAAAAATCTTATAAGAAACATAAACAGCAAAATCTTAAACATCTCTCACAGCAATATGTTTAAGGTTACCTCTCCTAGGGCAGTGGTGGGCAAACTGCAGCTCACGAGCCATATGTGGCTCACAAGCTGCTGTTTGCTGCTCTGTTGACTAATGAGTTTGCAGACCACTGACCTAGACTTTCAATTCCAATAATTACAGGCTGTTGTTGTTCTTTGTGATTAAGACCCTATCCAGTGGTCAACAAAGCCGCATATGGCTTGTGAGCCACATATAGTTCGGGAGCCACAATTTGCCAACCACTGTCCTATCCTAGGGCAAAGGAAACTAAGGAGAAAATAAACAAATGGGACTACATCAAAATAAAAAGCTTCTGCACAGCAAAAGAAACCATCAACAAAATGAAAAGTGAGCCCATTGCATGGGAAAACATATTTGGCAATGATATATCTGATAAAGGGTTAATACCAAAAATATACAAGGAACTTACACAACAAAAGACAAACAATCCAATTAAAAAATGGGCAAAGAACCTAAGTAGACATATAAATGGCCAAGAAACATATGAAAACAATGCTCAAAGTCACTAATCATCAGAGAGATGCATATTAAAATGACAATGAGGTAACACCTCATACATATCAGAATGGCTACCATCAACAAATTAATAAATGAAAAGTGCTGGCAAGGATTTGGAAAAAAGAGAACCCTAGTACACTGCTGGTCGGAATGCAGACTGGTACAGCCATTATGGAAAACAGTATGGAGTTTCCTCAAAAAAATTAAATATGGAACTGCCATTTGACCCAGTGGTCCCACTTCTAGGAATATATCCTAAGTAACTTGAAACACTAATCTGAATGAATATATGCAATCCTATGTTCATAGCAGAAAAATTGTAAATTGTCCTGGAAACAGCCCAAGTACCCATCAGTAGGTGGATAAATAAAAAGAGCTGTGGTAGTTATACCATAGAATACTATGCAGCAGTTAAAAAAGAAGGATCTCTTACCCTTCATGACAGAAGGGTCCTGGAGAGTTATTATGTTAAGCAAAATAACTCAGTCAGAGAAAGATAAGCATCACATGATCTCACTCATGTGGAATTTAATGAACAAAATAAACTGATGAAGAGAGTACATATAGAGACATAGAAGCATAGCACAGACTGTGGAATCTCAGAGGGAAGGTGGAAATAGGGTGGGCAGGTAGGAAGAGATCAGCCAAACACCTATGTACACAACCCATGAAAACAGACAATGGTGTTCAAGATCTCAGGTGGGTCATGGGGGCAGGTTATAAGTAGTCAATAGGAGGGTAGCGGGGACATAGTTATACTTTCAACAATAAAGAATTCATTAAAAAAAGAAAATTATCACTTTCCAACCCCTAAAGAAAGTACCCTATCAGACACGATTTATAACTACAGACCTGGTGCATGGATTCGTGCACCACTGGGGTCCCTCAGTCTGGCCTGCACCTTCTCACAATCTGGGACCCCTCAGGGGATGTCAGACTGCCGGTTTCAGCCAAATCTGACAGTCCAACATCTTGAGTGGTATAGTACTGTGCAAAGTGGTAGGCAGCCAGGGCACCACATCTGCTCATTAAAGCCCTGCTGTGCCTGCCACTGCCACTAGGTAGCACTGCCATAGCTGTGCTCACCAGCCATGAGCTTGTTGGTCAGCTGAGCCGCCAGGGGGCGGCTCCTGCATTGAGTGTCTGTCCCTTAGTGGTCAGTGAGTGTCACAGCTATCTGGTAGTCATTTGGTCGACTGGTCATTTAGGCTTTTATATATATACTAGAGGCCCACTGCACACAGATTCGTGCAATAAGCCTTTTTTCCCCTGGCTGCCAGCATCAGTTTTCCACCAGCACACAGGACGCAAGCCTTCATTCTAGCTGCTGCCTTCAGTCTTTGCTCTGGCCGGAGCCTTCAGTCATTGCTCCAGCCACAGCACCGCTCCTGTAGCTCCCTCTACCTCAGCCTCATAGCAGGTGTCCTGCCCTGCGTGCCTCAACATGCACTGCCTAGAGACCCAGAGCAGTTGGGGGATAGGGCCACCAGCTTTGTTGGGTTAATTTGCATACCCACTTGAGATTGGCTGGTGGGCATCATGAAGTGACGGTCAATTTGCATGTTTCTTTTATTAGTGTATGCTAGAGGCCTGGTGCACGAAATCTGTGCACAAGGGGGGCCTTCAACCCAGCCTGCCCCCTCTCACAAATTGGGCACCCTTAGGGGATGTCCTACTGACTGCTTAGGCCTGCTCCCCACATTGTGTCTGCTGGGTTGGGAGCTTACCCCAAGCTGCATGGCAGCCCCCAGCCAAGCAGTCCCGCATTGTGTCCCCAGCCCTCCCTCCCTCTGTGTCCCACCCTGGTATTATGGGTGCCGTCATCTTTTTGCAGAGTGACAGTTAATTTGCATATTACCCTCTTATTAGATTAGTTAGGATACATACTCAAGAAGCCCAGTGCACAAAATCAGTGCATGGACGGGGGAGGTGTTTCTCAGCCAAGACTGCACCCTCTCCAATCTGGGACCCCACAGGGGATGTCTGACTCACAATCCAGGACTGCAGGCTCCTAACCACTTGCCTGCCAGCCTGATTGACGCCTAATCACTCCCCTGCCAACTTGATTGCCCCCAACTCCCCTCCCCTGCCACAGCCTGCCTCTTCTGCCAGGCCCCGCTTTTGCTGTGCGAGTAGACATCTTGTGACAGCCATCTTGTGAGAATGTTAGGGCATAATGCATTAGGGCATGATGACTCCCTAGGCTATTATTAATTTAAACAGATTTATTGGTGTTAAAAGCATTCATTGGATATATGGGAAATTGACAACTATATGGTAATAAAGTAAAAGCACACATTACACTTTTGTCAAAAAGGGAAAAATGCAATCATTAACGATTACTCAGTCATGTAGTATTTGTCTTATGATATTATGCAATTTGAAGATCATCAACCATTTATTCTGGCCCTAAAGGGTCACAATTGAAATTTTTAAAAAACATCAAAGGTTCTGAATAAGGACCATGAGAAAGTAACCACCATAGAAATCAAAAAACAAAGTTCTTGGAGGTGGTGGTGATGAATTTCTAAGATGAATGTAACTTGAAAACAGAAACTTCCTCATCCGTTATAAAAAGAAATGCCGCCATTCAAAAATGTTTAAATGTGTAAATAAGAAAGGACCATGTACACATCCGAATCTTTCTGAAATTTCTACCAGAAATAACTATACTATTTCTGAGGAAGTATTATTTTGCACATAGTAATAATAGTACTATTTAACATTTATCCAGTAATTACTATACATCAGGAACTATTCTACAGAATTCAGAACTCCATAATCTGCATAACCACCCTGTGAATCTGACAGAGACTTGGTGCACTAAATTGGTGAACAGGAGGGGGGAGTGTGTGTGTCCCTAAGTCCAGCCTGCACCCTCTCCAATCTGGGACCCCTTGAGGGATGTCAGATGCCCATTTGGGCCCAATCCCGGTAGCATCAGGCCTAAATGGACAGCTGGAAATCCCTCTCACAATACAGGACTGCTGGCTCCCAACTGCTCGTCTGCCTGCCTTTCAGATTGCCTCTAACCACTCCCCTGCCAGCCTGATTGATGCCTAACTGCTCCCCTGCCAGCCTGTTTGCCCCTAACTGTCCTCCCCTGCAGGCCTGGTCACCCCTAACTGTCCTCCCCTGCAGGACTGGACCCCCCCAACCGCTCTCCCTGCAGGCTTGGGTCCCCCCACAACTGCCCTTCCCTTTCAGGTAATCACCCTCAACTTCCCTTCTCTGCCGGCCTGGTCACTCCTAACTGCCCTTCCTTGTAGGCTTGAAAGTTCCCAACTGTCCTCCCTTGCAGGACGGTCCCTCCCAACTGCCCTCCCCTGCTGGCCTGATCACCAACAATTGCCCTCCCTTGTAGGCCTAGTCCTTCCCAACTTCCCTCCCTGCTGGTCACCTTTTGGTGGACATCTTGTGTCCACATGGGTGCAAGATCGTTGACAAGGGGCCAGCCATCTTGTATGTTGGAGTGATGGTCAATCTGCATTATTACTCTATTAGATAGGTTAGAGGCCTGGTGCATGGGTGGGGCCGCTTGGTTTGCCCTGTAGGGTGTCCTGGATCAGGGTGGGGGATCCCTTGGGATGTTGGGCAGCCTGGGTGAGGGAGTCTGTGGTGATTTGCAGGCCAGCCACGCCTCCTGGCGACCCAAGCAGAGGCCCTGGTATCTGGGATTTATTTATCTTCTACAATTGAAACTTTGTAGCCTAGAGTGGAGCCAAGCATCCTGCTTGCTCCATGGCTGTAGACATTTCTGTTGGGATTTATCTTCTATAATTGAAGCCTTAAGCAGAAGCCAAGGCAGACCAGGGCTGCAGAAGCTTGGCTTCTTCCATCAGTGGGGGCAACCTTAGCCTCCTACTCTGTCCAGTCCATGTCTGCCACCATTTTTGTTGGGATTTATTTTTCTTCTATAATTGAAATTTTATAGCCTGGAGTGGAGGCCTTGGCCTGCCAGGGTGTGCAGAATGCTTGGCTTCCTCCATCACTAGGGAAACCCAAGCCTCCCTCCTGCTCTCTCTGTGGCTACAGCCATCTTGGTTGGGTTAATTTGCATACTTGCTCCTGGAGTGATGGCTAATTTGCATATTATTCTTTTATTAGATAGGCCTGGAGGGAGGTGTGCATGTGTGGGGGGGTGCCTCAGCCCCGCCCACACCCTCTCCAATTTGGGATCCCTTTCACAATGCAGGACTGCTGGCTCCCAACTGCTTGCCTGCCTGCCTTCCTGATTGCCCCTAACCACTTCTGGCGGCCAGCCTGATCACCCCCTAACCACTCCTCTGCCAGTCTGATGGATGCCTAACTGCTCCCCTGCCAGCCTGTTTGCCCCTAACTGCCCTCCCCTGCAGGCCTGGTCACCCCCAACTTCTCTCCTCTACCAGCCTGGTCACTCCTAACTGCCCTCTCTGCAGGCTTGATTGCCCCCAAATGCTCTCCCTTGCAGGCCTAGTCCCTCCCAACTACCCTCCCCTGCTGGCCTGATCAGTCACAACTGCCCTCCCTTGCAGGCCTGGTCCCTCCCAACTGTCCTCCCCTACTGGCCATCTTGTGTCCACATGGGGGCAGCCATCTTCTGTGTTGGAGCAAAGGTCAATTTGCATATTGCTTTTATTATATAGGACTAGAGGCCTGGTGTACGAAATTTGTGTTTGGGGGTGTGTGTCCCTCAGCTCAGCCTGCACCCTCTCCAATCTGGTACCCTCCAATCCTACCGGGATTAGGCCCAAACAGGCAGTCGGACATCCCTCTCACAATCCAGGACTGCTGGCCCCCAACTGCTCACCTGCCTGCCTTTCTGATAGCCCCTAACTGCTTCTGCCTGCCAGCCTGATCACTCCCTAACCACACCCCTGCTTTTTTCTACATCTTGCTTTTTTCACTTAATTTACATCTTGCTTTTTTCACTTAATTTATTTTTTGAGTTATTTCATGTGTCAGTATACCAAAAGCTTCCTTTTCATTCTTTTGTACAGCTGCATATTATTCTGTTCTATAGATATACCATAATTTTATTCAATCAGTTTCTACCTGGTGGACAAGAACTGTTTCTAATCTTTTCCTATGCCAAACATAAATTAAATGAACAACCTCTTACCTGTATAATTCAATGCAAATGCGGATACATTTGTAGGATTAATTTCCAGATATGAAATAGCTGGCTGAAAAACAAAAGAAAAATATTTGCAATTATAAACATTGCTGAGCTGTCCTTCCTAGGCCAGCTCCATGCTAATACTACTTAAATTTCCAAGAATTTATATTTTCAAATATGTTAACAGTGGGTTTTCACATCCCCACACAACTGCTTTTCTTTTTGTTTTATTGGCTCTTTTAGTTTGTCTATCTTTCCATATGAAGTGTAAAATCGGCTTATCTAGTTACAAAGGTCAGGGACTACAGATAATTTTATTTTTATTAGGATCACTTTAAATTAACAAACTTAATTAAGTTTGCACATACTTCCTTATATATTCCTATTGAAAAACATGGTATATCTATTTGTTCACATCTAATGTTACACCCCTTACTATTTTAAAATTCTTCTCTAATAGTTTTGCCTATTTCTCAACTTTACTCCTCAACCTTTGAAAGTTCTTTAAATAGTGGTTTTCTTCTGTTATGTCTTCTAACTGCTGTTGTCTATTTTAATTTAGTGTCCAATAACTTATTCTCTTGTTATTAAAAATTATGTGAGGGATATAACTGTTGGTGGACTCCTTACAAAAAGCATCTTTGCAAGTAAAATTAATTTTCTTCATTATTACACAAAATCTATACCATCCAGGAATTCGGTCACCAGAATCTAGTCCAGACTTACAGATAAAGATGGCAACTAAACTGTCTTCCAAGGAGGAAGTAACGGTCTAACCTAGGACCCCAAACGCTTGCCTCCCGAATCCTGGCCTTTCTGCGCTGTCTGGCGCTGCTTCTCCAAGTGCAACGCTGAGACTTGGTCTCCGATGTAAACAGCAGCTCTGTTTAAGTCCCCCCAAACCTGGGGGATCTGATACCGTCCGAGGCAGGCGCCCCCAAACAGAAAGTTCCTTTGCCACATTCTCGGTTGCTTAACACATTAAGCGCCCACTCGGTCCGCCATCGGTGACTGACGCTACACTTTCTGTCCGGAGGCAAAACAGGCTGGGCGCTCAACGTGTTAAAAAAAAAAAATCATGGTGAGATACATTTTACCCCAATTAAAAAGAAATTCTGTCTCATATAAAAATCTACTTATAAAGTATTTACTACTTGGCTTCTGCCCCCCCCACCCCCCTTCAAATCGTCAAGGAAAACGGATGCTCCAGGAAGATGGCCCCGTTATCAGCAGCACTTTCGACACGGGGACGTGCTTCTCAAAGGTTATTATTACCTCAAAGCTGGTCTCCCACGGCTCCCTCTCACACTCATCCATACGCATTCCGACCAACAATTGCTCCCTCGATAACCTCAATCATCCGGCCCAACTGAGGGTCACACGCCCTCGAATCCTCCTCAGAGCCCCCCTCCCCCACCCCCACCCCCCAGGCAGGCCAGAAGCTCTGAAACCCACTCCCTCTCCCCCGCGCCGCACACCAATACACCCGGGATCTCCCCTTTAACCTCCCCAACCCGACCGGCCCAAGACCCCCACATCCCACCTCCTACTTTCACGCCACGTGGACCCAGGGGCCGGCTGACCAGAAGACAAAGACCAAAATGTCCACTCGGTGCGCTGCGCCTGCGCATCCGACGGAGGGGGTGGGGGGAATGGGTGGGGGGAACGGAGGCGGGGCCTACCCAGAACTCCCACAAGTCTCAGCGAAGCAGCATGCACTGTTAGCGCAGCCAGGCCCAGGCTGGTATCAGATTACCTTCCATCAACAACGCCGCTTTTCCAGCTTTGGACTACATTTCCCTTAAGGCTTTGCTAGTCGGCACGCTGCCTCTGTCCTATGCGTACTTGACTGCCTCTTTCTATCATTATGGCGCTCTCGAGGTGAGTAGACTTGCCTTAGAGGAAGATCAGCTCAATCCTGGTGTTAGGTGTGGATCGGGGACTCCCTCTTTGAAGTCCCCCGAGTGCCGTGTCTAACGAGCCAAACTCAAATTCTGAAATACGAGGACGCCATCTTGTTTGGCTGGTCCGGATCTGGACTACGTTTCCCAGAGACCACAGCGGCCCGACGTTCCGTTTCTCAACGTGGTGGCAAGATCGTTAAGGTAAATCAGCTCCGCAGGGACCCGGATGCCACCCAGGGGAGGCCGAAGGTGAGGGGTCTGGAAGTCGGGGGCGGGATGGGGCGTGTCCAGAGTTTGAGGTCTTTGCGCGCTGCGGTGGCGGGCTGAGGATGCCAGATTCGGAGTATTTCGTAGCTGTGCTTGGGTGACTGTGACGGTCTGGTTGTGCTCACCTGTCTTCAAGGTATGTGTCTGGTTGTGTTTCTGTGACCAAGTGTGATGCTGTGTTGGGAGTGTGGTTTGGTCCTTGTGGTGTGTCCCCGTTGTGTACGTAGGACCGCACGCCTTGTTCTTGGAGATGTGAGTGTGAGGGGTTCGGGTATCTGGGTTAGGATTGCACGTCCCCTGGGTGGTGCATACTTGCGTGATGTTGTGACCGTGTGTGGTACCATGTGTAATTGTCGTGTGTCTGCGACTGTGTGGTTACCCTGCGTGTGCATTCCCGCTGTGTCCCTTGGGGTGTGGTGTGCAGGTGTGGTTTGTCTTTGCCTGTGTAAGTGTGACTATGTCTCCAGAGTAAGTGTTGGATTGTGACTGGTTAGCACTCGAAGAGAACTGGCCGTTTATTTTGTAAAGTATGCAGTATAGCATCTTCCTCAAATGGAGGTTGTCTGCTGCTTCCTCATTATTAAATTCAGATTATGCATTTGAGGCAAGAACATCCCAAAAATTGTATGTTCTCAGTGCATTCTATCAAGAGACCCATGAAGTTAATTTGTTTCATTACTAGTGGTGTTAACTTTAATCACTTGATTACAGTGGTGCCCCCCCCCCAATTTTTCCCATTATAATTAAAGTGTCTGAAGGAGAAATACTTTACATCTATATAAATATCCTGTTTCTCATCCTACTTTCACCTACTAATCTTAATCCTTTGATCATTTTTACCTGAATATGTTATTGCCAGCTATTTGCCAAATGGTGATTTTTGTTGTTGTTGTCCCCATCATTCCTTCTTTCTTTATTAAGTAGAGGCCCGGTGCATGAAATTTGTGAACGTTATGGGGAGGGGGGTAAGGGAGAGGTTGTCCCTCAGGCCAGCCTGCAACCTCTCCAATCTGGGACCCATCAAGGAATATCCGACTGCCCTTTTAGGCCTGATTCTGGCTCCCAGCCGCTTGCCTGCCAGCCTGATAACCCCCTAACCACTCCCCTGCCACCCTGATCGACACCTAACTGCTCCCCTACTAACTCAATAGTCCCTAACTGTCCTCTTATGCCGGCCTGGTCACCCCTAACTGCCCTTCCCTGCAGGCCAGGTTGGCCCTAACTGTCCTCTACAGCCCTAACTGCCCTCCCTTACTGGCCTGGTCACCCCTAACTGTCCTCCCCTGCAGGCCTGGTCGCCCCCAACTGCCCTACCCTGCTGGCCCAGTCACCCCTAACTGCCCTCCTCTACAGGCCTGGTCACCCCCAAATGCCCTCCTCTGTTGGCCCGGTCACCCTTAACTGCCCTCCCCTGCTGATCTGATGGGCCTTGACTGCCCTTCCTTGCAGGCCTGGTCCCTCCCAACTCCCTTCCCAGCTGGCATGGTCATCCCCAACTGCCCTCTCCTGCAGGCTTGGTCCCTCCCACTGACCTCATCTGCTGGCCACCTTTTGGTGGCCATCTTGTGTCTGCATGGGGGTGGCCACCTTTGACCACATGGGGGCGGCCATCTTGTGTGTTGGAGTGATGATCAATTTGCATATTACCCTTTTATTATATAGGATTGGAATTCTACTGTTAGAGGTTTTCCTTCTCTCCCATTTACTATCTACCTAATAAAAGAGTAACATGCTAATTGTACCTTCATGATGCCCATCAGCCAATTAGGAGTAAATATGCAAATTAATCCAACAAAGATGGTGGGTTACTTTGTATATGCAGTCCTGAGTGGCTGGGGGCCGGGCAGACACTTGCATCATCATCATTTATTTTGTTAGGTTGTGTATCACATTGATCGATTAGCATATATTGAACCATTCTTGACTTTCTGGAATGAATCCCACCTGGTTCTTTTTAATGTATTGTTATAGTCAATTTGCTAGTATTATTTTTAGGATTTTTGCATCTATATTCATCAAAGGCTTGGTCTGTAATGTGTGTGTGTGTGTGTGTGTGTGTGTGTGTGTGTGTGTTGCCAGGTTTTGGTGTCATGGTAATGTCCTCATAAAACAAATTAGATAGTATTGCTACTTCATTTTTTGGTAGAGTTTAAGAAGGATAGGTATTAAGTCTTCTTTGAATGTTTGTCCTGGACTTTTGCTTTGGGAGGTTTCTTTATTGTTTCAATATCCTTACTGTTGGTGGGTCTATTTAGATTTTCCAATTCTTCATGATTCAGGAAGGCTATATATTTCTAAGCATTTGTCCTTTTCTTCCAGGTTATTGAATTTGGTGGTGTATAGTATCATATTTTATTTTACAGTCCTTTGTATTTCTGTGGTGTCTATTGTAACTTTGCCACTTTTATTTCTGATTTTGTTTATTTGAGTATTTTTTGTGTGTGTTTTTTTTCCTAGCCAGTAGTTGCCGGAGTTCTTGTTCTGGCATTAAGAAGCGTTCAGCAATCTGGAGAAAGGCTGTGTGTAACTAAAGTAAGAGCCCAAAAATGAAAGATAATTTTGAAAGGCATTGCGGGTCAGAGGAGCCTAGCTAAAGAAACTAAGTTCTTCTTGTCTCAGGACCCCTTGCTTTTTATTAGCACAAATTGTCCTAAGGCAAGGTGGAGATATACACTTCAAAGGGTTAGGGTTTCTTACAGAAGCATTGTCAGATAGGAGAATAACCTACGGCTGTTCAGGTGTTTGGCCAGTAGTAGGCAACAACATGTAGCTTAAGATGCTCTGAGCTGTCTGGCAGCAATCAATCATCCTTTTCAGATTTTGGGGAAATGCCTTTAGTCATTCCAGTAGGTGACAACATATGTGACTTAGCCCTTGTTGAGTCCCCAAATTCCATCAACCTTTTGATGAAACCGTTGCAATTATGACAATGTTGGAACTGGCTTCTGGCAGAGGTTTATCAATTTTATCAAATTTTTTAAAGAGCAAGTTTTTTGTGTTAATTTTTTCTATTGTCTTGTTCTCTACTTGGTTTGATTCTCATCTGATTTCTATTATTCCCTTCCTTCTACTGACCTTAGGCTTTGTTCTTAAAGGTAAAATGTTGTTTGTTTGAGAGTTTTCTTGTTTCTTGAGGCATGCCTTGATGCTATAAACTTTCCTCTTATTACCGCTTTTGCTATATCCCCAAAATTTTGATATGTCATATTGTCATTCTCATTTTTCTCTATGTGTCTTTTTATCTATTTTCTTAGTTCTTCTTTGACTCTGCTATTGTTTAATAGCATATTATTTAATCTTCACACATTTGTGAGTTTACCTGCTTTCTTTTTGCAGTTGATTTTCAATTTTGAAGCATGAGGGCTAGATAATATGCTTGGTATGATTTCAATCTTCTTAAATTTGTTAAGGTTAATTGTGTTTACCAACATATGGTCTATCCTTGGGAATATTCCAGGTGCATTATAAAAGAATATATAATCTGGTGTTCTGGGATACAAAGCTCTGTAAATATCAATTATGTGTATTTAGTTTAATGTGTCATTTAAGCCTGATATTTTCTTGTTGATTTTTTGTTTGGATGATCTTTCCATAGCTGCCAATGGGTATTTAGGTCCCTTACTATGATTGTTTTTGTCAGTTTTTCCCTTTAGTTCTGTTAGTAATTGTTTTATATATACTGTATATATTGGTGTTCCCAGGTTGGGTGCATATCCTATATAATAAAGCCTAATATGCTAAGTGTCAGGTTGTCCATTCGATGAATCAAAGAGTGATAGGCTAATGAATGCTAAAGCCGCTCAACTTGTCACTATGACATGCACTGACCACCAGGGAGCAGGCATTCTAACCAGTAGGTTAACTTGCTGCTGCGGTCCAGCCAATCAGGACTGAGTGAGATGGGTTGGACACACCCTGGAGCCCTCCTGTGGGTCCTCTTCAGCAGACCAACCTCTAATATCCATCTCTGCTCTAATCGTACATGTGCGGGGTCCCTCGGCCTGGCCTGCAACCTCTTGCAATCTGGGCTGAAGGTCTCCCCCAAGTGTATGAATTTGATGCACCAGGCCTCTAGTATAGTAATAATTGTTATGTCTATTTTATGCATTCTCCTCGTTGTCATAAAATATCCATCTTTCCTTGGCCAATATTGCCCAGTGGCTAAGTGTCTGCCTGTGCACTGCAGGGTTTAGAGTTTGGTTTCTGGACAAGGGCACATACCTGGGTTGCAGGTTCAATCCCTGGACCCAATCAGGGCGCATGCCGAAGGCAACCAATTAAGGTGTCTCTCTCATATTGATGTTTCTCTCTCCTTCTCTCCCCCACTCCATCCTTTCCACTCACTAAAAATCAATGGAAAAAATATCCTCCAGTGAGGATTAAACACACACACACACATAAACACACACACAGAGCTTTGTCTCTTGTTACCTTTTTTATCTTGAAATCTATTTTGTCTGATATAAGTATGGCTACATCTACATTTCCCTGGGTACTCTTTGCTTGGAATACCATTCCAACTCCTTTACTTTATGTTTTTGTCTTTGCAGCTGAGGTGTATCTCCTGAAGGAAGTATATAGTTTTCTTCTTGTTGTTTATTTCATCCAGCTACTCTGTGCCTTTTTATTGGTGAGCTCAGTCTATTTACATTTAGGATGATTATAGTTATGCTAGAGGCCTGGTGCATGGATTTGTGCACATTGAAAGAAAATTAATTAGAAGGTGGCCAGCAGGATGGAAATAGGTAAGATGGGCCAGACATGACCTGGAGCCAACCTCCCACAGTCCCTCCCCTGCTGGCTGCACCTGGAGCAGCGCCAGGGCTCAAAGGGCGTCTGTGGAGTGAGTGGGGTCCCATGGCCAGGCCTGCAGGGATTGGACCAAACCCAGTGTGCGAAAGGGCATTTTTCAAAGTTGCTGTTGATCAATAGCTCCTGCGTTGAGCATCTGCCCCCTGGTAGTTAAGTGCACATCATACCTATTGGCCTGTCAGCCAGCTGGCTGGTTGTTTAGCCTCTTATATATATAGATAAGGATATGCTATAACTATTTTGTCTTCTGTTTTCTGGTAGTTCTGAATATCCATTGTTTCTTTTCCCTGGTGTTTCTGTCTGTGATTTTAATTTGGTGGTAGACTATGATTTTACACTCTGTTTTCTCTTTTATTGTTTGTAATGTGTCTTAGTTATAGGGGTGTGTGTGTGTGTTTGTGCATGTTTGTGTTGTGGTTACCATTAAGTTTATTGAAAAGAAAGTTTCATATATACAGTAGTACTTTTTCTTCTGATTGTATCTTATTTCCATTCTCTTATACAAATTCAGACATTTACCCCCACCCCTTTTATGTTTTTGTTGTCACAAATTATTCCTTTTTCTGTTGTGAGTTCATTTGCAACTTTCACTATTATTGTGTTCTTTTTTAAAATGTTTTTACCTCCTATAATCTTTATTTTATATTTATGGTTTAACTAGAGGCCCAGTGCATGAAATTCGTAAATGGATAGTGAGAGTCCTCGGCCTGGCCTGAGCCCTCTCACAGTCTGGGACCCATCAGGGGATGTCTGCCTGTCGGCAGTAGGACATCCCTCTCGTAGCCCAGGACCCCTCACTTCTAAACCCCCAGCTCGCTTCTCCTTACCACTTGGCTCACTGCTCCTTAATGCTGCCTCCTTTTTTTTAACTCACCCACCCCATGCCCTTACCCCACCTCACTGTCCTCATCCATAGGCATATGATTTTTGTCCAGTCTCTTCCTACACCCCCAACTCCCCTTTCACCCCTGAGGATTGTCAGTCCACTCCCTTTCAATGCCCCTGATTCTATTATATTAACCAGGTTATTTTGTTCATCAAATTTTTTATTCACTTGATTTTTAGATTCACTTGTTGATAGATATGTATTTGTTGTTCATAATTTTTATCTTTATCTTCTTCTTCTTCTTCTTAAAGAGTACCTTTCAGCATTTCATATAATACTGGTTTGGAGTTGATGAACTCCTTTAGCTTTTTCTTATCTGTGAAGCTCTTTATCTGACCTTCAATTCTGAATGATAGTTTTGCTGGATAGAGTATTCTTGGTTGTAGGTTCTTGCTATTCATCACTTTGAATATTTCTTGTCACTCCCTTCTGGCCTGCATAAATCAGCTGACAATTGTATGAGAGCTCCCTTGTAAGTAACTTGTTTTTCTCTTGCTGCTTTTAATATTATTTGTCTTTTGCTCTTGGTATTTTAATTATGATGTGTCTTGGTGTGGTTCTCTTTGGATTCCTTTTGTTTGGGGTTCTGTGCACTTCCTGGACTTGTAAGTCTATTTCTTTCACCAGGTGGAGGAAGTTTTATGTTACTATTTCTTCAAATAGGTTTTCAGTATCTTGCTCTCTCTCTTCTGTCACCCCCATAAATTGAATTTTTTTAATTTTTTTAATAGTTTCAATTTATTTGGGACTCATTCTGTTTATTGATTTTATTTCTGAATTCATTAAATGGTCTTTCTGAATTTTCTTATATCACATGGAGTTTTTTCATAAATTTCAGTCTCAAATTGTCATTTCTTTTTCTTTTTAATATATTTTATTGATTTTTTACAGAGAGGAAGGGAGAGGGATAGAGAGTTAGAAACATAGATGAGAGAGAAACATCCATCAGCTGCCTCCTGCACACCTCCCACTGGGGATGTGCCCGCAACCAAGATACATGCCCCTGACCGGAATCGAACCTGGGACCTTTCAGTCCGCAGGCGGACACTCTATCCACCAAGCCAAACTGGTTAGGGCTCAAATTGTCATATTTCATGTCTGTAAGTTTATTTTTTGGATATTACTCATGGTATCTGATGGATTATGTCTCTGCTTTTATGGGTATGAAAACTGCTTTTTTTTTTAATGTATTTGACACTTTACTATTTTAGGAGATGGGTAAGTAAGTTTCTTTTGTTTTCTAGTAGAGGGTGCAAGTTTTTATTTTTCTCTTGCTTGCACTGCTGGGGCTTCTGGGATCTCTGTAGGGTGGTGTTTCCTCCACTGTGGAAAATGCCCTCTATTCCCCGGGGAGGTGGGCATCCCCTCTGTCATCTCAGTCTCAGTGCTCCACCCTGGTGAAGAAATGTGGTGGGTGATGGGGCCTCTGAGATCCCAGTGCTGCCGATGAAAAGCTGTTGCCAGCAGTGCTATACTCTGAGGTGTCCCAGGTGCCTCCACTGCAGTGGAGGGCAGGCCTATTCTTGCATTTGTGGCCTTGTTCTCCTCCCAGTAATGGCGGCTGCTGAACTTCAGTTGGCACACCCCTATGTCTTGGCCTCTGTTCGTGCGTTTAGCAGCAGTATACACCTGCTGCTCAGGGAGAAATGTTTCTGCTCTCTCATCCTCAGGGCTGCCAAGAGTGTGTGCTATAATCCAACACTTAGTAGTTACGAGTCTGTTGTAGCTACTTACTTCTCTGGGAGTTGAGGGCAGGCAGTTACTTGTCTGGGACTCGGTTTTCTGCATGGTAATGATGGCTGCTAGACCACAGCTGCCATGCCTTTATGTTCCTCTCTATTTCTGTCACTGGCTTCAGCTGCAGAATGTGCTGACTACTCAGGCAGGAATCTCCATTAGGCCTGCCTCGTTTAATAATGCATTGACTATGGCATTGTTACATTTTAAAATCACTGTATAGTATTTCATGATTGAGATGCACCTTAATGTATTCATTTTACTGCCCACTAAAGAGTATTTACACTTATATATTTTAATTGTGAAATAGTCCCAGAAAATATTCCTGTGCATACAACTTCTTGTGTTTTTATAATGAACTAGTAGCACTGCACTCAAATCTGTGCCAGTAGGTTGCCAGTAGCTCTCTGCTGCCCTCCGGTATCTCTCTGCCCGCTGTCCTGCCCTTCTGTAGCTCCCCCGCCCCCGCCCAAAGCTTGCTGCCCTGCCCCCTCCTGTAGCTCTCCACCAGCTGCCCCGCCCTCCTGTAGCTCCCTCCACCACCATCCACATGCCCCTCATAGCTTGCTGCCCTGCCCCCTCCTGTAGCTCTCCACCTGCTGCCCTGCCCTCCTGTAGCTCCCTCCACCACCATCCACATGCCCCTCATAGCTTGCTGCCCTGCCCCCCTCCTGTAGCTCTCCACCTGCTTGTAGCTCGCTGCCCCATTCTCCTGCTGATCCATGATCCGGTCGTTACACGGCATAACGATCATTTGCATATTACGTCTTTATTATATATAGGATTTCTTGGGGTTAGACATTAGATATTTAAGAATTTGCATATTTGCAGAATCTACTAGAATTCAGGGAGAAAATATACTTTTAAGAAGTTATAGTCACTATTTTAAAATTGGAAATGATTTTATAAGGGAGATATACAACAGAGATTTGTATAAACTTGCATATAAATATCCAAAGTAAAGGTTGATAAACAGCACTAGTTAGCCTGGTAGTATGCTGTGAGATTTTAAAAAAGGGAGATATTTGTATAACCAGAGTAGCTATTTTCATGTCATATTATATCTAAGTTGACTGAGTCCATAAGAATTTTGTGGAGATACATTCATTTTCTTGAATTGCCTATGTTCCCTGCAGTTTTCATTCGCATTATCAGAAATCCAAAGTATGACCAGTGAATGGAGCATGATGATTCTGTAGTTGTTTGGAGAACATTGTAGGGTATAAGAAAGGTGCAGAAACATAATAAACCCATCTGTCAGGAAGGACTGAAAAGAAGCATCATTTATACAGAGGTCATATCCATGTAACTTTTAGTTCTTTTTCAGGTAAGACTTTAATACACATGAATATACTTACCAAATCAAGAAGTTTTCAACTATTGGAAACTGATCAAGCAAAAATACAACTGTTTTTGTTTGTTTGTTTTTAGACTATCCTAAGCTATTATTTGTTCAAGAAGCTAGCTGGTTTTAAAAAAAAAAAGTATGTATTTTCTTGTTCCTCTGCTATTTGGGAATAAGCTTACATTTACAGAATTTAAAAATACACCTTTAGCTTTAGCTTGTGTGTCTCAGAGACCCATGTACCAGTAGGTCACTGGTTCGATCCTGGTCAGGGCATATTTCCGAAATTATGGGCTCAATCCCCAGTAAGGGCTGTGCAGGAGGCAGCTGATCCATATTCCTCTCTTCTCTTCTCTTCTCTTCTCTTCTCTTCTCTTCTCTTCTCTTCATCCCTCCTTCCCTTATTCTCTAAAATCAATAAAAACATTTTTTTATTTTTTAATAAGAAAATACACCTTTAAAAATTATACATTGTTATTGAAAAAATATGCACTTAAGTAAATTGAAGATCACAACCCAGAGGTAACCAAATGAATCTTTAAGGATAAAAGTTTCCAGACATGCCTAGCTAGTTTACTCAGTGATTGAGCATTGGCCTGGTCAGGGCACATGCCCAGTTTTCAGGTTCAATCCCCAGTAGTGGGCATGCAGGAAGCAGATCAATGTTTCTTCTCTCTTTCTCTCTCTCTCTCTCTCTCTCTCTCTCTCTCTCTCTCCCTTTCTCTCTCTCTCTCTCTCTGTCTCTCTCTCTGTCTCTCCCTCCCTTCCTCTCTCTTTCTCTCTCTTTTTCCCCACCCCCTTCCTCACATTTTCTTCCTCTCTCTTTTTCCCCACCCCCTTCTTCACTCTAAAATCAATAAAACTATATTCAGTGAGGATTTAAGAAAGAAAATACAGAAAAAAACACAAAGATGCCCCATAATTATACACTTAGAGACAAATGTTGTGAAATTTGATTGAAAAGCCTTTCAGTCCATCTTTGATGCATACACATATGCGTATACAGTATATATACATATGTATATATTTTATTTTTTTATATGTATTTTATTGATTTTTTACAAAGAGGAAGGGAGAGGGATAGAGAGTTAGAAACATCGATGAGAAACATCTATCAGCTGCCTCCTGCACATATTGGGGATGTGCCCGAAACCAAGGCACATGCATGCCCCGGATCAGAATCAAACCTGGGACCCTTCAGTCCATAGGCCGACGCTCCATCCACTGACCCAAACTGGTTAAGGCCATATGTATATTTTTTCTATAAAAATAGGGTTTCATTACACATACAGGGTGGGGCAAAAGTAGGTTTACAGTTGTGAGTATGTGAAATAGTTTTATTACCTACCTTATTCACTGAACATTGTTTAACATATTAATAATAGCACAGATATGTATTATTAAGAAAGAGAGTAAAAACATCAATGAGAGAAAGAACATCGATTGATTGCCTTTTGTACATACCCTGACTGGGGATCAAACCCATGCCCTTACCAGAAATCAAACCCACAACGTTTAGGTATATGGAATGATGTTCCAACCAACTGAGCCACACTGACCAAAGCTAATGAGTCCTTTTTTTGTAGGACATTAAAGCTCTCTCCAGATTGTTTTCATTGTTAACAGGATCTTCATCATGTACCCTACATATATTTTTAGATAGAGTCTCATATATGGAATTGCTTCATCAGAGCACATAAGTAGTTTAATTTCTGCTGACATTGCTTTGTTGGAAATACTAGCTATAGCCTGTGTGTCCATTTTTTATGTTATGCTATTATGGAGTGTCATCAATTTTTTATTTTATTATTTTTATGTCTTTTTTCCTTCACCACTTATCCACTCTATGCCCTCTTCCACCTGTATCCATTCCCCATCAGCAATCTTTTAAGTTTTTGACAAATTGATAACTATAAAATATTTTCTTGTTACTGTTATGCACTCTCTTTATTACTAAAGTTTAAAAACTTTTGATAGGTTGTGCCATTTTATTTAGTGAATTGCCTGTGCATAACCTTTGCTCATTTGCCTAAAATTAATGCTTTTTTTTCTGAAAATTTAATTTTAAAAGTATGAAGGATTTTTATTGTTTTTCATTTTGATTTTAGTATTTGGGATTAGAACTTTTTAATCTTCTTAAGAATATGTTTTTTATTTTTTGTTTTTCTGCCTTTATGTCTTCTGTTCATAAAATCTATGTATAGAGGTAATATACTAATTTGTCGGTGATGATGTCCCCGTAAAGACCTATTTGCATATTGATGGGCACGCAGCAGGGGGCAGGCGGCCGGAGCCAACTTCCCAGGGGTCTGAAGAGACTGCCTGGCAGGAGCCCAGACTGCAAAGAATGAAGAGGAAGCGGCCATGGGGAGCTCTTCCAATCCCCCTGCACAGATACCCTACCCCAGCCCCCGCACCCCGGGGGCACAGGGAGGCTGACCGGAAGGGGAGAAGACCCAGCCTAAGGGGTAGCTGCAGCCAGCACCTCCAACTCCCAATCTCTTCCCCCGGCACTCCTGGCTGGGATGCCCACAGTAATAATAGCACACTGGCGACCACCCATCAGCGCCCCTGGGGCCCGCGGCCTGCCACTACCACTGCTGGGCACACCTCCCCTCCCCACAATTCCAGACCAGGTGGAGGCAGGCCAGAGCGGCCCCCTGTGTCAAACCCTTCCCCCTGACAGCAGCAGCGCCAGCTCTCCAGTTGAAGCACCCTGAACCTCCCTGGGCGCTCGGCTAAACCCGCCAGTCTGGCTCCGCCCTGGCCCGGCCCCCACCCAGCTCCAGGAGATTTTGGAGCCTCACCCTGAGCACATACAGCTGTGAAACAGCCCTGTACAATTTAAAGAATCGCCCCACTCGCGCCCCCTCCCCCCCCCCCCAGTGCCTCCAGGGATGACCACCGCTACAGGGCTGCTGGCCAGAGCCCGCCCCTCCGAGGTCTATGGAACCCCCTGCAAAGCTTCCATAGCTCCAGTCCTGGGGAAACCATCATGCCCTCCTCCCCTAATCAGCACCCGCTACCTGCAGGGTACCCGTGGGCTTAAAATAACAATCCCTTCGCGTTTAGGCATCACTGACTTGATGAAACATTTCTAGTTTATTACTCAGAGCCTCCTCATGACAACCCAGTGAGGCAGGCAGAGAGGAGATTACAGTTCCCATGGTGCATGCGGATGTATTCAGAAACGAAGTTCAGAGAGGGAAAGTGTCAAGCCCACTGGTTCCCAGGGTACAGCACACGTCCCACAGGGAGCAACTTGATTTTAAGTGGGGGCTTAGGCCTACTAAGAGGTCAGTCAGACATCTCCCCAGGGCTCCCGGACTGTGAGTGGGCACAGGCCAAGCTGAGGGACACCCCCCACCAAGTGCATGAATTTCATGCACTGGGCCTCTCTATATATTATATTTATCTTAAATATTTTTTACAGTATTTAATTTTGTACAGTAAATATTTTATCAAACTGGAACTTCTTTTTGGCTGACAAAAGATAGGCTGAGAAATTTCTACTTTGATCAATGTTTAAGGTTTACATTGTGATCTTGTGCATTCGTTGCAGTGTTTGAGCAGTATGTCTTGAAGAATTAATAATAAACTAAACCAACAAGATCCCTGCATTTAAGTTTATTGGAAGAGTCAAATAATTGACAAGCAAATATATAATACAACATTTAGTAGTACTGAGAGCTATAAAAAAATAAAGCAGGGAAGGCTAGAGAGAATGGCAATGAGTAATATTTCAAATGTTTGATCACAGAGGTGAAGTTTAAGCAGAAACCTCGAAGAGGGAAAGTAAGCTCTATGACTGGTGAAAGAGCATTCCAGAAAGAGCATACAAAGCTTCCAAGGGAACATGCCTGGTGAGTTCTAAAGAGTCCATGGGCATTTAAGATTAATGAATATCCTACTGGTAGGTACAATTTCAGAATTTTACCAGGATGCGGCTAGGTGTGGCCGGCTCTTTATGAATTTTGATAAGTGCTCAAAAATTCTTTTTAAAGATTCAAGTATTTCATTTCCTCCAGAAAATATTTTATTCATTATTTCTCCAGCTGTTCTATTAATCACTTTTATTCTATTTTAGGTCTTCTGGCTTTCTCTCTTTCATATTTCTGGTCTTTATTTTCAGAATTCATTCTGTGTACAGTGGTACCTCGAGATACGAGTTTAATTCGTTCCGTAACCTTGAGGCATGGAAAACTATGAGATGCTTGAGTCCCGGTAAACTGGTGGGTCATGTGCAGCCAGCTGATCTGATCGATTACTCCTATCTCAAATGTTGCTCGTATTTCAAAGCAAAAAAGCTCGCTCGACAGCTCGTATCTCAAAAATCTCATATGTTAGAGCACTCGTATCTTGAGGTACCACTGTATTTTCCCTCTGAATTCTAATGTTCTCTTAGGCTCCCAACCATCTCCACTGTCCCAATTTCTAACACATCTGGTACCTTCTCTAATAATTCTTAGAAGAAACTATTGTCACAAAACCACTGTCTTCTGTGGCAAAGCACTTACAGAGGTTCTAGTTTCCTTCTCCTATTAACCCCTAACTCTCTCAGTTGCCCCCTTTCTACTCTAGGATTTATTGTTTATTCTTAATGGCAGTAACCACAGGGAACCAGTTTACTCTGATAGAAACTTCCATGGGCAGTAAAATAGAACACTTGGTTTTTTATCCTTCTCAGATTTTACTAGCACTGTGGCTTTGGGTTATTCTCATAACCTCTCAGGCATTCTAGCTTCTCTTCTAAGAGTATATTGTGGAAAATACAATCAACTGTAACCCACAGAGTGGTTGTAGAAATAAAAGTAAATGAAAAGTATATATGAACGGCACCAAATCACCTTGCCCTGGAATCCTGGGAATCGTTTCTATATCTATGTTTTCTGCCTTCCCCAGGGATAAGCTATCTGTGATCTGCAATTCAGTCCCCAAGACTTGAGTGCTAGTTCCCATCCCCTCTCCTACTCAAGATCATTGCTCCAGCAGTTGTCTCCTATGTACCTGTCATATCAGTTTCTCTCTGTGGTTTATTCCCATTACTATAAAACATGTCGGAATTTCTCCCACATTCAAAACAAAGAACTCTGCCTGGACCCCATATCCACTGTTACCTCTGTTTTCCTGTTCTTTTCAGCACAGCTCCTTGAAAAGGATGGCTCTTCTGTCTCTACTTCTTGTCCTTCCATTCTCTCTTAAACTCCACTCCAGCCAAGCTTTTGTGACCTCCACTCCAGAGAATCAGCTTTTGTCAAGACTTCTAACGATCTCTATAATGCCAGGTGGACAGTTCTCGTTTTTCATTTGACCACTGTTCTTGCCTTCCTTCTTGGTATACTTCTTCATTGGACTTTCAGGGAAGCCCACATCTCTTATTTTTCCTTTTATCCCAGTGTTTTCTCCTTTTCAGACTCCTTTTTTGTCTTTCCATCACCCTATTCTTCAACCAAATTTGAGCCCCCTGGCCTCAGGTCTTGGACCTGCTAACCTAAAAATAAAAGGCCAAAGTGAGAGCTAACGGGCTTTTATTTGAGATCAAATGAATAGTTATTCAGGAAGCACTGATTCAGGCAGAAATCTGAATCAGTGTTCAGATTAGGAGACAGAGGCAAAGGATGTCTATGAGAAAAGGAAAGAGAAAATTATAAGGAAGATATTTCTACAAGTGCAGATAAACTAATATAGTGATGCTAATTCTAAAGAATATTTTTAATTTCAATTCAATAATCATCATATCTGCTTTTCTGTTATCTTTGCAAACAGTTGTTTGAGATACAGTTGTTGCTTTAGGCCCAGTCCAAAGGTTATTTACCCAGTTTTAACATTCCAGAGGTTTGAGAAGTAAGAATACAAGGCAGTTTCTCTGGGATGGCAGCTTCAACTCCATTTTAAAGTTGCTCTGTTTATGTTATTTTTTACAGAGACATTTTCCTAATTTCACTCACTCTGTATGTGCACTTGCTTAATCTCAGGGCTTTAAATGTCATCTGTACATCAGTAATTTCCAACTTTATATTTCTACATTTGGACTCTATCCTGAACTCCAGAACCAAATGTCTAATGGACACTTGACATTTCCACTTGGGAATATAATAATCATTTCAAGTATTAAGGTCTAAAACAGAACTTCTAATGGTTTCACCAACCTGCTCCTCTCACAGTCCTTTGGTTAAAAAGTAACAACTTCATACTTCTAGTTGCTCAAGCCTAAAATCTTAGTGTCATCTTGCCTTTATTTTCTTACATACCTAAAATTAGCTAATCCTGTCAGCTCTGCCTTCAGAGAATATCTAGAATCTGATTTGATCAGTTCTCATAAATTCTCATTACCTCCACCACCACCCTAACGCAAACCACACTCCCCCTTGCCTGGATTACTGCATTGGCCTCGCAGGTGTCCCTGCTTCCCCATCCCTTTATCTTTTTTAGTTCATTCTCCGTGAATAAGTCTTTCAAGTGTAAATCAGATTATGCCATTCCTTGACTTAAAAACATTTCAGTAGCTTCCAATTTTACTCAAGAGTAAAAACCTAAGTTCTTACAACCTACTACTTGACCCTCGTTTTCCCATATACTTCATTACATCCACTCTAGTCTTCTCTGTTGATCAAAGAAAGCCTGCTCCTGCCGGGAGGCCTATGCAATTGCTGTCCCCTTGCGAGGAATGTACCCCCTGCATTGCTCACTCACTTCATTCTTATATGTCACCTTCTCAATAAAAAATCTCAGGCTGCCAAAACTGGTTTGGCTCAGGGGATAGAGCGTCGGCCTGCAGACTGAAAGGTCCCAGGTTCGATTCCGGTCAAGGGCATGTACCTTGGTTGCAGGCACATCCCCAGTAGGAGGTGTGCAGAAAACAGCTGATCGATTTTTCTCTTTCATCGATATTTCTAACTCACTATCCCTCTCCCTTCCTCTCTGTAAAATAATCTGGTCATATTGGCCTTATCACTTCCTTCTTTAAATTCTTCACTGCCTTCTATTTATTAATAAATAAAAACCAAACTTTTATATATTCAGTCAGTGTTCATTGGTCACCTGTAACCTTCAGACACCATGGCAAGTGCCAGTCACAGTGATGATGAGACCTGGTCCTTGCTCTTACAGTTCTTTTATTTCATTCATATACCTTCATTTTCCAATCCCTAAATGTCATCTCCAGCATTGTCATCTTCTAAATTCTAGAACTCACTGGATTTAAATTTGGATTCATTTAAATTAAGTAAAAATTTTAGTTATTCAGTTATATTAGCTACATGGGGCTAATGGCAATATTATTGACAGTACAGATTTCCATCATCACAGAAAGGTTGTTGGACAGCACACACTGATCTAAACTTTTTCCAAACTATATACGCCATTCCAAATGCTCCTCAAACACACCATATAGTTGGTCCACCATTTTACCACTGCTTTCCACTCTGCTCTTCTGTGCCTTACCTAGCTATTAAATTTTCTGATTTTTAGGTCCCAAAGCATGTTCTCTATCTTACATGAAATTTTCCTCAACACCACCCCCATTGGTTACATTAGTCTTCCTTCTGACACCCCCACCATGCTACTTGCCCCTCTAATTAAAATCAACCTTGCTACCTTCCTTAAAACCCCTGAGATCTCATTACCTGGGGGTTCAGGCCATTCTCTGCAGAACCTCAGCCATGGTAACTGCTAGTTAGTGAGGAAGCCATGTTCTGCAGGAAAGCAATGGGGAGGGTTAAATGGAAAATAAGTGCTGGGCCAAGAGGCTGCTACAAATTGAGTTGACACTCAGGTCAGCTTGTAAGATGCCTGTATTACTGTGGTTTTCCTGCTCCTGTCCAGCGATCCAACTGGGATGGAGGCTTTGATGAAGTCTCTGGTGGTATGGGCAGCATGGCACCCTTTTGGACTTAGAAAGAGAAAGTAAACCAAAGAGGTACCCAAGAGATTTTGCCTGGAGAGCCCACAGAAGCTATAAGACATTGTCTAAGAATTTTTTTTTTCCACAAGGTAGTACTGTCCTCAGCTTTAGAGGGTAAAGTGGGTATGAATTATGATCCTCCTTGCCAGAACTGCAAAGGAAAATCTGCTTGGTACAGGTGGGTAGCTATCTAGGCCCTATCTAGAGGATAGACTATCAGAAACAAGATAAGGGGCTGTTCAGGCCAGAATCCCTCCTGCTGAGGTGCATGGGTTCTGTGTCGGTGCTGGAGCAGATCTGCATGAACCCATCTTGCAATTTCCCCAGGGTGGAAGGAGGTGTGGGTTTGTTAACTAGTTCTTTGCATTAGGGCTGTATGGCAAGACCAGAAGAGGGCGGGGGAAGCAGAGCAGGACCGCTCATCTATTAGGGTTGCTGAAGCAAGCTCAGTTTATAAGAGATTTGCTCCTTCTTCCTCTCCTTTTTCAGGACTCTACTTGTCCAAGAGAAGAACCTAGAGAAATCTGAGCAGGTCAGGTAGTTCTAAAAGCTATGGCTCAGGTAAGTTGAAATTCCCTCCATCCTTTTTTGTTTTTTTGTGGGGTTTGTTTTTTGTTTTTTATCTCACGTGAGGATATTTTTCCATTTTTAGGGAAGGAGGGAGGGAGAGAGGAAGGGGGAGAGAGAGAGAGAGAGAGAGACAGGAAGGGAGGGAGAGAAAGAAACATTAATGTGAGAGAAACACATTGATTGGTTGCCTCCTGCACAAGCCCTGACCAGGGCCCAGGTCTGGGAGGAGCCTGCAACCAAGGTACGTGCCCTTGACCAGAATCAAACCCAGGACCCTTTAGTCTGAAGTCCAATACTCTATCACTAAGCCAAACTGGCTAGGGCCCCTTTATCCTTAGATAACGTATCTTCCCTTGATATTATATGAACATTTGTCTTTATCCTGAAACTTCTCTGTCTCAGTTGAGTTCTATTCAGTAATCTGTTTCCAATTCTTCCATTCCAGGGAATGAGTGATGGTGCCTCATGTCCCTTAGTGGCTCTCTAATAGTGTTCACAGGTGTGCACAGTACTTTTACCAGAGCACCAATGGAGCAAAAATATATTCTCTTGAGAGCCTCTCTTATTTTTTTATTTTTTTCAAATCCTTACCCAAGGATATTTTCCCATTGATTTTTAGAGACAGTGGAAGAGAGGAATATCGATACGAGAAAAACACATCAATTGATTGCCTCCTGCATGCTTCCTGACCAGGGTCTGAGACAGGGAAGAGCCTGACACCGAGGTACGTGCCTTGACTGGAATCAAAACCAGGAACCCCTTGGTCCACAGGCGTAAGCTCTATCCACTGAGCCAAACCGGCTAGGGCAGAGCCTCTCTCAGGAACACCGCTAGAGGCCTGTTTCACGATATTCATGTAAGAATAGGCCTTCCTTCCCCTGGCTTCACTCCTGCCTGCCCGGGAGCCAGCAAGTCCTTGCTTCTTTGTAGAGCACCACTCCTATGGCTCCCTCCACTGTCCCCCTAACCCCTCAGAGCAGGCGTCCCGCCTCTCCCAGCCGCTCCTCAGCTGCATGTACAAATTAACCCACCACCTTTGTTGGGTTAATTTGCCTACTCACTCTGATTGGCTGTGGGCATAGCAGAAGTACACTCAGTTTACATGTTTGTCTATTATTAGGTAAGATGATTGAAAGGGTCCAAAGATCAAATAGCTTTGATCATTTTTATTAAATTGGGTAGTTTCCTTTTTTTCTACTTTTAAATGTCACCCCCTCTTTAAAAGTCATAAAATATTTTACACTATCAAAACTTCTTTATTTTTGTAAGGTGATTTATGAGAGATGAATAACTGTAAAATGGTCCATTTGAGGTTGAACAATATGCATTGGTTATGGGCCACATTTATGTGACTAAAATATACTCTGTCAGTTTTTTAAAAAATATATGTATTTTTATTGATTTCAGAGAGGAAGGAAGAGGAAAAGAGAGAGAGAAACATCAATGATGAGAATCATTGATTGGTTGCCTCCTGCACCCCTTGCTAGGGATCGAACCCACAACCCGGGCATATGCCCTGACCCAGAATTGAACTAAGACTTCTTGGTTCATACATAGATGCTCAACTACTGAGCCATCCCCGTGTGGCTCCATCAGCTTTCTTATTTCAGGAACAAGTTAAAATAGTGAAAGATGATAACTATTCACAGTATATAATTAAGATTTCACAAATCTCATTTAAACTAAATGCCCTCAAAATAATGGAATGATTATATCTTATAAGATATAAAATATAATAATATGTAGCAAATAAAATCCCTGTGTTTATTACAAAATTTGCCATAACCAAAAATTGTTCATGACATCTGGCAAAAAGAAGCAGTGGGAACACTGCTATCATTTTCAGCAGTATATTCTTTGTTGTGTGGGAGTGTCCTGGGTACATAGCCCAGATTATTCAGGACACTTATCATTCCTGATGCTAGCCAGCACTAATGTCAGTAGCATACTGCTCCCCTCCCAGCCTAATCTCCCTCATTATGACAACTAGACAGCCCTCTGCATGGTCCCAAGTGCATTCTGAAGAGGAAAGTAAAATCTGTGTTGAGATCCAACAACTATGACTCTGAGTCTTCAGGATAGATTTAAAACCTCTCTATAAATGCTATATTTTAGGATAGAGATTTATAAGATATTTTTTATCTAAAGGAAGAAAAATGGTTAAAAAGGAATGCATTTTTAAAGACTTCATTATTTGCTAGGCCCATGTTTGCTGTGTGTTTTGTATGTGTTATTTTGTTGATTTTTTAAAATATATTTTATTGATTTTTTTACAGAGAGGAAGGGAGAGGGATAGAGAGTTAGAAACATCGATGAGAGAGAAGCATCGATCAGCTGCCTCTTGCACACCCCCTACTGGGGATGTGCCAGCAACCGAGGTCATGCCCTTGACCGGAATCGAACCTGGGACCTTTCAGTCCGCAGGCTGATGCTCTATCCACTGAGCCAAACCGGTTCTGGCTATTTTGTTGATTTATAAGACCCCATTTAGCTAGATTTTGCTCATTCATAGTCCTTGTGGACAATAGAAGAGAGTCTGGTTATATGAAGATCTTTCTTATCTGTAGCCACCAGAATATTCAAAAGCATGTAAGCCTTTAGTCATATAAATTTGCTTCTTGTACTTCCTTCATGGCATAGACATCATCCCTAGCTTGCTTGCTTAATCACCTTCTTCCTACAAAACCCTTTTTATCTTAAAGACATTTACCTGGATGGATCTGATTGTTAAAACCGAAACCTACTCATCAATTTTAACCTTACTAAAATTGGGACAACTAGTCACATAATGTGCCTCCTATCAGGACACTACAGAAAGTACACAGTACCACCTCTAACATATTCATACCCCCTCAAAAAATACATCAGTTAGGCCTAGATCTAACAACATTCCACAGAAAATATGTAAGTAGAGCATGTTAAACTACATTATGAAGGTACAGTTGGTTAAATCCAAAATGTGAAATTCTACTGATCAAATGTTTCTTTAATAAATAGATAGTGACCTGGCTCATTTGGCTCAAATGATAGAGCGTCAGCCTGCAGGCTGAAGGGTCCCAGGTTTGATTACAGTCAAGAGCATGTACTTCTGTTGCAGGCTCAATCCCCGGATTCCTGGCCCTCGTTGGGGCTCAGGTGAGAGGCAACCAATCGATGTGTGTCTCTCACTTCGATATTTCTCTCTGTCTCTCTCCCTGCCTTTCACTCTTCTAAAAATCAATGGAAAAATATCCTCAGGTGAGGATTAATAGTAAATAAATAAACAAACAAACAATAAAGATTTTAAAGGCCTTTGGTGCCTGTTAAAGATTTGAGAAACTTTAGGAAACTTATAAGTAAACACAATCTGTGGATCCTGTTTGAATCCTGATTTGAATAAACCAAGAGTAAATTATGTTTGAGAAAGTTGGGGCAATTTGAAACTTGATCTAATTATTAGAAAATTGTTGCCAGAACCGGTTTGACTCGTGGATAGAGCGTGGGCCTGAAGATCGAAGAAAATTATTATTAATGTTACTAAGTATGATAATGTTATTCTGGTTATGCTTTTAAAAAACCTAGTCTGGCCGAAACTGGTTTGGCTCAGTGGATAGAGCGTCGGTCTGCGGACTGAAAGGTCCCAGGTTCGATTCCGGTCAGGGGCATGTATCGTGATTTGGGGCACATCTCCAGTAAGGGGCTTGCAGGAGGCAGCTGATCGACGTCTCTCTCTCTCATCGATGTTTCTAACTCTCTATCCTTCTCCCTTCCTCTTTGTAAAAAAATCAATAAAATATATTTTTAAAAAACCTAGTCTGTTAGATACTAAAGTATTTGTGGGTGAAATACTATGATGTTTGGTATGTGGAATTTGCCTCAAAATACACCAGGGGTAGAAATGAAAGGGAAAAGATGAAACAAGATTTGCAAACTTTCATTAATTGTTCAAACAGAGGGATGGATTTATGGGATCATTACAGTATTCTCTATACTTTTGTGTAATTTTGAAAATGTTTGTAATAAATGAAAAAATTAAAAAGTCCTTTATTTACTAGTAATGCATGTTTCAGGGATTGGTGACATTCAGGGATATAGAAATAGAGTTCTCTCAGGAAGAATGGAAGTATCTGGAACCTGCCCAGAGGGACTTGTACAGGGATGTGACTTTGGAGAACTTTGGTAACTTGGTCTCACTAGGTAAGGGTATCCTATATAATAAAAACCTAATATGCTAAGTGTCTGGTCAACTGGTTGGCCATTCAACCAATCAAAGCATAATATGCTAATGATATACTAAGGCCATTCAATTCTTGCTATGTGCGCTGACCACCAGGGGCAGACAGTTGACCAGTTGCTATTATGATGTGCACTGACAACCAGGGGGCAGATGCTCTGACCAGTAGGTTAGCTTGCTGCTGGAGTCCAGCCAGTTGGGACTGAATGAGATGGGCTGGGCATGCCTTGGATCTCTTCCACAGTCCTTCCCCAGCTGGCTAACCTCTTTGTTTCTCCCCAGCCCCAATCATGCACTGGTGGGGTCCCTTAACCTGGCCTGCACCCTCTTGCAATCCAGGACCCCTTCGGGGATATTGGAGGGCCAGTTTCGGTTCGATTCCACAGTGAGAGCGCCATTCAGCCAGAATCTGGGGAACTGTTAGGAATTTGAAAAACTTTAGGAAACCTGTAAGTAAACACAGTCCTGTTTGAATCCTGATTTGAATAAACCAACAGTAAATTATTTTTGAGAAAGTTGGGGCAATTTGAAATTTGATCTGGTGAGCATGGTGGCAGTCGTGGGAGCAGCAGTGCTAAGGATGTCTGACTGATAGCTTAGACCCACTTTGGAATCAGTCTGACATCCCCTGAGGTCTCCCAGACTGCAAGAGGGCCCGGGCCAGGCTGAGGGACCCCCCTCCCCCAGTACATGAATTTCATTCACCGGGCCTCTAGTTGTGTAATAAATACACAGGCAGACAGAAACAAGGCTCCCAGGGACTGCAACAGTGGGAGGCTGTTGCCACCTCTGGCCAGAAGGGATAAGGGGAGGAAACACTGCCACTGGAAGATTGTGAGAGCTAAAATCATGGAGAAGGGCCAGGCTAACAGCAACTAAAGCTACCTCTTGGATCAGAGGAAGGAGGGAGAGGGATAAGAAATACCCTGAAGTCTGTCTCCTCCTACCTGCTGATGCTTTCCGTCTGCCAAACCCAGTGAAAAATGATAGGGCCACTATAATTCAGTCCTTTACAGGTACCATATTTTCTGGCTTATAAGACGACTGGGCATATAAGACAACCCCCAACTTTTCCAGGTAAAATATAGAGTTTGGGGTATACTCGCCCTATAAGAACACCCGGCGTATAAGACAACCCCCGACTTTTGAGAAGATTTTCCTGGGTTAAAAAGTTGTCTTATATGCTAGAAAATATCGTAAGCTATCTAGGGCATACAGCATGGTCAGAAACAGCAAGGAATAGATTGGAGGGGGGACAGAAAATAAGTACCATAATTATCAATTCCAAATACTTCAACTAGCCTTCTGGAATTTCTAGTTTCTTTGGGGTGAATATCTAGGGACACTTATAAGTTTCTAGCTGAATTTCTGCTCTCTCTTTCCAAAGGAATTGTTGTGTGCTTTGTGGAAGTGGAATTGGGTAATTCCATTGGCACTTCCGTCTTCCCATTCTTTGGACAACCTTCATATCTTCCTTTATATAATTGCCTCTCTTTCTTGGGGACCAAAAGACTAGGTTTGAATTTTAGAACAGAATGATCATTCCCCATTTCTCTTCCTATAAACAGGACTTTCCATTTCTAAGCCTGATATCATCTCTTTATTGGAGCAAGAGAAAGAACCCTGGATGATTGCAAATGACATAACAGGATCAAGGTGCTCAGGTGAGCAAGGGTTAATCCATTGGGGGGAGGTCCTCTCTCTATATATAAAAGCCCAGTGACTGGAACGGTGAAATGACCAGAACGACTGGAACAATTGGAGGATATAATGCGCACTACAGCAGCCAACCAGCCTGATCTGGGCCTCAATCAGTCCCCTGCCCCCCGGGCAGCCCAGCCCCTGATCGGCCCCCAACACCTTGATCAAGGGCAAGGCCGGCCAGCCAACCACCCATGGCCCCTCCCTCCAATTGGCCTCACCGCTGATCAACCCCCAACACCCCAATAGGAGGCAGGGCCAGCTGACCAACAGCCTATGGCCTCTTCCCCCTGCTGGCCTGACCTGATGAGCCATCCATGCACAAATTCATGCACAGGGCCTCTAGGTTACACTAATAAAAGAGAAACATGCAAATTGATCATCACTCCGTTTTCTTGCCCTTCCCAGCTTCTAAAGGTTTTCTGCATTCTTTGGGTCATAGCTCCCTCCCATCTTCAAAGCTCGCAATGTAGCAGCTTCAGATCTCTCTCTCTGTCTCTTACTTTGACTCTCCTGCCTCTCTCTTTCACTTGTAAGGACCCATGGGATTATTGGGCACACCCAGATAATTCAAGATCTCCCCTGAATTTTAGTTTCATACTATTATTGTTCTTATAGTATTTCATAAACTTATAGTATGTGTTATTCTTCACTAACAATAATAATATAAATCAGTCTTCTGGCCCTGACTGGTGTGGCTCCATGATTGGAATGTCAGCTGAGTAGCAAGTATAATTTTATTTCCAGCCTTATGTTTCATCTCCTTTGCTATGTAACATAACATATTCACAGGTTCTAGGAGTTAAAACATGGATATCTTTTTTTTTTTAATATATTTTATTGATTTTTCATGGAGAGAAAGGGAGAGGGACAGAAAGTCAGAAACATCGATGAGAGAGAGACATCGATCAGCCGCCTCCTGCACACCCCACACTGGAGATGTGCCCGCAAGCAAGGTACACGCCCCCGACCGGAATCGAACCCGAGACCTTTCAGTCCGCAGGCCGACGCTCTATCCACTGAGCCAAACCAGTCTCGGCAAAACATGGATATCTTTAGGGATTTATTATTCTGCCTCCCACTCTGTATGTGTTTTTGAACACATATCATTGAATATACATAAATTCAGTGTATTTAATATTACGCCACTGAAATTCTATACTTTATTCTAGTAATCCCATTACTACTTATTCCATAGTAAGTATTATCTTTTACAGATATTTGGTCAGTATATTTCCTAAGCTGTAGTTCTGGAATTAAAAAAAAAAAAAATTTAAATTGTGATGAACTGCTAGGGTCTTTCCGCTGCTAGGGATCAGAAATCTGGAGAAGGGGCTGCATATAAATGAATAAACTAGATAAAAAATATAAATTTGAAAGGCATTTTGGGAGAGCCAGGGGTGGCTTAGCTCTAGTGACTAATCTCTTAATGTCTGGCCATGGCGGCTTTTTATTTACACATTTTCCCTTTAGCAAAGCAGATATACATATCAAAGGTAACGTTTGGTAAACAGTGTAGGGGAATTGCCTTCCGCTTTTCCAGCAGCAGGTAATCATATGCAGATTTTCAGCCCTGCTGAATATGTCCATTCAACTTTTTGAGGCCTTCTCCCATTTATTATGACCTGCTGGACTTAATCTCTAGTAATGACCATTATATAAAATTTACCAGTTTTACCAGTTTTAATTCTACAATTCACTGGCATTAATTATATTCACAGTATTGTGCAGCCATTTCCACTCTCCATTTTCAGAACTTATTCATCATCCCAAATATCAATTGTATCTATTAAACAACAACTTCATTTTCCTCTCCTCCTAGTCCCTAATAACCTTTGTTCTATTTTTTGTCTCTATTAATTTGTCTATCCTAGGTGCCTTATATAAGTGAAATCATACAATATATAGCCTTTTGCATCTGGCTTATTTCACTTAGCATAATGTGTTTTTTATTTGCTTTTATTTCTCACCTAAGAATATAGACTTTTAAATTTATTTTAGAGGGAGGTAGAGAGGGAAGGAAAGGGGTGGGGAGAGAGAGAGAGAGAGAGAGAGAAAGAGAGAGAGAGGAGAAAAGAGGGAGAAAAAGATCAATATAAGAGACATATTGATCAGTCATCTCCTGTGCATGCTAGGACCAGGGATTGAGCCCATAACCTAAGTATGTACCCTGACCCAGAATTGAATTAAACCTACAACCTTCTGGTGTACAGAGAATAATGCTCCAATCAACTTAGCCATCTGGCCAAGGCAATTAGTATAATATATTCAAGATTCATTCATGTTACAGTAGTTATCACAGTTTCATTTCTTTTTAAGACTGAATTGTATGAAACATCACATTTTATCCATTTATCTATTGATGCATACTTGGATTCCTTCCACCCTTAAGCTATTGTGAATAATGTTACTGTGAATATTTGTGTATAGTATCTGAATCCCTAGTTTTATTTCTTTTGTATATATTCCTGTGATTAGATAGTAACTGTTTAACCTTTTTAGGATATTTCTCTAACTTAAAAATCTTATGAATTATAAAGATCATTTCATTTATCTATAATATAAATTTCAAATCTTTTCTCAGGCATTTGTCTCTTTTTTACTTTGCTTTTGGTGGTTTTTGTTCATGTGCAAGTTTCATTGTTTGTTTTCTTCTTCACCACTACATAGTGGAACTTATCAGTCTTATTTTGGTTTTGGATTTTGAGTCATTGTTTCATTGTTAGGTTTCCCCATACCTAGATTATAGAGTAAACCACTGTTAACCTAAAAATAAAATGCCTTTCAAAGTGAGAAGCAACAGACACTTACTGGAAATTAATTCATGCAGAAGCCAAGTAATGTCCCAATTAGAAGACAAAGGCATTGGGTATTTATGAAAAAGCGAAAGAGACCAATTGCATCTTTAGAAGGAAGGCATTTCCATTGGTACAGTTAAGATGACATGGTGATGTTAGTTCTAAACAATGTTTTTAATGTTCAGTCCAGTAGTAGATAGCCAATATAGCTGCTTTCTTGTTTTGTTTTGTTTTTATTGTTTAAAATATTACATATATTAGTACATATTTCTCCTGTTTTTTCCCATTGACTTACCCCCAGCCTCCCTTATCCCCTGTCACATGCCCTCATCCCACGCCACCCCAGTGTCTTGTGTCCTTTAGTGTACTTATATACATGCGTACAAGTCCTTTGGTTGATCTATTTTCCTCCTTCCCCAACACTCCCATACATCCCACTGTCATTTGACAGTCTGTTTGTGCTTCACTGCCTCTGTATCTATCTTTTGATTCATCAGGTTATAATGTTCTTTATTTTCTATAAATGAGTGAGATCATGTGGTATTTTTCTTTCATTGCCTGGCTTATTTCACTTAACATAAAGCTCTCCAGGTCCATCCATGCTGCTGCAAATGATAAGAATTCCTTCTTTTTTATAGCAGCATAGTATTCCATTGTGTAGATGTACCATCTTTTTCTAATCCATTCATCTGCTGTTGGGCATTTAGGCTGTTTCCAAATCTTAGCTATAGTGAGTTCTGCTGCTATGAACATAGGGGTACATATATCCTTTCTGATTGGTGTTTCTGTTTTCTTGGGATATATTCCTAGTAGTGGGATTACTGGGTTAAATGAGAGCTCCATTTTTAGTTTTTTGAGGAAACTCCATACTGTTCTCCACAGTGGCTGCACCAGTCTGCATTCCTACCAGCAGTGCACGAGGGTTCTTTTTTCTACACATCCTCATCAGCACTTGTCGTTTGTTGATTTGTTGATGATTGCCATTCTGATACGTGTGAGATGGTACTGCATTGTAGTTTTGATTTGCATCTTTTGGGTAATTAGTGACTTTAAGCATGTTTTCATATGTCTCTTGGCTGTCCTTCTGTCTTCTTTCAAAAAGATTCTATTAAGGTCCCTTGCCCATTTTTTTTTTTTGGATCATTTATCTTTCTTTTATTAAGTTGTATAAGTTGCCTGTAGGTGTTGGAGATTAAACCTTTATCAGTGATAACATTTGCAAATATGTTCTCCCATGCAGTGGGCTTTCTTGTTGTTTTGTTGATGGTTTCTTTTGCTGTGAAAAAACTTTTTATTTTGATGCAGTCCCATTTGTTATTTTCTCTTTAGCTTCATTGCCCTAAGAGTGGTATTGGTGAAGAAATTGCTTAACCATATATCTGAGATTTCTCTGCCTGTGCATTCCTCTAGTATTTTTATGGTGTCTGTCTTATGTTTAAGTTTTGTATCCGTTTTGAATTTATTTTTGTGTATGGTGTAAGTTGGTGGTCTAGTTTCATTTTTTTGCATGTATCTGTCCAATTTTCCCAACACTATTTATTGAAGAGCTTGTCTTGACTCCATTGTATGATCATGCCTCCTTTGTTTAATATTAATTGAACATAGTGGTTTGGGTTGACATCTTGATTCTCTGTTCTATTCCATTGGTCTATATGTCCGTTCTTGTGCCAATATCAGGCTGTTTTGAGAACAGTGACTTTGAAATACAGCTTGAAATCTGGTTTTGAGATCCCACCTACTTTGTTCTTTCTCAGGATTGCTGTGGCTATTTGGGGTCTTTTTTATGTATTTTTGGAGAGTTCTTTCTAGGTCCATGAAATATGCCATTACTATTTTAATGGGGAGTGCATTGAATCTATAGATTGCTTTGGATAGTATGGACATTTTAATGAACATGATATGTTCTTCCATCTGTTTATGTCTTCCTCTATCTCTATTTTCAGTGTCCTGTAGTTTTCCGCATATAGATCTTTTACCTCCTTAGTTAAGTTTATTCCTAGGTTTCTTAATTTTTTTGGTGTGATGGTAAATGGGATTGCTTTTTTAATCTCTTTTTCTGTAAGTTCACTATTAGTGTATAGAAATGCCATAGATGTCTTGGCATTAATTTTGTATCCTGCTACATTGCCAAATTCATTTATTAAGTCTATTCGTTTTTTGATGGAGTCTTTCGGGTTTTTTATGCACAATATCATGTCATCTGCAAATAAGGACAGCTTTACTTCTTTTCCAGTTTGGCTACCTTTTATTTCTTCTTGTTGTCTAATTGCAGTGGCTAATATTTCCAGTACTATGTCAAACAGAAATGGTGAGGGTGGGCATCCTTGTCTTCTTCCTGTTATTAATGGAAATGGCTTTAGTTTGTGCCCATTGAGTATAATGTTAGCTGTGGGTTTATCATATATGGCTTTTATTATGTTGAGGTACGATCCTATTCTCCCCTTATTGAGAGTTTTTATCAAGAAAGGGTGTTGGATTTTATTAAATGCTTTTTCTGCAAAAATTGACCTGACTATATGATTTTTATCTCTCAATTTGTTTATGTGATATAACACGTTTATTGATTTGCGAATATTGTACCATCCTTGCATTCCTGGGATAAATCCTATTTTGTCATGGTGTGTGATCTTTCTGATATACTGCTGGATTTGATTTACTACAATTTCGTTGAGGATTTTGGCATCTATGTTCATGAGTGATATTGGCCTATAATTCTCTTTCATTGTGTTGTCTTTATTTGGTTTTAGTGATGCTGGCTTCATAGAATGAGCTTGGAAGTGTTCCTTCCTCTTGAATTTTTTGGAATAGTCTGAGGAGGATAGGTTTTAATTCTTCCTTGAATGTTTGGTAAAACTCCCCTGTGAAGCCGTCTGCTCTCGGGCTTTTGTTTGCTAGAAGGTTTTTGATGACTGCTTCAATTTCTTCCATAGTTATTGGCCTATTAAGATGTTTAGATTCTTCCTGATTGAGTTTTGGAAGGTTATATTTTTCTAGCAATATGTCCATTTCCTCCAGGTTTTCAAGTTTGTTGGAATAGAGTTGTTCATAGTATTTTTTAACAATCCTTTGTATTTTGGTGGGGTCTGTTGTTATTTTTCCTCTTTCATTTCTGATTTTGTTTATTTGGGTCGTGTCTGTTTTCTTTTTGGTGAGCCTCGCTAGAGGTTCATCAATCTTGTTTATCCTTTCAAAGAACCAGCTCTTGGTTTCATTGATCTTTTGTATTGGTTTGTTGTTGTTGTTGTTTTGGGGGTATCAATGTTGTTTATCTCTGCTCTGATCTTTATTATTTCCTTCCTTTTGCTTACACTGGGCTTTTCTTGTTGCTTTCTTTCTAATTCTTTGAGTTGTAGGGTTAGATAATTTCTTTCTTTCTTTTTTTTTTTCAGTAAGCTTGTACAGCTATAAACTTCCCTCTCGAGACTGATTTCAATGTGTCCCATAGATTTTGGATTGTTGTGTTTTCATTGTCATTCGTTTTAAATTTTATTGATTTTTTAAAATTTTATTGATTTTTTACAAAGAAAAAGGGAGAGGGATAGAGAGCTAGAAGCATTGATCAGCTGCCTCCTGCACATCCCCCATTGAGGATGTGCCAGAAACCAAGGTATATGTCCTTGACCAGAATCAATCCTGGGACCTTTCAGTCCATAGTCCGATGCTCTGTGCACTGAGCCAAACCGCCCTTGGCAAGCCATGGTGTTTTTTATTTCTTCCTTGATCTCTCTGGTAATCCAGTCATTGTTTAATAGCATTCTGTTTAGTCTCCATGTGTGATTTCTTTGGATTGTTTTTATTGTAGTTGATTGCTAGTTTTATGCCCCTGTGATCTGAGAAGATGCTAGATATGATTTCTATCTTCTTATATTTGAAGAGACTTTGTCTATGAACCAACATATGGTCTATCTTTGAAAATGACCCATGTGCACTTGAGAGGAATGTATATTCTATGGCTTTGGGGTGAAATATTCTGAAAATGTCAACTAATTCCATTTGGTCTTGTGAGTCATTTAAGATTGATGTTTCTTTGCTCATATTTTGTTTAGAGGATTTGTCCAATGGTGATTGTGGGGTATTAAAGTCTCCTACTATGACTGTATTGCTGCCAATGTCTCCCTTGATATCCTCCAGGAGTGTTTTTTGTTTTTTTGTTTTTTATGTATTTGTGTGCTCCTGTATCAGGTGCATATATGTTTACCACAGTTACTTTTCTTATTGGATTGCTTCCTTTAGTATTATAAAGTGGCCTTCCTTATATATTATTATGTCCTTCACTTTGAGATCTAATTTGTCAGATATAATTATTGCTACCCCAGCTTTTTTTTTTTTTTTCATTTCCATTCACCTGAAAAACTTTTTTCATCCCTTCACCCTCAGTCTCTGTGCATCTTTTTTTCTGAGGTGGGTTTCTTGTAGACAGCAGATATATGAGTCATGTTTTCTTATCCAATCCGTTACCCTATGTCTTTTGATTGGTGCATTTAATCCATTTACATTTAAAGTTATTATTACAGTAGAACCTTTAGCATTTCTTGCATTGCTAGTTTGGTTGTAATAAATTCCCTTAGTCCTTTTTTGTCTATGAAGCTCCTGATTTTACCTTCAATTTTGATTGATAGCCTTGCTGGGTACAGTATTCTTGGATTCAGACCCTTCCTTTGCATGACTTTGTATATTTCATTCCATGCCCTTCTGGCCTGATGAGTTTCTATTCAGAAATCAGTCGTTACTCTAATGGGGGTTTCTTTGTAGGTAACTTTCTGTCTCTCTCTGGCCACTTTTAAGATTCTTACTTTGTCATTGGTTTTCCCAATTTAAAATTAAAATGTGCTTTGGTGTTGGTCTTTTGGGGTTCATTTTGCTTGGGACTCTGTGAATTTCTTGGATTTGTGTGGGTTTTTTCTTTCCTATATCAGGGAAGTTTTCTCTCATTATTTTCTTTTTTTTATTATTTTGTTATTTTTATTTTTTTATTAATGTGTTACATGTATACATATCTTCCCATTGCGCCCCCCCACACACACACTTCATTATTTCTTCAAACAGGGCTCAGTTTCCTGTTCTTCTGGAAACCCTATTATATGGATGTTGTTTTATTTCTTGTCCCAAAGTTCCCTTATGCTCTCCTCCTGCTTTTTAATTTCTTTTCTAGAAGCTGCTCTACTTGGGTATTTTTTTCTACCTTGTCTTCTAGCTCACTGATGCGGTCCTCTGCTTCTTTTAGTCTATTTTTGATGCTTTCTATTGAGTTCTTTACAGCAGCAATGTCATTTTTCATTTCTTTTTGGTACTTCTTTATTTCCTCTTGGTTTGTACTCTTTTTTTTTTTTTTAATTGATTTTTCACAGAGAGGAAGGGAGAGGGATAGAGAGCCAGAAACATTGGTAAGCTGTCTCCTGCACACCTCCTACTGTTGAGGTGCCCACAACCAAGGTACATGTCCTTGACCGGAATCAAACCTGGGACCCTTCAGTCCACAGGCCGATGCTCTATCCACTGAGCCAAATCAGTCAGGGCTTGGTTCATACTCTTATTGTCAGATTTGTCTTCCATTCTTTTCAGCCACCTTATGACTATTTCTCTGAATTCTTTCTCTGACAGGTTGCTTGCCTCCATTTCATTAACTTCCTTTTCTGGTGATGCCTGCTTTTTCTTTCATATGCAGGCTGTTTCTTTGTCTGCCCATGGTCTCTCTTCTCTGGGTGTCTGGTTAGGTATTTCTCTCTCTCTCTCATGTTGATTTAAAGGCACAAAATACAACACAACCGGGTAGAGTGCACAAGGCACAGATCAGAAATGTATTCACATTATTAATAGCCACAAATAAAGGTGATCACCAGAGAGAGACAACTTATGGGATAGGAGAGAAAGAAGAGAGAAAAGAATGAAAAGAAAAGAAAAGAGTGCCAAAATGAAATTGGGAGAAGGAAGAAAAAAAAGAAAAAGAAATAAGAAAGAAAAGAAAGAGAATAAGAAATAGAAGGGAACAAATAATATATGTGGGGAAAATACTCCAATAGAACAGTCCCTAACCCCAACAAATGCCAGCAACAAGTACCTGGAGATTAATACAAACTACAAACAACAGTGAATATCAAGGGAGATGCAGGAAAACAGAAGTAAAAAACATATAAAACAGCCAAAACTGTTTTGGCTCGGTGGATAGAGCATCAGCCTGTGGACTGAAGGGTCCAAGGTTCGATTCTGGTCAAGGGGATGTACCTTGGTTGTGAGCACATCCCCAGTAGGGGGCGTGCGGGTGGCAGCTGATGAGGTTTCTCTCTCATCGATGTTTCTGATTCTCTATCCCTCTCTGTAAAAAAAATCAATAAAATATATTTTTAAAAAACAAATAAAAACAAAGCAAACAAAAAGCAAAACAAAATAAGAATAAGTAAAACAATCTTACAATAAAGTATAAAATAATATAATTAACATTCAAGCAAACATCAATAAAAGGACAGAGTGAAAAACAATTTCTTCGATAGTGAAGACAGAGAAGAGAGAGGTGTGTATGGACTTGGAGCAGAGGATTGGAAGTTACATATATAAATGTAAAAATTTTGCCGAAACCTGTTTGGCTCAGTGGAGAGACCGTTGGTCTGCGGACTGAAGGGTCCCAGGTTCGATTCTGGTCAAGGGCATGTACTTTGGTTGTGGGCACATCCCCAATAGTGGGTGTGCAGGAGGCGGCTGGTCAATGTTTCTCTCTCATCTATGTTTCTGACTCTTTATCCTTCTCCCTTGCTCTCTGTAAAAAAATCAATAAAATATATTTAAATAAATAAATGTAAAAATTTTAACAGGGTATAAAAAGAAAGAATAGGGAAAATTTAAAGTGGGAAAAGTGTAAGAGAAACAGGACAACAAAAGGGGGAAAGTTAGGAAGAGAGTGATAGCATAAAGGTAGAGTTGAGATAGAGTAAAATGATGCTAAGGGAAGATGAAGTTAGAATGTAGAATTCTAATCCCAAAGTAAAATAAAGAGAAAATAAAATGATACATTTTTTTCAAAAAGGTAAAATAGTAGTAATAATACTGATTGAAAATAAAAATATAATAATTAAAAAGGTAAAATCAAGTGAGGGAAAAAATAGTTTCTTAGGTAAAAGATAAAAAAAATAAAAAATGAAAATAAAATGTGCAGTACTAAAGATCATTCACTTCCTGTACTGTTCTGTTTGGCACTGTTTCCTAGTGAGGACAGTATTGCAGTTCCCTGTGTTCCATAGTTCTTCGTTGTTGTAAGCCAGTACTGATTTTTAAACAGGCAGTGTGTCTTAATTTCTTATATTCCTTTATTTGTGTTTACACAAGAGTCAATTTGTGATTCAACCCCTAGGTGGCAGTGTTTCTGGATTGACCTCCAGGTCTAAAGGTCCTCTCTAGCCAGTGCTTAGATCCTGCTTTCCCTGTGGCATTCAATACTGATTTGAGGGAATGAGTTGCCCAGAACTGGTTCTCTGATGGTTATTCCCCACTCTGATCCCCAGGTTCCAGAAAAACAACTTTCCCCTGTAGTCTCTTAGGGTGTCCCCAATTGGGTGATCCTATGTATTGGACTTAGTATTCAGAAGCAAGGATTTAAATAAAAAAAGGGGCGGTGGGGGGGACACACAGAAAAAAGAGCCAGCGTAAGTGTGCGAATTCCGGGGCTACGCACAAGTTTGTACAGTCTTTTTCCCCCCCTTGGGTCTAACCATCTGGCACACTTTTAAAATTTTTAGCCTGTCCTTTTGCATCAGATCAAAATGGGTTTTATTTAAGAGTTCCTTTCTGTTAGCATCTCTGAGGATTTCCCATTCCACATTCACAGATCATGCCAGCCCCAATAGCCATAGATTTTTCTAAGTGCAGAGTTCCCCCGGTCCTCCAGCTCCTGCAGTGCACTTGTTTCTCTCTCCTGCCAGGAGCAGAGACCTCACCTTATTCCAGGCAAAATCTGACCTTTTTGTGGTAGAGTGTAGAGGTCCTCTGAATCAGCGTATTTGTGCCAATTGGAGAGTGGTGCTCTGGGGTTCGCAGCTGTTCAGTGGATTTTCAGGCTTCCAATAACATCCACTTTCCCCTTCAAGATGGCTTTGTCTCCACGTCTGAGCCTTTTGCTCCAGGAGATAACCCAGCAGTAGTGGGGGCTGCCTGGTCAGGGGAGCCCCATCCAGCAGCCCTCACCATCTCCTGAAGTATACCTGTCCCTCAACTCACCAACAAACACTCCCCGTGTAACCCTCAGCTGTTTGTTCTATCTGCTATGGGGCAAGGCTTGGGACACATCTGTCTATTCCGCTGCCATTTTTTTCCTCCTTGCTTTCTTGTTATTTTTGCAAGCAATTCTTTTTTTCTTTTTTTTTTTTTACTGAATATCATTTATGCCCCCTTTACCCTTTTCTTCCTTCCCTCTGGCAAAGTACAAGGTTGCTTAGGCCCAGTTTAAAGGTTATTTTATCCTGTTTTAATATTCCTAAGATTTGAGGCATAAGATGTGCATGTCAGTTTCTCTGGCATGGCAGCTCTGGCTCTATTTTCCCTTTTTTTAAAAATATATTTTTATTTATGTCAGCAAGGAAGAGAGAGAGAGGGAGGGAGGGAATCATCAATGATAAGAGAATCACTGGTTAGCTGCCTCCTGCAGGTCCCTCACAGGAGATTGAGCCATAACCCAAGTATACACCCCAACTGAAAATTGAACCCTGACCTCTGGTTCATAGTTCAACACTCACCATTGAGCCACATTGGCCCGGCTATTTTCCTCATTTTGATCAATATCTTTTCTTGAAAGCATAACGGATCAATTGTCAGAAACCAGCATTGATCAATTATTAAAAGCATGTTGGTTCTCCATTGTGAAGTGGCTCATTTGGGGTATTTCATGCGTTTATCTGTCTCTAATTGCCAGAAAGGCTCATTCATGGTATGTCATGTTCATGTAAAAGGGAAAGTTGTTTGTTTTTCTTAGGAGCCTTTAGCCACAGTTGAGCAACAAGAGCACTAGAACAGAAGAAGGCCTTACTATCATGTCTTCTTAAGAGCAAACATCTGTAGTTATTTAAGGTTTCTTTTGTTTTGATATGAAACTAGAGGCCCAGTGCAGTTCTTTAGCTTGGTCTGCCCCCTCAAGGGGGCCCTCAAGGACGGGAGGCGACCTGGCGATCAGGGGAAGGTGACACCTCCATCATACCTCTGCTGCTGCCACTGCTGGCAGCACAAGCCTCAGCCAGCTCTTGTTACCTGAGCCTCGGTCAGCCCTGGGTGGCTGGGCAACTGCCATCCAAGGCTTGCCTGCATCTCAGGTGTCGGCTGTGCAGGCGCCGGCTGTGCAGGCGCCATCCAAAGCTTGCCTGCGCCTTCGTCTGGCCCTAGATGGCTGCGCAGCTGACATCTGAGGCTTGCCTGTGTCTTGGTCCAGTCCTAGGCAGCTGAGAAGCCACCTTTCGAGGCATGCACCTGTCGTGTGCACCCTTCCCCCCCAAACCCATGGCTGGGCTGAAAGGACTGTGGGACTGGCAGCAGGCGCAAAGAGTGGTCAGACGGTGCACCTGCCACTCCCCGACCCCCACAGGGCTGAAAGGACTGGGGGACTCTGGTGGGGCTTAGGGGACTGGGCACCGCCATCTTGTGGCTATGGGCAGTGCCATCTTTGTGGTGGTGTGACCATCAATTTGCATAGTCTCAATCTCCAGGAGGGAGTATGCAGGAGGGAGCTGATCAATGAATCTCTCTCATTATTGATGTTTCTATCTCTCTCTCTCCCTCTCTGAAATCAATTTAAAAAATATTGAAAAAAAAAGATTTGGCAACAGTTTATCTATTGTGATTGGCTTGTTTATCTATTTTTATCTTATCTGAATCATATAAAAAAATTTTAAGATCTCTCCTCCATGAATCTGTTGTAAATATGCATACTTTTTATAACATACACAAATCTTTTGTCAGGTACATATATTTTTTAGTGTGTTTTTCAATTTTGAAGTAATTATTTTTACTCTTAGACAAAATTACTTTTTCTTTTTTAACCAAAAAAGAAACTCATATCCTTTATCATTCTTTATCAAAGAAACAATTTTTTCAACAAAAATACATCTCCATATTTCATATCTTTCTCTACCAAAGACATACATTTTATGTTTATATATAGTTTTTTTCTTTATTATTTTTAGTTTTTTCAAAAAAAACAACAAAAAAAAAAAAACAACTTTTTTACAGATCAATTTGGTAAAAGAATATATACGATAGAGTGTATATTTATTTTATTTATTTATTTATTTATTTATTTATTTATTTATATTTTATTGATTTTTCACAGAAAGGAAGGGAGAGAGAGAGAAAGTCAGAAACATCGCCGAGACCGGTTTGGCTCAGTGGACAGAGCGGCGTCAGCCTGCGGACTGGAAGGTCCCAGGTTCGATTCCGGTCAGGGGCATGTACCTTGGTCGCGGGTGCATCCCCAGTAGGTGGCATGCAGGAGGCAGCTGATCCATGTCTCTCTCTCATCGATGTTTCTGACTTTCTATCCCTCTCCTTTCCTCTCTGTAAAAAATCAATAAAATATATATTTTTTAAATAGTCAGATGTTTTTCTTTTATAAAAAGAGAACAAATCTTTGAGATGATTTAAGGATCCTTTTGAAAAACTCCATTTTTTTTTAAATCTCAAAGATCAGAGAAAAGTCTTTAATTTTTATAATCTTGTAAGCTTGTCAGATATATCAATTTTTTAAAATATATTTTTATTGATTACAGAGAGGAAGAGGAGAGGAAAACAGATAGAAACATCAATGATGAGAATCACTGATGGGCTGCCTCCCACATGTCCCTCACTGGGTACTGAGACTGAAACCCAGGCACATGCCCTTGACCAGAATCGAACCTGGGACCCTTCAGCCCAAGGGCTGACATTCTGTCCACTGAGTCAAACTGGCTAGGGCTATATCAGTTTTTTATTTACTTATTTTTTCAGTTTTTTAATAATATTTGGTCAAATATAAGTCATTGTGGGACAGTACTTAACATTATCTATTTAATCAAAGTGACAAAAGATTTCAGTGACAAATACAGAAGGCTCTACATAGTTGTAAACAAAATCTTACTATGATCTTTTTTTTATTAAATCTTTATTATTCAGATTATTACATTTGTTTCTCTTTTTTCTCCTCCAGAGCTCCCCTCCACCCAGCTCCCACCCCTCCCTCTACCCTTAACTCCCTCCCGTTGACCTGATCCATAGGTGTATGATTTTGGTCCATTCTCTCCCTGCACACCCCTCACCCCTTTTCCCCCTGAGAATTGTCAGTCCACTCCCTTTCTGTGCTCCTGATTCTATTCACCAGTTTATTCTGTTGATCAAATTTTTAATTCACTTAATTTTTAGATTCACTTGTTGATAGATACGTATTTGTTGTTCATAATTTTTTATCTTTTACCTTTTTCTTCTTTCTTTCAGCATTTCATATAATACTGGTTTGGAGTTGATGAACTCCTTTAGAGTATTCTTGGTTGTAGGTTCTTGCTATTCATCGCGTTGAATATTTCTTGCCACTCCCGTCTGGCCTGCATAGTATGGGTGCTCCCTTATAGGTAATTAACTGTTTTTCTCTTGCTGCTTTTAATATTCTCTCTTTGTCTTTTGCTCTTAGTATTTTAATTATGATGTGTCTAGGTGTAGTCCTCTTTGGATTCCTTTTATATGGGGTTCTATGTGCTTTCTGGACTTGTAAGTCTATTTCTTTCACCAGATGTGGGAATTTTTTAGTTATTATTTCTTCAAATAGGTTTTCAGTATTTTGCTCTCTCTCTTCTTCTGGCACCCCCACAATTCTGATGTTGGTATGCTTGAAGCTGTCCCAGAGGCTCCTTACATTATCTTCACATTTTTGGATTCTTTTTTCTTCTTGCCTATCTAGTTGAGTGTTTTCTGCTTCTTTATATTTCAAATTTTTGACTTGATTCTTGCCTTCCTCTAGTCTGCTGTTAGGTCTCTGTATAATATTTTTTTATTTCAGTCAGTGTATGTTTAATTTCTAATTGGTCCTTTTTCATCTCTAGTTGGTCCTTTTCCATCTCTAGTTGGTCCTTTTCCGTCTCTAGTTGGTCCTTTTTCATCTCCTCTTGGGTCTCCCTAAATTTATCCATCTTTTCTAGCATATTCTTGAAAAACCTTACAAGCGTGGTTTTGAACTCTACATCCAGTCGTTTGTTTTCCTCCATTTCTTCTGTTTCTGATCTCTTCCTTTTTCTCCACATTTTCACTATGCCAGAACTTCTGTATTGGATTCAGCCTTATGATACCAGACTTGCAAACTGCAAAAGCCTCTCTGTTGAGCTTGAGATGGGCAGAGTTTCAGGGCTTAAGGGACCGCCTTGCCTTCCAGTCGGCCCCAACCTCCTCGGCCCCTGGGTCTCACGTGACTGGGTAATCGCTGGTGCGGTCCCGCTCGCGCAATGCCTCTAGACCGCTGCCTTTCCGGCTTCCCTGCAATCCAGGACCCTATGAGTCTGGGTCCCCAGGGTTTCACCCGAAACTGGAGTTTAGTGGAGTCAGAAGTGGCACAGTTGGAAGGCTCTGTCTCCCGCCCACTCATGAAAGCCAGCGGCACAGTCAGCAGTCGGTCTTCTGTGCACAGTGCTGTGCACGCCACCAGACTTCTGCCCTTTCGCAACTCCCCTAAATTTCCATGCATTTCTCCCTTTTCACAGTCCAAACTCCCCCTTGTATGAGTTTCAGCTGGACCTGGGGTTTAGTGCCGAATGAGTTTCAGCTGGACCTGGGGTTTAGTGCAGTTGGGAGTCTCCTCTCCCTCCCGCCAGATAAAGCCAGCCAGGCACTCCGGCACCTGCTCTCTCCACGCGTGCGTCTCTGTACCTCAGCTTTTTGCAGCTCCTCTGGGTCTCCGTGAGCCCCTCTCTTTCCTTCTAGTTGTAGAATTTCCACGCAACCAGCTTTCCTGTGGTTCTGGGTAATGTCCGTTCTGTCTTTTAGTTAAACTCCTGGTCGAGGGGACAATTTGCATGTATATCTAATTATTATATAGGATATACTCTGAGTCACCAGATTATTATGCATTCAGAGATCATAATAATCTGGCCACTCGGTGTATATAATAAAAGGCTAATATACATATAGTATATTGATTTCATAGAGGAATGGAGAGGGAGAGAGAAATAGAAACATCAGTGATGAGAGAGAATCACTGATTGGCTGCCTCCTGCATGCCCGCTAATGGGAACTGAGCCCACAACCCAGGCATGTGCCCTTGACTAGAGTCAAACCTGGGACCCTTTAGTCTGCAGGCCAATGCTTTATCCACTGAGTCAAACCAGCTAGATCTCTTTATTTCTATTTGAATAAAACCTGCATCATTTTCAATGGGATTTCACTTGAATTCATTCTTCTTTTGTTAATCTTCACCAGGATATATTTTCCTTTTTTTTTTTTTCAGAGAGAATGTAAGAAGGGAGGAGAGGATGGGGGAGGGGTGAAGAGGACGAGAGGGGAGGTGGGAATATCTATGTGAAAGAGACACATTGACTGGTTGCCTCCTACACGCGCCCTAATTTCTTTCTTCCTGCCTCAGTATAAGCTATTCACCTTTTATGGTTATTTTATTTTGTGTCTCTAGTCTACTGTAGAATATTTTTATTTCTTTTAGACCAGGAGAACAACTTGGATTCATTTTTTTTTTTCTTTTTTCCAGACTTGGAGTCCAGATGTGAGAAATTTCCACAAAAAGATATTTTTGAAGTAGAGACACTCAATTGGGAGCTAATGGAAAGCCTTAAATGCTGGAGTTTTGAGAGTTCTAGTTTTAGAGAAGACTGGGAATACAAATGCCAATTTGAAAGACAGCAAGTAAACCAGGAAAGCTATTTCAAACAAGTAAAAATCACATATGAAAACATACCCACTTTTGAACATCATGCATCCCTCACTGTACATCAGAGCAATGAACCTGGAAAGAAACTGATTGAATGTAATGAATGTGGGAAAGCATTTAGCCGTGGATCACACCTTATTCAACATCAGAAAACTCATTCTGGTGAAAAGCCCTTTGAATGTAAGGAATGTGGGAAGGCCTTTAGTCGAGCCTCACACCTTCTTCAGCATCAAAGAATTCATACAGGTGAGAAACCTTATGACTGTAAGGAATGTGGGAAGGCCTTTGGTCGTACTTCAGAACTTACTCTGCATGAGAGACTTCATACTGGTGTCAAACCCTATGAATGTAAACAGTGTGGAAAGACCTTTAGACAGCATTCACAACTTATTCTGCATCAAAGAACCCATACAGGTGAGAAACCTTATGTATGTAAAGACTGTGGGAAGGCGTTTATTCGTGGCTCACAACTTACTGTTCACTGGAGAATTCATACAGGTGCTAGACCCTATCAGTGTAAAGAATGTGGAAAGGCCTTTAGACAGCATTCACAACTTACTGTACATCAGAGAATTCACACGGGAGAGAAACCCTATGAATGTAAGGAATGTGGAAAGGGTTTTATTCATAGCTCAGAAGTTACTCGACATCAAAGAATTCATTCTGGGGAGAAACCTTATGAATGTAAAGAATGTCTAAAGACATTTAGACAGCATGCACAGCTTACTCGACATCAGAGAGTTCATACTGGTGACAGGCCCTATAAGTGTAAGGACTGTGGGAAGGCCTTTAGTCGTAGTTCATACCTTATTCAACATCAAAGAATTCATACTGGTGACAAACCCTACAAATGTAAGGAATGTGGGAAAGCCTTTATTCGTGTTTCACAGCTGACACATCATCAGCGAATCCATACTTGTGAGAAACCCTATCAATGTAGGGAATGTGGAATGGCCTTTATTCGTAGTTCACAACTTACTGAACATCAGAGAATTCATCCTGGAATCAAGTCTTACGAATGTAGAGAATGTGGACAGGCCTTTATTCTTGGTGCACAGCTCATTGAACACTATAGAATCCATACTGGTTAGAAAGCTTTTAATATTAGGGATGCAAGAAAGCCTTTAATGGAGCTCACACCTGACTTAATGTTAGGTAATGCCTAATATAGTGTAATATCAGAAAACCTTCATTTGTCACTTCCATTGTGGAACATCAGACAACTCATACCAGAAGAAAAGTTAATAAACGTGGGAATTCTTTTTGCCTCAAAATCACTGTTTACTATGTATCAGAGAACTTATGCTAAAAAAAATATTAATATGAATGTAAAATCTTCTCTTACCACTCAAAAATGTATCAACCTCCTGAGAATTCCTAATAGAAAATAACCCTATTAAAATGTTTTGTGAATGTGCCTTTCGCCGTAGCATATACCTTCCTTAGCATTATTTCATTTCTACCAGTTACTGATGGTATATCATTGGGCAAATTATGCAGTCTCTCTGTTCCTCAGTTGACTTATTTTTAAGCAATGGTAATTATACCTACCTGATAGAGATTTTGTGAGGACTGTCAGATATTTTAATAAAGCCTGTGTTGAATAAATATTAGTTATCATTAGTTAACAGTATTACTGTTAAGGAATTCATGTGAGAAGAGGGCCTTCTGAATGTGCCAAATATCAGAGTCCTCATAACTTGTTATGATAATTCTTTCTGAAAAACAGTAAAGTATAATTATCCTGAGAAGTTACTTCATTCAAAAGGTTAGAAATTTATATTAGTCTTAGGTGCCTATAGCTACCTGTTCATAGGAGCAAAGTCAAAAGAGCATTGTCTCCCATCTTTTATCTGAAACAAAAAACAGAAAATTAGAAGGTAACAGAAAAGTAGCCAAAAGAAAGCTACCATTTAGAAATCTAAAACCACAAGTACTGTATATCTTTATTTCAAGAAAAATTACAAATTAGAAATGAATGACAGTGAATTCTATGTATCAAAACCAGATCATTGTAGCCAAAGCTGTACTTTTGTCAGAAGCAAGAATTTAAGGTAGTGGTTTTGTTCTTCTAATGTCAATCTTCAACACCTAGTCATTGCAGATCACATACCAAGTACTCTGAATGAATGAATGGTCAACTCTAAAAGTTAGGAGAAAATTACCACATAAGCCCAAGTCAACAGTAAGAATTAGTATTAGCCCTAGCCAGTTTGGCTTAGTGGATAGAGCATTGGCCTGCGAACTGAAAGGCCCAGGTTTGATTCCTGTCAAGGGCAGACGCCCAGGTTGTGGGCTTGATCCTCAGCTGAGGACTTGCAGGAGGCAGCTGATCCATAATTCTCTCTCCTCTTGGATGTTTCTATCTCCCTCTTCCTTCCTCTCTGAAATCAGAAGAAAAAAAAACAACTTTTTAAGAATAATTAGTATTAAAAAGGAAAAAAACATTTTAATAAAGTAGAAAACAGTAGACTTAATCTGGATGTAGTTTATTCAACAAGATATAAAGTGATTTACAAGTCTGATCTAGAAAAAACACATTTACCATTATGAATGAGGAAGCGGTAGATTTTTTGAAGTAGCTTTTATACGTTACTTAAATCTAATATATCTGAAATCTAGAGAGAACGTATTTTCTAAAATATCAAAAGTGGTTCAAGAAGATGTAGATTACCTGGATAAATCAAAGATTATAAAAAGAGGTAAAAAGTTATCAGAGCCCTGGCCGGTTTGGCTCGGTGGCTAGAGCATTAGCCTGAAGACTAAAGGGTCCCAAGTTCCATGCTGGTCAAGGACACATGCCCAGGTTTCGGGCTCTATCCCCAGTGGGGGTGGGCATGCAGGAGGCAGCCAATCAATGATTCTCTCTCATCATGAATGTTTCTATCTCTCCCTTTTCCCCCTCTTCCTTCCTCTCTGAAATCAATTATGTGTTTAAGTCGTCAAAGCTCTGTCTCTTCAGAGAAAGTAGTTTTTCTACAAAAACTTCAAGGAACCAATAATCCCTGAGAGAAGGGATTACCTGGTAGTTCATTTTCAAGGCTAAAAAAAATTATGTTTTAAAAATCTCAACAAGGATAGTTCCCAAAAAATAAATTGTAGATGGTTATCATTTGTGAAAATAAATATAAATAAAACTTATTCTAGTGTAATCCAATCTATTAAAATTAAGAAGCTCACTTTAAATGGAATATTTGGGATTTCACAAGTTCTGGGTTAATTATGTCTTTAGAACTTTGGTGTTGTAACTCTGAGAGATGACAGTGATGAAGAGAAGAGCCTGGATCCAGCCCCATTGACCTTTGGATCTGGATTTGTGAATCTAAGAAATCTCAAGAAATAGATCCTCAGCCCTTGTGGTAGCCAGACAGTGTCTGGGTAGAGGGGCCTGTCTTGCCCCAAATGCCATCCATCTTCTCAGGTACCCTGAGTGTTCCATAAAAGCACCTGCATTTGCTGCATGTGCCACTGCCTACAAATGATTAGAAAGCAGTGTTCTGTATGTTATTTTTCTTTAAGTGGTTTAACCTATGAAAATTGTCATTTGAATAGTTAATACACATGCACAAGATATCTTTATTTTTAAAGTTATATAGTTTGGTATACAGACATAAGTTTCCACACTCTCTGATCCCTCTTCACCCTATTAACTATTATTTAGCAATCACTGGTATCAAGGTCTTATATATATACTGATTTTGACATTACTCTTTGAAAAATTGGCACAAATGGTAGCAAGTCTTTATACATTACTATTTTTACTTACTCATATACCATGAAAACTGGACCATGTCAATATATATATATAGCTGCCTTATTTTTAACAGCTGCATAGTATTCTATCATAAGTATGTTTCATAATTTTATGTAAACCTTTTTTTCATTATTTTTTGTTCCTTCAAACAACCCTATAATAAATATCCTTACACATAAATCTCTAGAAGTGGAAATGAAAGATCAAAATGTATATACTTTAACTTTATTGTGAAAAATGTGAACATATATAAAAATACACAGAATGTTGTAAAGTAGGCCAATGCCCTCATCATTGGCTTCAATAAGTATCAGCTCATGGCAAGTCTTGTTTTATCTGTAATCTCACTCACTCTTGCCACCTCTATGTTATTGAAGTAAATCCCAAATATAGTATTTCATCCATAAATATCTCAGTATTTATCTCTAAAATATATCACAACTTTATTTTTTTTCTTTTTAATTAAATCTTTATTATTCAGATTATTACATTTGTCTCTTTTTTTTCCTCCATAGCTCCCCTCCATCCAGGTCCCACCCCTTCCTCTACTCTTACCTCCCCTCCCATTGATGAGTCCATAGGTGTATGATTTTTGTCTAGTCACTTCCTGTACACCCCTCCCCCCTTTTCCCCTGAGAATTATCAGTCCACTCCCTTTCTGTGCTCCTGATTCTATTATATTCACCAGTTTATTCTGTTCATCAAATTTTTAATTCACTTAATTTTTAGATTCACTTGTTGATGGATATGTATTTGTTCATAATTTTTTGGCTTTTACCTTTTTCTTCTTCCTCTTCTAAAAGAGTACCTTTCAGCATTTCATATAATACTGGTTTGGAGTTGATGAACTCCTTTAGCTTTTTCTTATCTGTGAAGCTCTTTATCTGCCCTTCAATTCTGAATGATAGCTTTGCTGGATAGAGTATTCTTGGTTGTAGGTTCTTGCTATTCATCACATTGAATATTTCTTGCCACTCCTGTCTGGCCTGCATCGTTTCTCTTGAGAAATCAGCTGACAGTCGTATGGGTGCTCCCTTGTAGGTAATGAATTATTTTTCTCTTACTGCTTTTAATATTCTCTCTTTGTCTTTTGCTCTTGGTATTTTAATTATGATGTGTCTTGGTGTAGTCCTCTTTGTATTCGTTTTATATGGGGTTCTGTGTGCTTCCTGGACTTGTAAGTCTATTTCTTTTAGCAGATGTGGGAAGTTTTCAGTCATTATTTCTTTAAATAGGTTTTCAGTATCTTGCTCTCTCTCTTCTTCTGGCACCCCCACAATTCTGATGTTGGTACGCTTGAAGCTGTCCCAGAGGCTCCTTACATTATCTTCACATTTTTGGATTCTTTTCTCTTCTTGCTTTTCCAGTTGAGTGTTTTCTGCTTCTTTATATTTCAAATTTTTGACTTGATCCTTGCCTTTCTCTAGTCTGCTGTTAGGACTCTGTATAATAGTTTTTATTTCAGTCAGTGTATATTTAATTTCTAGTTGGTCCTTTTCCATCTCTAGTTGGATCTTTTGCATCTCTAGTTGGTCCTTTTTCATCTCCTCTTGGCTCTCGCTAAGTTTATCCAACTTTTCTATGATATTCGTGAAAAACCTTATAAGTGTGGTTTTGAACTCTATATCCAGTCTTTTGTTTTCCTCCATTTCTTTTGCTTGTGATCCCTTCCCTTGTCTCAGCATTTTCACTATGCTGGGAGAACTTCCAGGTTGGATTCAGCCTTATGATACCAGACTTGAAAAACTGCAAAAGCCTCTCTGTTGAGCTTGGGATGGGTGGAGTCTCAGGGCTTAAGGGACCGCCTTGCCTTCCTGTCGGCCCAACCTCCACGGCCCCTGAGTCTCACGTGACTGGATAATCGCTGGAGCATGGGCTCGCTCTCTCGCAGTGCCTCTAGACTGCTGCCCCTTTGGTCCCCTGCGCTCTGGGACCATATGAGTCTGGGTCCCCAGGGCTTTGCCTGAAACAGGGGCTTAGTGGAGTCAGAAGTGGCACAATTGGGAGGGTCTCTCCCGCCCACTGGTGAAAGCCAGCGGCACAATCAGCAGTCAGTCCTCTGCACGCAATGCTGTGCATGTCACCAGCCCTCTGATCTTTTGTGACTCCCCTAAACTTCCTTGCACTTCTCCCCCTTCACAGTCCAAACTCTCCCTCCCCGCCCCCCCCCAAATGAGTTTTGGCTGGATTTGGGGTTTTGTGTCGTAGGATAAGGAGTTCAATGCCTTTGAGAGTCTCCATCTCCCTCCCGCTACACCGTCACCCACTCTCTCCACACATGCGTCTCCGTACCTCAGCTTTTTGCAGCTCCTCTGGGTCTCTGTAAGCCCCTCTCTTTCCTTCTAGTTGTAGAATTTCCACTCCACCAGCTTTCCTGTGGTTCTGGATGATGTCTGTTCTGTCTTTTAGTTGTAGTTTTGAAATTGTGCGAGACAGCAGTGTAGGTGTTTACCTATGCCGCCATCTTGGATTCAAGGTCAGTATATCATAACTTTAGAAAGGCTTTTTAGTCCTTAAAATTGACAATACTGCTTTAAATCCATTACATATAGTATATAACAGTGTTTTCTAATGATTTTATAAATGTCACTTTAAAAAGAACAAATGTTTAAAAACCGCAGTTGATAGTCATGTCTCTTAAATCTCAGTCTATGCCTTATCCCTCATTCTTTTGTTGTTGTTGTTTTCTTGCAATGTATTTTTTTAAGAAACAAGGTTGTTTGCCTTGGAGACTTTTCAGGGCCTGCTTTTTGTTGGCTGCATCTTGGGGTGTAGTTTAACATGGTCCTCTGTCCTTGGTGTTTCCTATTAATTGATAGTTGGTATCTAAAAGCTTAATGAGATTGAAATTTAATTTTCTTCATAAGACCACTTATAGGAGGTTAATATTAAGAGATAATATTTAGTTATCTTCTTTTTTATGATTTAGCTACCACTGATGATATTTAATTGACAAATCTATTAATTCATTAGGGATTGCAAAATGATACCCTATTATTTATACTTTGTTAGCTAGAATATTTTAATGAAGAAAAACTTCCCTTTGACTACTGCTTGGTTTACCCATGTCACCAAGAAAGGCAAGGTAAATGCTTCTTTCTTTCTTTTTATTGCTTTTCCAAAATACTGAGTTGGTTCCCTAGCATTCTGCCATATAACCAATGAGTTGGGAGGAGGGAGGTGAAATATATTTATTAGTTTAAATCCATTTAATCTTACTGATGTTCACATTGTTTCATGTTTGGTGTTATGAATGGCTCTTCCATTTGGCTCCTACATCCTTTTGAGATAACCACAGTAGTTTCTAATCACTTGCTTGCTCTCTGTCACACACAACAAGATATGCCAGGCGCATCTTATTCATTTCCTGAAGTAGCCATTACGAAGTTCTCTTTCTTTTTAACATTTGTTACTTTCCCAAATAGTATTTGGAAACCACAATTGGGTTGCTAGGAGTGCAATCACACTCTCCTGGTTGGACATTTTTTTAGAAATATATATATTTTAAGTTTTACATACATTGCTCAAGTGCCTTCAAGAGATTATGCATTTATTCATCTACCTGCAGGAGAAGAGATCCCAAAGCATCACATTCTTCTAACCCTGGAGAAAACGTTTTAACATGGACAATTGATAAGTGAAAATGGAAACATCTTTTTTTGTTTTCACTTACATTTCTTTCATTATTATTAATATAAAGACCATTTGTTTACATATTTGTTGACCAATGGTATTGTGATACCATGGGTCCGAAGAAAGTGAGTGGAAAGGTCAGTGCTCCGAAGAGGATGATGCCTATTGAATTAAAGCGTGAAATCATAGAAAAATATGAGCAAGGTGTGCGAGTGGCTGACTTGGTGAGGCAATACGGGCATAGTACTTCAACGATATGCACTGTGCTTAAACAGAAGGAGTCGATAAAGGGTATAACGCCAGCTAAGGGCGTTACAATAATTTCTAAGCTCCGTAGCTCTCTCCATGAAAAGATGGAGAATCTACTGATGGTGTGGGTGATGGAGAAGCAGCTTAAAGGAGATACATTAACACAGGGCATCATATGCGAGAAGGCGCGAGCGATTTACAGTGATTTGCTGGAGCAGACCCCGTGCACTTCCACGGACGAAGCATCAAAAGACTCATTTAAAGCCAGTAGAGGCTGGTTTGATAACTTCAGGAAAAGGTCCGGCATTCACTTCATCGTCAGGCATGGTTAGGCAGCAAGTTCGGATGTGAAGGCAGCTGAGGATTACCTCAAAATTTTTTCCGAACTGATAGAAGCCAAAGGATATATCCCCCAGCAAGTCTTCAACTGTGACAAGACAGGGTTTTTCTGGAAGAAGATGCCGAATAGGACTTATATAACGGCAGAGGAGAAGGCAATGCCAGGCCACAAACCCATGAAGGATAGGCTAACTCTCGCACTGTGTGCCAATGCGAGTGGCGACTCAAGATCAAGCCTTTGCTTGTATACCATTCGGAAAATCCCAGAGTCTTTAAGTCACATAAGATTTTAAAAGATAAACTGCAAGTTATGTGGAGGGCAAACCCAAAGGCATGGGTCACCAGGCAGTTCTTTGTGGAGTGGGTAAACCTGGTTTTCGGCCCTTCTGTAAGAAATATCTACAGGAAAACAACCTAAGCATGCAAGCCCTCCTCGTCCTCGACAATGGTCCTGCTCACCCACCGAACCTCGAAGATGAACTCCTCAAAGAGTTCAAGTTTATAAAGGTTGTCTACCTACCTCCCAACACCACTCCTATCCTGCAGCCCATGGATCAGGAAGTGATTTCTAATTTTAAAAAGCTGTACATCAAGCACCTGTTCCGATGCTGCTTTGAGATGATGGAAAACAAACCTCACCCTTCGAGAGTTCTGGAAGAACCACTTTAACATCGAGATATGCCTCAGAATTATTGATCAGGCCTGGCTGGGTGTTACAACGAGGACTTTGTCCTCTGCATGGAAGAAGCTGTGGCCTGAGGCCGTAGCCAAAAGGACCTTCGAAGGATTCGAACCCGAGGTGCCAGTGGAGGAGGAGATAGTGTCTCTGGGAAAATCCATGGGCCTTGAGGTGGATGAGAGAGACGTGAATGAGCTCGTCGAGGAGCACTCTCTGGAACTCACCACAGTTACAAGAGTTGCAGTCTCAGCAACATGCGGAGGTTCTCCAAGAAATTGGTTTCGAGGAGGAGCCAGAGGTGGAGGAGATCTCTACAAGTGAGATAAAGGAGATCTTAGGAATGTGGGAGAGGGTGTCACACTTCGTGGAAAAGAAACACCCCGAAAAAGTTGCTACTGGTCGTGCATCAGAGCTGTTCAATGAAACTTGCCTCACCCATTTCAGAAACATTCTGAAAGGGAGGAAGAGGCAAACCTCGTTGGACACGTTTTTTTTGAAATTGGCCAAAAATGCAAAGACCAGTAGCAATTAAGTTCAGTGAAGATTAGTTAAGTTACATTCAGTTTAGGGATAAAGTGTAGCATTAAGAGTGTAACAAGTAGGTAAATACACTTTATAAAACCAGTTTATTCCTTTACATTCTCTTTTATTATGTTTTTATACAATATTTGTCATTTATAAATACATTTTTCTTATTCAAAAACATGTAACAAGAACAACTGGGGTGGCATTTTGGGGGCTGGAACGGATTAATGGCATTTCAATTGATTTCCATGGGGAAACTTGCTTTGAGATACGAGCAACTTGATATACAAGCAAGGTTACAGAATGAATTAAACTCGTATCTTGAGGTACCACTGTAATAGAATCAGGAGCACAGAAAGGGAGTGGACTGATAATTCTCAGGGGGAAAGGGGTGAGAGGTGTACAGGGAGAGACTGGACAAAAATCATACACCTATGGATGAGGTCAATGGGAGGGAGGTAACGGTAGAGGGAGGGTTGGGAGCCAGGTGGAGGGGAGTTATGGGTGGGAAAAAGAGAAACAAATGTAATAATCTGAGCAATAAAAATTTATTTAATAAAAAAAAGAAAACTGCCGAAACCGGTTTGGCTCAGTGGATAGAACGTCAACCCGCGGACTGAGGGGTCCTAGGTTCAATTTGTATCCTGGTTGTGGGCACATCCCCTGTAGGGGGCATGCAGGAAGCGGCTGATTGATGTCTCTCTCTCATCGATGTTTCTAACTCTCTGTCCCTCTCCCTTCCTCTCTGTAAAAAAAAATCAATAAAATATATTTTTTAAAAAGAAAAGAAAACCATGGTACATCTACACAATGGAATACTATGCTGCTATAAAAAAGAAGGATTTCTTACCATATGCAGCTGCATGAATGGACCTGGACAGCATTATGTTAAGTGAAATAAGCCAGGCAATCAGAAAAATACCATATGATCTCACTCATTTATGGAAAACAAAAACATTATAACCTGATGAATAAAAAGATAGATACAGAGGCACTAAAGCACCGAACAAACTGTCAAATTACAGCAGGAAGGCTGTGGATTGTTGGGGAGGGTGGAAAATATGTCAACCAAAGGACTTGTGTGCATGCATATAAGCACACCAATGGACACTCGACACAGCGGGGTGGGGAGGGAGGATGAGAGCATGCGGCAGGGTGTAGGGGAGCCGGGGGATGGTCGATAGGGGGGAAAAAGGAGATATGTGTCCTAATATATGTAATATTTTAAACAATAAAAAAAGACTTGCACACACACACACACACAAATAAATTTAAAAACAATGGGAAGAAGACCTGAATAGACATTTTTCCATTGTAGACACACAGATGGCCAAGAGACACATGAAAAAATGCTCAAAGTCACTGATCATCAGAAAGATGCAATTTAAAACCACAATGAAATATCACTTCACACCTGTCAGAATGGCTAGCATCAAAAAAAATCAAGTGCTGGCAAGGATGTGGAGGAAAGGGACGTGGAATTCACTGCAGTTGGGAGTGCAGATCAGTGCAGCCATTATGGAAAGAAGTATGGAGTTTCCTCAGAAAAGTAAAAATGGAACTTTTGTTTGACCCAGTGATCCTACATCTGGGAATATATCCTAAAAACCCTAAAACACCAAACAGAAAGAATACATGCACCTCTGTGTTCATAGCAGCATTATTTACAATAGCTAAGATTTGGAAATAGCCCAAGTGCTCATCAGTAGATGAGTGGATTAAAAAAAAAAATACTGTGGGACATTTACACTGTGGAATACTCTACAGCTGTAAAAAAGAGGGATGTCTTACCCTTTGGGATAGCATAGATCGACCTAGAAAAATATGCTAATTATTCCAATCCATCAAATAAACCAATCTGAGAAAGACACATATCACATGATCTCAATTATTTGTGGAATCTAATGACCAACAAAATAAGACCTGAAGCCTGGAGACATGGAACAGACTGACATACGTAGATGTGGGAGTATTGGGACAAGAAGAGATAAACCAAAGAATTTACATACTTACTAGAGGCCTGGTGCATGAAATTCATGCACAGGTATGGTCCCTAGGTTTGGCTGGCAATAAGGACCGATTTGTGGGGTGACCAGCAGGGTGATCAGGGAGCCCCTGCTGGCACCTGCCTTGGCTAGCCTTGGCCTGTGGGCTGGGGACAGTGTTGAATGTCTGCTTTCTGGTGGTCAGTGCACAGCATAGCAATTAGTCATTCAATCAGTCATTCTGCTGTTCAGTCAATTTGCAGATTAGGCTTTTATTATATATGATATGCATAACCCATGGACACAAACAATAGGGTAGTGAAGACCTGGGTGGGTAGTTAGAGATTTAGAGGAAGGTGGTGGGAGTGGGCGGCAGAATGGAAAATATCTGTAATCAACAATAAAAAATATATTTTTAAAAATTGATCTTCTTGCCGAAACTGGTTTGCCTCAAAGGATAGAGTGTCAGCCTCGGATTGAAAGGTCCCAGGTTTGATTCCGGTCAGGAACACATACCTTGGTTGCAGGCACACCCCCAGTGGGAGGTGTGCAAGAGGCAGCTGATTGATGTTTCTCATCGATGTTTCTAACTCTCTATCCCTCTCTCTTCCTCTCTGTAAAAAAATCAATAAAATATATTTTTAAAAATTTTGATCTTCTTAATTGTGGGAACTGACGTTTTGCTAGCATATGCTTATGTTTATTACCCTTTTGTCACAGTGTTGTTGCTGGTTTTGTTTGTTTTATGTGTGTTTTTTTAAGTATTTTTATTGATTTCAGAGATGAAGGGAGAGGGAGACAGAGATAGAAACATCAGTGATGAGAGATAATCATCAATTGGCTGCCTTCTGCACCCCCACACTGGGACCTAGGCTGCAAACTAGACATTGCCCTGACCGGGAATCAATCACTAGCCACACCGGCTGGAAGCTTTATCAAATAAAGAACTAACAACTATATTCTACTTATATATGCATATTACTAAAATGTAAAATCTCCAGGAGCCTATAAATTTATAGAAGTACTGGCAAGTCAAATCAGGGGAAACAAAATTTTATTATGGGACTAATCTGAAAATATTTATAGTTTTTGTGACTTTTGTTGAAAGTATTGCTGATTTTTTATCTTTGTTTTTTATTTTGTATATGTATATTTTATTGATTTTTTACAGAAAGGAAGGGAGAATGATAGACAGTTAGAAACATCAATGAGAGAGAAACATTGATCAGCTGCCTCCTGCATACCCACTACTGGGTATCTGCCTGCAACCAAGATACATGCCCTTGACCAGAATCAAACCTGGGACCATTGAGTCTGCAGGCCAACACTGTCCACTGAGCCAAACTGGTTAGGGCTAATCTTTGTTTTTTAGATATAAGGAAGCATTTTCAAAGCAGTTTGGTAAATTACGTTTTTCTTCCTACCTTATTCCTCCAGAATTTGGCAATTTTTCAAATATAAAAATGTTTTATTGATTTCAGAGAGAGAAAGGGAGAGGGAGAGAGAGAGATTGAAACATGATGAGAAAGAATCATTGATTAGCTGCGTCCTGCATGCCCCCTACTGGGTTCCGAGTCTGCAACTGGGACATGTGCATTTGACCGGAATTGAACCTGGGACCCTTTAGTCCGCAGGCTGATGCTCTATCCATTGAGCCAAACTGGATAGGGGGAATTTGGCACTTCTTAATGAATGAGTCTTGGCAATACGTTTCTTTGCATGAATTCAATAAGACCAATTTCCAACTGTGATTTTATTCACCAACACTTTGGCATGTTGTGTCTAACATGCCTGGATTCTGGGTGTCACCAGAGAGCTTTAAGAAATGAAGATAGCCAAAACCGGTTTGGCTCAGTGGATAGAGCGACTGCCTGTGGACTGAGAGGTCCAGGGTTCGATTCCAGTCGGGGGGCATGTACCTTGGTTGTGGGCATGTCCCCAGTGGGGGGCATGCGGGAAGCGGCTGATTGATGTCTCTCATCGATGTTTCTGTCTATCCCTCTCCCTTTCTCTCTGTAAAAAATCAATAAAATATATTTTAAAAAAGAAAGAAAGAAATGAAGACAATAAGAGCCCCTTGGATAAAAGTGTGGTACCTTGCTTGATCACATGTTTCATGGCAGTCTTTTCAGGTAAGGAACAAAGGTTGCTTTCCTGAGAGATGGCAAGAAAGGAACCTAAGACTTTTTGGGAACCTCAAGAACGTGAGGAATTCACTCAAGTCTACAGGTATTGCAGGAAACCGAGGGCAGCTAGGTGGCTCAGCTTCTTTGCCCTGAGGACAATTAAAACTCATTCATGAAATCCCAGCAAAGCAGATTTTTAAAAAAGAGGGGGGATGGCCTACATATCAATTGCTATTCTTATTGTGTTCACACAAACGATCAGGCCAAACTGAAACCATAACAGTATAGTAAATAAATTGGTCTTAATTTGGCTCCTTAATGAAAACAAGGGTGATTTTAGTGGGGGTGGGGGGAGAGTAGGTTGTGTTTCAGTAGACTCCATAACACATAGCTGTAAATATTAGACTCAAAGCTTTATTTTTCACCTATGAATTGAACTGGATCCTGAATTTATCTTTGGCTTTTACCCCGATATACAAAATTTCATAACACAGTTTGCCTCCACAGGTTACAAGTCCCACTCGTACTCAGGGAATTTCACCTTCTGACACCATTGCTCCCTCCTTCCATGCCCAAGCCTCATCATACTTTTGACAGAGAGCTAGGATCTCTTGCCTCTGGAGGAAAACTTCCTCCCTCCTCAGCATGAATCAGTTACAGAAGAGATCCTGAGATCTTGCTTTCTGAAATAATTCAGAGCCAACATCCTTGAGTGGGGGATGTGGTAGGCAGTTAGACATAAGCAGAGCAAGGATGATGGACCAACTGGAGGAGAAATGAACAGGACCCTGAGGTGTGTGTCTCACCACGCTAATTACTCTGAAGCTGGCAATGGAGGAATCTCTGTAGAATGGGCCTTTGCATTTTGCCAAGTAGGAGTTGGAACACCTATTGATAATATATAGAATCATTCCATTCATTTTGGGAAGTCACATATAGGGACCTTTTTATGTTGGCACCCACTGTGGGAAGAGAATGCGGGGATGTTTTCTCTAAAGGTTACTATAGTAGTTCCCTGTGGCAAATGTCAGACTTCTATATTTTTAAAATATATTTTATTGATTTTTTTACAGAGAGGAAGGGAGAGGGATAGAGAGTTAGAAATATCAATGAGAAACATCCATCAGCTGCCTCCTGCATGCCCCCACCTGGGGATGTGCCCTCCACCAAGGTACATGCCCTTGACCAGAATCGAACCTGGGACCCTTCAGTCCGAAGGCCGATGCTCTATCTGCTGAGCTACACTGGTTTCAGCTATTTTTTAAAATACATTTTATTGATTTTTTACAGAGAGAAAGGGAAAGAGAGAGAGCTAGAAACATCGATGAGAGAGCAACATTGATCAGCTGCCTCTTGCACACCCCCTATTAGGGATGTGCCCACAACCAAGGTACATGCCCTTGACCAGAATCCAACTTGGGACCTTTCAGTCTCCAGGCCGACGCTCTATCCACTGAGTCACACTGGTTTTGGCAAATGTCAGACTTACTGAGTGTTTTAGTTATTGTCTTTCAGTATGTAATCCTATCTAATAAAAGGGTAATATGCAAATTGACCATCACTCCAACACACAAGATGGCCACTCCCATGTGGTCAAAGATGGTAGCCCCCATGTAGATACAGGATGGCCACCACAAGATGGCCAGCAGGGAAGGGCAGTTGTGGGTGATCCAGTCAGTAGTGGAGGATAGTTAGGAGGGACCAGGCCTGCAGGGAAGGGTAGATGGGAGGGACCCAGTCCTTCAGGGAAGGGCAGTTGGGAGAGACCAGGCCTGAAGGGGAGGACAGTTAGGGATGACCAGGCCTGAAGGGGAGGACAGTTGGGGGGAACCAGGACTGCAGGGGAGGGCAGTTGGGGCAACCAGGCCAGCAAGGCAGGGCAGTTAGGGATGACCAGGCATGCAGA
>JAAGEH010000452.1:32245382-32262490 GCA_011751065.1 Lasiurus cinereus | reverse complement strand
TACCAGACCTGCATCAGAGGGCAGTTGGGGCAACCAGGCCAGCAGGGGAGGGTAATTAGGGGGACCAGGCTGGCAAGGGAGGGAAATTAGGGGCATTGAGCCAGCAGGGGAGCAGTTAGGTGTCAATCAGGCTAGCAGACAGAAGCAGTTAGGGGCAATCAGGCAGGCAGGCCAGCAAGCAGTTGGGAGCCAGAAGTCCTGGATTGTGAGAGGGATATCCGACTGCCTGTTTAGGTCCCATAAGATCAGGCCTAAATGGGCAGTTGGACATTCCTCCAGGGGTCCCAGATTGGAGAAGGTGCAGGCTGGGCTGAGGGACACACACACCCCCCTTCCCCATGCACGAATTTTGTGTACCAGGCCTCTAGTAACTATAATATGAATTGTTCTGATGATTTCACCCTCCATTATAGTAATGGACATATTAAGCTGCTGACTGGGTGGATTCTGATATGTGGGTTCATATATTCCTGCTAACAACCCCAGGGGTCCTTGTTACTTCAATGACTGTCTTTATGCCTCAGAAACATCACAGTGTCTGAACCAAAAGAGACCTTCTCAGGGCCATGACACCAAACTGAAACAACAACCCACTCCTGTGGAGCGCTGCTGACTATATTGCTTTAACCATTTGCTGGTAATGGGAAGCTTCCTTAATGTAGAAGTGACCTGGCTGGCTTGCAGCATGGTGAAATCCCTGAATGCCACTTCTAGGGCTACACAGGGGGTAAATCAAACGGAGCCAAGTCAGGGAGGCAGTTCTAGAGAATCGGGCAGCAATAGATTATTTGCTGTTGTGGCATAACCATGGTTATGAGGAATTTAAAGGAATGTGCTATTTTAATCTTTCTGACAATTCTCTCTCAATTGATAGAAAAACAGTATTCAACAAATTAGGGAAACCATCTCCAAGATAAAATAACATAAAAGGTTTTATTTGTTTGTTTGTTTTATTTGAGCTATCCACATTAACTTCCTGGCTACCCAACCTCTCTGGGTTTCAGGAATTATTTTTAATTTTTCGTAGCCTAATTACTTGCTGCTGTATTCAATATCTTCCTCTTATTTAGACCCTGCATTTGCTGTGTTCCATGTGTAAACTGCTTTCCAGGCAGAAGCAAATGCAGTCCAGCAGGATGAGATTTTTCATCTAAAACTAATCTCATAGATATGAGATGATAGAAAGAGCAGTGGGGAAATGTTAGGGGCAAAAATAGAATATTGGGAACTAGCTATAATTATAAGAAATATTAATCATGCTCTGTTAACCGTGATTGCCTTGTTCTGATTAAAGAAAGCACATTCAACCTGGCTAAGACACTGGAACCTGGGAGTCAACCTTGGACCTGACTCAGCCTTGGAATGTGGTCCATTCTCATTCAAGAACTGCCTAATATCATGGAAAGATTGACAAACCTTGTTGCCTAAACAATGGAGTCCCACTCCAGCCTTCATCGCCTACTTCTCCAGGCCTATAATTCCTACTTCCCCATGTAATGTTTGCTCTACCCAATATAAGCTTATAGGGGTAGAGGGTTGAGAGAAGATTTTTGTGGATGACCTGCTATTCTCCCATACTGCCAGCAGTCCTGGAATAAATGCTCATATAATTCAACCCTGTCTCTGCTTAATCGGCTCAAGTAGTGACAAGCAGCCCTGACCCATTGGTTGTCCAGTTTCAAGCCTACCATCTATCTCCTAATATATAAAAGCCTAAGCAACTAGCCAATAGGCCAATAGGCAGGTAACTATGATGCACACTGACCACTAGGGGGCAGACCTCAACACAGGAGTGGAAACCACAGACATGGAAACATGAAAGAGACTGATGAATCTCAGAGGGAAGGGGTGAGAGGTTAGGGTGGGAAGAGATTAACCAAATGACCTATATGCTTCCCTGAGGCCCCGTGCACAGATTTGTACTCAGGTGGGATCCCCCAGCCTGGCCTGCAGGGATTGGGCCAAAACTGGCTCTGACATCCCCTGAGGGGGTCCCGGATTGAGAAAGGGTGCAGGCCAGGGGTGACACTGATCCTTATGTGCACTAGGCATCTAGTAGTTTATAAATAGAAAAATCTAACATATTCAATTTACAAGCATAGTTTGAAAGTGGTAAGGGATTTTGTTTAATTTTTATTGGTTGATTGCTTTTAGAAGAAAAGCAAACGAGAGAGGGAGAAAATAACATCAATTTGTTCCATTTATTTATGCTTTTGTTGTGGGAAAGCCCCAAAAGTCTAAATTCAGGATGGATTCCGAAGAACTGACATATAACCTTATTCAAATTCCTTAGAGCTTAACAGGAGAAACACATAAACAGGCAGCTGCTTGCTTCCAGCAGTGGCCAATCAGTAATATATCCGCACCATCCCAGGACAGGGTCTGTTTTACAGAGGGTTCATATTAAAAGCATATGGTGAGTAGTCACGTGGGCCACCCGAAAGTACAATGCCAGTCTAAATTACCAGATAACATCAGGCAGTTATCCACACCCTGCACATTCATTAACCTTCTTCTTGGAGGTGATGTTTACCTTCAGGCGGCATTCTGGCTTTCTGGGCAGTCAGCCAAACCTGCAGCTACAGAGAGTTAAACAGTCACGGAAGGTTAAACAGAGTCCAACATTTCCTCCACGCCTTTACTGCTGGAGAATAGTGCATCTCTGTCTCCCCTGTAGCATTCATTGGTTGATTCTTATATGTGCCGGGACCAGCAATGGAACCCACAACCTTGGTGTCATGGGACGATGCTCTAACCAACTGAGTTACCGGCCAGGGCAGAAAGTATTAAGGGAATTTAATTGTTATAAAAGCCCTCTTTAAAAGAGTTTGTGCCAGGATTATTATTGGTTGATAAAAACTATGCTTAACCCCCAGCTGCACATCAGAATCAAAAGTAGAATCTAACAGAATATGAATATTCGTCTTGTTTCTTAATCATTTTACAGTAAGTTACAGATATGATACCCTTTTACTCCCCAATACTAAAAACATTATTACATGACCGTTATACAATGTTCACAATAGGGACATTAATGTGCTGATATAATGTTATTACCTAATCCACAAACTTTTATTTTAAATGCATCTAGCCCTGGCGGTGTGGCCCAGCCGGCTGGCTGTCATCCCAACCTCCCGCGCTCTGCAGAGCCAGGCGGGGAGGAGATCCGAGGCCACCGGAGGAGAACACGCTGCCCCAGGCGCATTGCCCCCGCAGAAGCAAACCAAGAAAAATGTGTTCCCCGCCGCCGCTTTCCTCCTCTTGGACCAATGGAAACTCCCAGGGGAGTAACAGATGGGAGCCCCAGCCACTCGGCGCGGGAGCGGGGTTGGAGAGTCTCCTCCGCGGGCCTATAGGGCGAGTCCGCATCCGCCGCAGGCTCGTTCCGGCCCCCCCACCCCGCGTTGCAGAGGCGGAGACCGCGCTGCTCGGTGATGTGGCCGGGGCGTGGCCTGAGGTCCACCGAGAGCGGAGGCCGCCGTGTCCTTGCCGGAGAAGGGAGGTGAACCCAGCCGAAGAGGACGCAGGATGAGGGCCGTGCGGGTGAGGGCCCCCGCGGGCCGGGCCCCCCCTCCCGGCTTCACCCCAATACGAGACTAAACGTCCCGGGACCTGGGGCGCTTTAGGAACGTGAGCCCATTCGGGGTTCGAGTCTCCCGCCTAACAGCCTGGGACCCCCACCCTCACTCACCTCCCAGTCGCGGAGTCTCAGATGGCCGGGGACGCTACTATGGCCCAGAGCCCGGGTTGACCTCCCCTTTGTGCAGGGCTCCTAACACCTCGGGACCCAGGCGCTGGGCCTTGAACACCCCTTCCCGCCCGGACCGCTCAGGCTGTCTGGGAGCGCCACTGGGCGTATTTCCGGGACCTGGGCTTCTGCCCTGAATTCAGGGGACTGAGCCTCGGTCGGGGCCGCTCCTCTTCCAGGACCGTGCAGCGGTCGCCAGCCTTTTGGACGCACGGACACCGGTGAGGTCACCGTAACCTCCGATCAGACCCTTCAGGCGCGAGTCCCCCTCGGAGCCTTTTTGACAGTCCACCCTCCCACGCGTGCTGGCAACTCTGGTCTTGCCTTTGGGAAGCTTTCGAGTCATAGGGCCGTCCGTCCCCTTAACCCCGCCGGACGCACCTCGAGACACCCCCCAGGTGCTCTGACCCGCCCCCGCCTCCCCCCAGGCTTCCCAGGCGCTGATTCGCTCCTTCAGCTCCACAGCTCGGAACCGCGTGGAGAACCGAGTGGCGGAGAAACAGAAACTCTTCCAGGTAGGCGGGGCGAGGGCTGCAGGCTCGGCCCCGAGGGAGGCGGGGGTGCCGTCTTCGCGACACCAGACCCTTTTCTTATTGGACGCCCCCACCACAGGCGGACAATGACCTTCCGGTGCACTTGAAGGGCGGGGGAACCGACAACATTCTTTACCGACTGACCATGGGACTGTGCCTGGGAGGTGAGTGCAGGGCCTGTTCGGCCTGAACTGCAGGAGGCGAACTCAAGCTGGAGGGAGGAAGGGGGCTGGGATTTAGGGAGGGGTTCGGTTCTGGGTTGGCCAGGTTCAAGGATGGTACTGGAGTTCGGGCCAGCATATTGGGGGAGCTCCCTGGGATTTGGGCTTCAGTCCCAGGAGGGGGTCTGGGGCCCTGGTAGGAGCTGGGTAGAAAGCTCAGGGCCTGGTCTGGATCAAGGACCAGGGATCCCCCCCCCTCACCCCCCCCCCCCGAAGTGCAGTTTGAGGAGGGAGTTTGAACCATGAACTGGGGCTGGGATCCAGACTGGTGATCGAGTCTGCAGTGGGGCTTAAAAACCCAAGGTGGGTTCAGGGAAGTGATCAGGGTCTCATTCTGTATCCCCACACTGCTCCCCAGGTACCGCCTACACTCTGTATTGCCTGGGCTGGGCTTCCTTCCCCCACCAGAAGTGAGACCCAGAAGCCTGCAGGACCTGAAGGACTTGAACAAGCATCAATAAATGTGCTGGCTTCTTGGGGAACCCAGCCCCGCTCTGGCCTCTGTGTGCACCCTTAGACCATCATCCCATTAACCAGTTATCTCTGTCCTATGGACAGCTCATTGCCCCAGCCTTGAGTCCCTCATTCTAGACAGGGACTGTTCCTAGGATGTCACCGCCTCTCCGCCTTCCCAGAGGGGGTGGGGACCCCAAACAGTACCCCTGCCCCTCAGGCTTTGGTGACTGAGGGTGATGTCCTCCAGTGGGACAGGGATATGTATCCTGGGATAGCAGCCCTTTTCTCCCTTCAGAGGCTCTAGGGGCTGGGAAGGAAGATGCTAAATGGGGTCATGGTGAAATAGTTAAGAGGCAAGGGGCGAACAAACTCACTCATACACATGAGAACGGGACAAACATGACCTTGGGAGACAGAACCAGGGGTGACACTGATCCTTCCCACCAGCCCTGCTCTTACAGCAGGACCAGGAGTACCAAGGCCTCTGTGTCCCACTCTCAACTTGCATAGAATCTCTGAAATATCAGCAAGAATGAGGCTACAACTCGATTGGGATCCACTGTGAGAAAGACATGCAGATCCAGCTTTTGGGATAGACACAAAGACCCACAAAACCACCCCCACTCCACCACCAGGACCGAGACTCCCTCTGCCCCAGACAGTCTGAACCACCCCTCAACTCAGAACAGGAGGCAGATCTCAGAGCAGCAACTGGGGTGCATTTATTTCCTCAAGGGTCTGGTTCTAACAGGCTGGGAGCAGAATACAAAGGCACTGGGGTATATATGGGCCTGTTGTGATCTGGCTGGGTGGTTAACTAAACAGGTGTGCACAGGGACTAGGGTGATTCTCCCAGAACTTAGAGAAGGGCCCTTGGGGTGTGGAAGTGACACAACTTGGCAGAGATGCATGAGAAGGGTTATGGAGTGGGTGTACAAAGGGTGGAGTGACCCATGGGGCAGGTTGTATTAGAGTGTCCTAGAGTCAGAGGTAACTTGGGGCATGGCATGTTGGGACATGTTGAGCCCTAGCTGTTGTCAGACACTAGTTGCCAACAGCTGGGAAAATGGAAAAGCAGGACCCACACAGACATGACTGCAGACAGGATCATCCTTGGGAGAGACCAAGTATCCAAGGTGACAGCTAATGTGAGGTGATGAGAGAGGTCTGGGGTCCCCACTCAGGAATACATAGTCAGCTGCAGCCACTGGGGAGAGAAAGGCACAGAGAATGAGGAGGAGGAGAACTGGGACTAGAATTCCAGGAGCCCTTCTCTGCCCTCACCCCAGGGCTATTAGGAAAACAGGAGGGAGGGAACCCAGTCCAGAGCTAAGGGGAGGGGCCCCCTCCTAGGAACCTATACCCAGGATAGAATTTCTTACCTCCTGGATGTTCACCTGAATTTGTCCAGTTCCATCTTTATCAAGAGATTTGAAAGCACCTAGAGAAGAGAAGGGTTGGGGAAGGTGGCTTTTAGGATAAAAATATACTAATATATGGGATGATGATAATAGTGGCTAGTACTTGATGTAGCACCTTGTGCCAGGCACTGTAAAAAGTGCTTTCCGTGTATTAACTCATTTAATCCAATTCTGAGAGATGTGTCATTTTAAAATTTGGCAGAGAAGTGATGTGTTCCAGGTCACACAGTGAGAAAGTGAGGAAACTGGGATTGAAACCCAGGTTGTTACCCACTTCAATAATGGCATCCACATAACATCACCCTCTGCCCAAGTCCCAGCTTCCCACTGACCGCTGAGCCCTCCAGGTCTAGCTTAAACAGACTATTGTTAAGAAACTCTGCAGGCTTCACTTCCTGCCTTTCCCTTCCGGCATGGTTCCCACTCCTGCCCTGAAACTCCCCTCCATGTTCCCCACCCACAGCTAAATCTGGGCAAACAGGTGCCCACACTGCCTTCGCTTCCTCTCTCATTCTACACCCTCAGATGTCCTAGACGCTGTACTCACAGCAGTTACTACTGACCCTCTTGCTGGTACATCTTAGTGGACATTTCTTGGGCCTTCTCACATGTGACTTTTGGCATCATCTGCCCTATTGTCCACTCCTGTTTTCTCTTCATAGTCCTGACATACCTGTCCCTTTTCCTCTACCCATGCTCTTAATGTATGGTCCTCCCTGGTCTCTTGGGAGGCCAAGGGATCAAAGCCAAATTTGACGGTCCCTCTCCTGCCTAGAACCTACTATAGCTCTCCATTGCCCTGTCTGAGCACCCCTAAAAATTGGCATTCACAGCCCTCCATTTCTCTCAACTCTCTTAAACAGGTCTGAGTTCAAATTCTGGCTTTGGAGTTAATTTCCTTGCTGAGCGACTGTGAGCAAGCAATTTTGTCTCCTTGAACCCTAGGCTGCTCCTCCATAAAATGGGGGCAATAATTCCCACTTCTCAGGATGATCTTAAAGATTCAGTGCATTCATGTTCAGAGCCTCATGATCCAGTCCCTGCTGTCCCCTCCTTTTATCTCACCATCCCGCCCCCTCTTCCGCATGCTGAACTGAGTTCAATACCAGAACTACCATCTTCTCTTTCCCTTTAGGCCTTCACACAGGTTGTTTCCACTGCAACAATCATCCCCACTCTCATGGGATCACTCCTCATCCCTCAGGTCTCAGCTCACATGTGCCTTCATCCAGGAAGCCCTCCTTGACCTCTCAGGCTGCCTCTAAGTGTGAAGCCCTCAGAGCTTCCACAATCACAAACCTAAAAGCACTCTGCCCCGAGCTTCCCCTGAGGCCCCCATCACTGCCCTGAACTTCCTCTAGCCCAGCTGCAACCACTGAGCTGTCACTGTCTATCACTGCAATGCCCCTACCATTGCCCCCTCAGGGTTAGGCTCAAAGACCTTGGCTAATTTTCTGGATGTTGAACAAATAACCCCACCCCTCACCCCTACGAAGAGAGCTGCAGTGTCACTCACGGAACATGGCATCCAGCCTGACCAGGCAGCTGATGAAGTTGTCGAAATCCATGTTCCCTTCCTCATCCGAGTAGCGTCGGATGATCATGTTGTAGAGATGCTCGTTTAGATGGAACCCTGACAATGATTTAGTCTCTCAGGTGTGGGGGTCATGTAGCCCAACCCACTCCCAGATTCAGACTCAGACCAGCTCAGTGGGGCTGTTTCACCAATCATACCCTCAGCCCCATTATGTGCCCGCCAGCCATACCTGCTGCCTCAAAGGCCCCCGGAAGTTCACTGCTGCCAATGGTTCCTGAACGGTCAACATCAAACTGTTTGTATATGGCCTGTTGGGACAGGAAGGTCAGGGACCAAATGAGCATCATGGGGCACAGCATCTCCGCGGCTTAGAAGTCTATGTGCTAAGTTTCAGAGGTCACCACACACCTGCCATTTTTTTATGTTGTTCCACAAATACTTGAATTCCTCGAAACCCAGCTTGCCTGTTGTGTCACTCTGGCAGAAGGGTGTTAAGAATAGCTGTACCAAATGCGTGCACTGTACACCATGTACATCATGACGTAACTGCCAACCAGGGAAACATGGGCTATAACCCCAGCTCCTATCTCCCCCTAGTCATGTTACCTTGGATGTGGTGATATTTTTTGTTTTATCCATACAAATTTTACTTTGTTTCTCTTCATTTCATTTTATTTATTGATTTTAGAGGAAATGAGGGAAGGAGAGAAACATCAATTTTGTTGTTTCGCTTATTTATGCATTCCTTGGTTGCTTTATGTGCTCTAACCAGTGACCAATAGTGCAGTAGGCAACCATCTGATATGTGTCTCTAATATTGACATCTCTGTCTCCCTTCTACTCTCTCTGAAAAGCAATGGAAAAAATATCCTCTGATGAGGATATCAACAAAAATTCTACCTGCATAAGATCATAGTAACACCTAACATGTACAGACCCCCAGCTTGCATCGGATGATCATGTTGTAGAGATGCTCATTTAGATGGAACCCTGACAATGATTTAGTCCCTGACCTTTCTGTCCCAACAGGCCATTATTACATACTATGATAAACCTTTTGCATGTAACTCTTATATAATCACATGTGATCACACAACATGAATATATGTGTGTGTCTGCACTGACCTATGTGCTGAGTGCACATATATCCAAGATCAGCTAATGATTGGCCATGTGCAAATAGACAAGTGTTCCTGTGCATATGCCATCACATATCTTTGGGTATATGGGTGTGCTCTTGTGTGTGCATGTATATATGGGCATGTAGGCATACCTATGGCAATTATAAGCTTGGGTTCTCAAGCCCAAAAGACCTGGAGTCCAAATTCCTATCCTGCCACTTACTCTTTATTTATAACTTCAGACAAATGACTGCCTCTCTCTCAGTCTGTTTCTTTACCTATAGAATGGAATAACTGTATGTGTCTAACAGAATGGTTCTGATATACACGTGCCAGCTATGACACCTGATATTGATTGCCACATGTCCATAGGTTCTAATGTATTCCTATCCACATCTGTGGGTATGAAAGCTGTACCCTGGTTCCCACCAAGGCTCTCAGAAAATTCCTCTTCACTCAAGGCCTCTTTCAGAGTGCCCTCAAGGATACATCCATCACGGCCACCATGCTGCGACATGTGTCAATGCCAAAACCATCAGTCTTCAGATCAGGGTCTATGGGAGACAGGTTGAAGGTCAGAGGCCAGAGGTCACTACTACCCCAACTGCCATACCTCTAAACTTGCCCAATGTGTGGATCCCAGTCACTCACGTCGGGTCACCACTTTGTTGAGAATGTTCATGAGTTCTGTTGCGCTGACTTCCATGTCCTACAGGGAAGTTTGGGGTGGATCAGGGGTGACTGGAAGGGATCTGGGCGCGTTATGAAGGAGGATAGGAATTTTGGGATAACCATGGTTGAGTGTATGTACAAGGACCACCCAAGGGAAATTATGGAAGAGTTAGGACGGGGCTACTTACATCTCCAGCCAGCTGGGCAAAGAGCCTCCGGAACTGTCGGACCTCCTCACTCTCATTGGCCTCGATGTTGGAGTAGTGAGTGCGTGGGGGCTGCAGAGGGAGGAGATCTCACAGTAGGCAGAGTGAGAGGGGGGGAGTGGAGCCCTGGCCAGTACAGCCCTAGGCTGCCACCCAGAGTAGATTGAGTAGTTGATCAAAGGAATGAGGTGGTCAGTGAATAAGGAGTGGGTAATAGCTTTTTGTGGACATGACAAGGGAGAGACTATAAGAGGGATATGGAAGGGGTGGGGCTTCTCCAAAGGGACGAGGAGAAGTGCTGGAAGAGGCCTCAGAGTGGAAGGAAGGTCTCAGGTTGTGGAGGGCAGCTTACCGGGGGCTCTGGGTTATACTGCGCAGCCGCCTCACTGGAGGGAAACAGGGGAGTTAGCGCTAGCTACCACACCCCAAACCCCCAAACGCAGACTGCCACCCTCCCTACGTGCTCCCTCCGCCTGCCTTCTCTCTCCTTGTCCTCACCTGTCCCTATCCTTGATGCCCTGGATGCGCCCGCGAGGAAACTCAGAGGCCTGACCTTAAGGTAGGCTCCACTCCTAGCAAAGCACCCCTGCCCAATGGCAGCTCAGCTCCCTCAATAGACTCAGACCCTCCCAGGGATCACTTCGTAAAATTTCTGCCCCGCTTCTCGGGGCCCCAAACGCCTCCGATCCCATCTGTCTAGGAACTTAGTCCATCGCTAGGGCTTTCTGAACTCTTGTGTCTTCTCAGCACCCCGCCCCAGCTCCACTAGTTCCAGCTCCTTGGAGGGATCACTGCTCCATGGCCAAGGCCTCTAATTAGGCTCATTAGAAAGGCTACCTGCTCTACCTCCACCGGGACATTTTTCTATTTTTAACCCAGCTAGTTCCCAGCCAGGCTGGGCCCCTTCAAGATCGTTCCTCTTATCCCCAGTAGGTTTGGCCTCTTCTAGGCGCATAAAACAAAGCCTTGCCCCCATGAGGTGACACCCCGCCTCGCTGGCTCCGCCCCCCTAACGTTCATCTTCAGGTAAGCGGAAGCCGGCGGGGTCCGGCCCGAGTAAGCCCCACCTCCCAAAGCCCGGCCCGGCCCCATCAGGGATCCAGCGGAGGGCATCCCCCCAGGTGCAGCCCCGCCCCCACGAGCTGCAGTCGCCTCCTTAGGACCCGCCCCTCAAGGCCGGCTTCCCCGCCCAGGCCCGGCCCAGCCTCTTGAAGGCTCCAGGTCAGTCTCCAGGTTACCCCATTCCATTCAGGCCGACAAGTCTCCAACGTAAGACCCCGCCCCCTCACGCCCCGCCCCACCTGATGGCGCTGATGACCCCGCCCAGGATGCGCATGGCAGTTCCGCCGCCGCCGCCGCCGCCGCCGCCTCCGCCGCCGCCGCCGCCGCCGCCGCCGCCGCTGATGAGGCCGCCGAGCACATCCCCCAGGCCGCCCAGGCCGCCGCCCCCGCCGCCGCCGCCGCCGCCGCCCTTCAAGAACGAGTTAACCAGGAACATGGCTGCGACTCTAGATTCCTAAAGAGAAAAAAAGTGGTTAGGTGCTCGCCGAGCCCCGAAACCCCACCCCAACCCGGAAAAAATGAGGGATCGGCCACTGGACGTGGGGGTGAGGCCTCTGGCGGGGCTCAGTGTTCGGAGCGGCGGCCTGGGTGCGGGGCATGCGGTGCTCGGGTGGGGCGGAAGGGATGGTAAGATCTGAAACCCCTTCGGGATTCACGGGTCCCCGTCAGCCTTGAGAGACCCTGCGAGAGTCTGCACTGAGGCGCCACGAGGCGCCGGGGGTGCGGGTCCGGTGCGGCTCGTGGGAGCGCCCAGTTAGGTAAGATCCTGGCCGTGTCCGGAGCTCGCGTCAGGGCTCCGAAACGGCACCGTGGGTCTGGGCGGGTCAGGTTCGCGGCCGGGAGGCCCCGGGGCCCGGGTTTGGAAATTGGGAATGGGGGGCTGTGATGCAGGCAGTCCCCGCAGCGGGATCACTGTCACCGCTGGGTCTGTGGGCTCGGGCCTGAAATCGGGGGGTAAGAGCCGGGCCAGGGATAACGGGGTTCCCATTAGAATGGGGGGCACCAGAGCATAATTTACAGGGTACCTCTCAAATCCAAGGACGGAGGGTGGAGGAGTGTCCGGGGCGGGAGGACGCGGGCAGCACAGACAGGTCTGGAGGCTCGAATCTCAGCTCGTCGGCGGGGCCCTCTGAAGCCGGGGCTTTAGGGTCTGGCCGGGGGCCGGGGGCCGGGGGCCGGGATTAGGAAGTACAAGGGGAGCGGGCTGGGCGCTCACCGCCTCTCGCGGGTCAGCGGGTCCGCTCCTCGGCGCTGCTCCCGGGCTCTGGCGGAGGCCGGCTCCCTGGGGCGCGGCGCGTGAGTCAGGCGGCGCCTCCGGGTCAGCCCCGCCCGGCGCCCCGCCCGCTGCCGCGAGGCCCGCGGCCCCGCCCCACTGCGCCTGCGCGCGCCCGCCCGGCGCCGGCCGAGTCCCCGCGCTGATTCCCGGGCCTGCGGTCCCCCCGGCACCTCCGCCCCGAGGGAAGGCCTCCGGGGCGACCTGGTCTCCACCCGGCAATGGACGATGCGGTTTTCGCCGAAACGCCACTCTTGGCTCGCGGCCCCTATCCTGGTCTTGTCACGGCAGCAGCTGGAAACCCCGAGTTTTATTTAGCTCGCGGTGGGGTGCCAAGCCGTGTCTCGGAACCAGGAACTAACAGGAGGGGAAAGGGAGGCTCTGAAGGCAGGGTCACCTACCTGCGGTCACGGAGAGTAGCTGGACCGAGCCGGAGCCTGGGTTTGGCTGTCCCAAAATTTGGCGGTGACTGCTTCAGGGTCCCTTCCCACCGCACCCCCCGTGCCAGACCGAGCGGCTTGGGTCCTGCCCTGTCCGGCCCCCTTGCTGCCAGACCTGCTGCACAGGGGCTGTGCCCTCTGCCCGGCACACTCCACCTCTGCGGCTCTGCTTTCCCGGCTTTGCAGTGCTCAGGCTTTGGGCGTCAGGAGGCACCTCTTCAGGGAAGCCCTTCCCGTCGCCACCTCATCAGAGACTCGGTGCAGCTTCCAGTTAACATGCTTGTCACTTGCATTCTCTCCAGCACTCACTGCCAGCTGCAATCCTATCGTTACCCAGGTCTGTCTGCCTGACCTTAATTAACCTTGAGATGTCCTTCACATGCATTGCTTAAATTCCATTTCTAGGTTAGCAAAACCCACATTTCTATCTTCAGTCCAGATATTTCCAGGATCCTGCATCCTATTCACGATTTTCATAGGGGATCCCTTAAGCTGTCCTGTTTTTTAATTGTTTGATTTTTCTACCCTAATCTGCTGTGTATTTCTTCCAGTATGTTCTCTTTTTTTTTAATTTCTTTATTGATTAAGGTATTACATATGTGTTCTTATTCCCTCATTACTCTCCCCCACAGTGTATTCTTTTTTTTAAAAAAAAGTTTTTATTCATTTTAGAGAGAAAGGGAGATAGAGAGAGATAGAAACATCAATGATGAGAAAGAATCATTGATAGGTTGCCTCCTGCATGCCTCCTACTGGGAATTGAGCCTGCAACCCCAGCATGTGCCCTTAACTGGAATTGAACCCGGGACCCTTCAGTCTGCAGGCTGACACTCTATCCACTGAACCAAACCAGCTAGGGCTAGTGTGTTCTTTTTTCCTTTTTTAAAAATTATTTTTAAAAATATATTTTATTGATTTTTTACAGAGAGGAATGGAGAGGGATAGAGAGTTAGAAACATTGATGAGAGAGAAACATCGATCAGCTGATCAGCTGCCTCCTACATACTCTCTACTGAATACAACCAAGCTACATGCCCTTGACTGGAATCGAACCTGGGACAGGTCAGTACACAGGCTGATGCTCTATCCACTGAGCCAAACCGGCTAGGGCTAGTGAGTTCTTTATTAGTGCTATGTCACTTTATTTCTGACCGTTTTTGTTTTTGTTTTTTTAGTTACTATAACTTTTCTCATGTTGTTGAGCATCTTTACCATCATTATTCTGGACTCTATATCTGATAAATCTCTGTTTTATTTATTTTTTTCTGGAGAATTCTCTTGTTCTTTCATTTGGGGGATGTTTGTCTCCCCATTTTGGCTGCTTATTTGAGTTCGTGTCTACAGGTTAGGTTGATCTGCTATACCTCCCAATCTCTAGTGCAGGACCATGTCAGACCCTATTTCTGATTGAGTATGCTGCTTGGGTCTGTCAGCAATCCACAGCTTGTGGCTCCCTCTGCTGGGGCCAGATGCCTTTGGAGAGGAACCAAGATATATACCAGGGCCTGCTTTTCCTACCCCCAGGCTCAGAAGGAGATCAGGCAGTCTCAAAGCCACCAGAGACCCGCCTCTGCTAGCAGTCAGATTGTTATCAGCCTTAATTGGACCACAAAGTGGGGTGAGGATTCTTCCAACAGGGTGTGGTGACTGCCTCTCCGCAAGGTCAAAACCACCTGGGTAGCTGAGGGCTGTAGGAGAAAGATGTCCTCTGCAGTGTGAGGGATGACTCAGCACAGGAAACTGGGGTGGCTGCCTTCCAAGCTCCAATCCTAGAGCCCCCAACGATGGATTCTCCTCACACAGCTCAATACACTCTGCACTCACTCTGCTCGAGTGTAAGGTAGGTGGCTGCACAGGAAATTTTTGTGTTGGCCCTTTAAGAGGGTGCCTGCATTTCTAGTCTTACCCTGGCAGACCGCAACCCTGCTGCTTTTCACAGCCAGGTATTATATGGGCACCTTTCTCAGTTCTGCTGCTCTGGGCTGGGGATCCCAGCTTGGGGATTAGACCTCAGAGTTCTCAGTGGGAACCCTCCATAGCTGAGATATCCCTCCAGACCTTCAGCTGCTGTCTGTGGGAGCTTGGCCACCATTTTTGTTTTTTTGTTGTTCGTTTGTTTTTAGGAAATTTTATTTTTTTATTAATGTATGACATGGTACATATCTTCCCATTGCCCTCATCCACCCCATTCCCATGTATGCCCTCACCCCCCAATGTCTTACGTTCATTGGTTATGCTTATATGCATGCATACAGGTCCTTCAGTTGATCTCTTATCTACCCCACCTCTCCTTAACCTTCCCACTGTAATTTGACAGTCGGTTTGATGCTTTACTGCTTCTGTATCTATCTTTTTGTTCATCCGTTTATAATGTTCTTTATTACCCATAAATGAGTGAGATCATGTGGTATTTTTCTTTTTTTTAAATTTTTTAAAAATTTATTTTATTGATTTTTTACAGAGAGGAAGGGAGAGGGATAGAGAGTTAGAAACATCGATGAGAGAGAGAGACATCAGTCAGCTGCCTCCTGCACGCCCCGTACTGGGGATGTGCCCGCCACCCAGGTACATGCCCTTGACCGGAATAGAAACCGGGACCTTTCAGTCCACAGGCTGACACTATCCACTGACCCAAACCGGTTTTGGCCATGTGGTATTTTTCGTTCATTGACTGGCTTATTTCACTTAGCATAATGCTCTCCTTCTTTTTTGTGGTAGCATAGTATTCCATTGTGTAGATGTACCATAGTTTTCTGAACCAGTCATCTGCTGACAGGCACTTAGGCTATTTCCAAATCTTACCATGTTTCCCCCAAAATAAGACAGTGTCTTATATAATTTTCGTTCCCAAAGATGCGCTACGTCTTATTTTCAGGGGATGTCTTATTTTTCCATGAAGAAGAATACAGTACACATTTATTGTTGAACAACAACAAAAAAAGATTTATTACCTGACAAACCAGCTCACTGATTGGCCACAGCACAGCTGGAGCTGTTCAGGCAGTGCGAGGTCTCTTTAAATCAGGAGTCAGATGCCTTATAGTAGCTTCAGGGGCCTTATATTCTGGGGAGGCCTTATTATTGAGGAGGTCTTATTTTCGGGGAGATGCCTTATATTACAGCAAGAGGCAAAACTGGAAGTAGATCTTATTTTCAAGGAATGTCTTACTTTCGGGGAAACTGGTAGCTACTGTAAATTGTGCTGCTATGAACATATGATTGGTGTTTCCAGTTTCTTTTTTTTTTTAATACATTTTTATTGATTTTTTACAGAGAGGAAGGGAGAGGAATAGAGAGCTGGAAACATTGATGAGAAAGAAACATCGATCAGCTGCCTCTTGCACACTCCCTTCTGGGGATGTGCCCGCAAGCCAGGTACATGCCCTTGACCAGAATCGAACCTGGGGCCTTTTAGTCTGCAGGCCGACGCTCTATCCACTGAGCCACACTAGTCTTGGCTCCAGTTTCTTAAAGATATATTCCTAGGAGTGGGATTACTGGGTCAAATGGGAGATCCATTTTTAGTTTATTGAGGAAACGCCATACTATTCTCCACAGTGGCTGCACCAGTCTGCATGCCCACCAGTCTGCATGCATGAGGGTTCCTTTTTCTCCACATCCTCGCCAGCACTTGTTGTTTATTGATTTGTCAATGATAGCCATTCGGACATGTGTGAGATGGTATCGCATTGTCCTTTTGATTTACATCTCTCGGTGGCCACCACTTTTCGCCTCCATACTTCCTACCAGTCTCTAGTGGTCTCCACTTTCCATCCTTGGTTATCAGCGTTCCAGGGCTCGCTCCAGCTAGTCTTCTGTTGATTTTTCAGAGTAGTTTTTCTGTATTTTATGTTATTTTTATTTTCATATTTTATGCCATATATATGTACATACATACATACATATCCTATATATAAAGAGGTAACATGCAAATTGACCATCATTCCAACACACAAGATGGCTGCCTCCATGTGGTCAAAGATGGCTGGCTCCATGTGGGCACAAGATGGCCACCACAAGATGGCCGGCATGGGAGGCAGTTGTGGGCAATCAGGCCAACAGGAGAGGGCAGTTGGGAGGGACCAGGCCTGCAGGGGAGGGCGATTGGGGGGGTGACCAGGTCAGTAGGGGAGGACAGTTGGGGGCGACCAGGCTGGCAGAGAAGGGCAGTTAGGGGTAATTGGGCTGGTAGGGGAGGGCAGTTTGGGGTGACCAGGCCTATAGGATAGGGCAGTTGGGGGCAACCTGGTCGGTAGGGAAGGACAGTTAGGGGCAACCAGGCAGGCAGGGGAGGGCAGTTAGGGGTGACCAGGCCAGCAGAGGAGGGCAGTTAGGGGAAATCGGGCTGGTAGGGGAGGGCAGTTGGGAGTGACCAGGCCTGCAGGGGAGGGCAGTTGGGGGCTACCAGGCCTGCAGGG
>JAAGEH010000452.1:32225628-32245372 GCA_011751065.1 Lasiurus cinereus | reverse complement strand
GGGGCTACCAGGCCTGCAGGGGAGGGCAGTTGGGGGCTACCAGGCCTACAGGGGAGGGCAATTGGGGCGACCAGATCAGTAGGGAGGACAGTTAGGTGTTAATCACGCTGGCAGGGGAGTGGGTAGAGGGTGATCAGCCTGGCAGGCAGAAGCGGTTAGGGACAATCAGGCAGGCAGGCAGTCAAGCGAGTTGTTGGGGGCAAGCAGTCCTGGATTGTGAGAGGGATGTCCAACTGCCCATTTAGGCCCAATCTCGGGCAGTTGAGCATTCCTTGAGGGGTCCCAGATTGGAGAGGGTGCAGACTAGCCTGAGAGGGCCCAGTGCCCTAGTCATTCGGCAGGGAGCTGGAGTTCCATTGCTGACATGGCAGACTCAGATCCCCTACTACCCACTCCTCCATCAAGGGCGACTTCAAATAGGGCAGCTGCGTGGCCTCCGGGTAGGTCACCTCTCTGCAGCTCACCAGGCCTGGCTGCTGTGTAGCCATCCCCGGAGGCGGATTTCAGGATTCCCAGGGAGAGCAGGGTCCTGGAGGGAAAGCACTTCACTCCACCTCCCTTCAGGGCTCCCCAGCTGGAGTGGAGCGCCCGTCCTGCTCAGGGCTCAGAGGGGTGAGCCACCCCAGGGAGTCCTCCTAGCTAGGTGTGAGAAACAAAACTGGAACCCTCCCTCCTTGAACTCTGTCATCTTCAGGCATGTGAACGCTTTTTATTTTATTTGACACACCCTCATGTGCTGGGTCTCATGCAGCACACAGCCACGCCCACCTGCTCCTGCCAGACGTTACCCATGAGAATGTAACATCTGGCTAATTAGCATATTCTTCTCTTATTAAATAGGAGATATATATATATATATATATATAGGGGCGACCAGGCCTGCAGGGGAAGGCAGTCGGGGGCAATCGGGCTGGCAGGGGAGCAGTTAGGATGATCAGGCTGGCAGGCGGGATTGGGCTTAAATCAGCAGTTGGACATCCCTCTCACAATCTGGGACCACTGGCTCCTAATCACTCACCTGCCTGCCTAGTCATTCCTAACTATCCCCCTTCTGCTGGCCTGGTCACCCCCAACTGCCCTCCCCTTCCGGCCTAGTTTAGTATAAATCACCCTAGAACTAAGACAGCAGGAAGGAAGGGGGAAGGAAAAAAGAGGGAGACAGTTTTATTTCATCTTACTATTTAAAGAGTGAAGCCAGCAATCTTGGGTTTGTCAACATAAAGTTACCAGAATTTATGGTTCTCATAAATTCTGGGAGAGCCATAACAAAGAAAAGGAGAGAGTTCATCTTTAGTAGGGTATCTAGCAAAGGAATTTGTTTTTAAACTTACAGACAGAAGGGTATATAACTCCTCAAATCTCCCACTGAATTGGCTTTTCCAGGCTAATCAGGAAAGCCCATCTGAGCTCTGGCTCATAAGAGTATTTGCTTGCCTTGCTTCTTTAACAAATTTGTTTGCTTTAATATCCTATATGATAAAGATAAAGGTAATATGCAAATTGACCCTCATGCCCTCACAAGATGGCTTCCTATGACTAGGCTGGCTGGGGGGTGGTTAGTGAGGGACAATCAAACGACTGAACAAGCAGGCTGTGTGGGCGACCTGACTGGCAGGGGCGTTGTTGGAAGCCACCCATTGTGTTCACTAGCAGAGGTGTGGACAAGGAACCCACACCTTCACAGAAGGCTGGTCAACCCTGAAGCTCTGAAAGGTTAGAGCCAAGCACCCACTGTTTAGTTGAGACAATGGTGGCTGAAGCAACTTCCACTTTTTAGTCTTATGTGAATCCTCGCTGATTGGCTATGATTGTAATTGCCTGCCTAAGGGCTATGGGTGTATCCCAAAACCTGAATAAAAGGGATGGCAAGGCCAGAGCAAAGCAGAGTCCTTCCTCTTGAGCTGGGCTCCCGCCTGTTCTCCAATATTTCCAAATTAATATTTTCTAGTCTCTTTCATTTGTGTGCAGCCTCTTCCAGAGCCTGAACCCTGAACCATGTGGGACGGAGGCAGGACACTCACAGGGGGTTAGTAAGGGATGATCAAACAACTGAACAGCAGGCTGCATAGGGTGTCCAGGCTGGCAAGGGGATGGGGGGGCGGTCATGAGGGGCAACCAAGCCAGCGGGGGGCAGTTGGGGGCAACCAGGCCAGCAAGGGGGACAGGTGGGGGTGATCAGGCTGGCGGGGGAGGGGACCATTGGGGGTTACCAGGCCAGCAGGGGAGGCAGTAAGAGGCAACCAGGCTGGAGGGGGCGGGCAGTTAGGGATGACCAGGCTGGTAGGGGGGTGTGTGGTTGGGGGGTGACCAGGCTGGCAGGGGAGGCAGTTGGGGGCAATTAGGCTGGCAGGGATGACAGTGAGGGGTGACTAGACCAGTAAGGGGGAGGGCAGTTGGAGGTGACCAGGCAGGTGGGCAGGTGAGCAGTTAGGCACCAGTGCTCCAGAATTGTAAAAGGGATATCCGACTGCCAATTTAGGCCCAATCCCAGGATCAAGCCTAAACCACTAGTTGGACATCCCCCAAGGAGTCTCAGATTGGAGAGTGTGCAGGCTGGGGTGAAGGCCCACCTCCCCCCACGCCCCCATGCACAAATTTCATGCAACAGGCCTCTAGTCTTTAATAAATTGGCTTTATCACAATGCAATCAGGGTCACACCTTTGAATGTGTTCCTGTGAGAATAGAGATGAGGACAGCCCTCTCCCACTGACTCAGGGAGCTGTCCGATACACCTGCCTGGTGTCTCTGAGAGGTTCCTGTAACAGTTTTAAATTCTGTCAGTATGTTAAAAAATTTTTTTAAATATTTTATTGATTTTTTTACAGAGAGGAAGGGAGAGGGCTAGAAAGTTAGAAACATCGATGAGAGAGAGAGACATCAATCAGCTGCCTCTTGCACGCCCCCCACTGGGGATATGCCCGAAACCAAGGTACATGCCCCTGACCAGAATTGAACCTCCAGTCCTCAGACCAACGCTCTATCCACTGAGCCAAACCGGTCTCGGCAATATGTTAAAATTTTTTAATTGTGGCCCTGGCTGGTTACGTTCTTTGGTTAGAGTGTTGTCTCCGTACTCTAAGATTGTGGGTTCCATCTCTAGTCAGGGCACATACAAGAAGCAACCAAGTGTCCTTGCTGGTTTGGCTCAGTGGATAGAGCGAAGGCATGTGGATTGAAGGGTCCTGGGTTTGATTCTGGTCAGGAGCACATGCCCGGGTTGTATGCTAGATCCCCAATGGGAGGCGTGCAGGAGGAAGCTGATCAATGATTCTCATCATTGATGCTTCTCTCTTTTCCTCTCTTCCTCTCTGAAATCAATAAAAATATATTTAAAACAACAAAAACTCCCATGAATCAATAAGAAGAAGACAGCCTGATTTAAAAAAAATGAAACAATTTAAGAAGCAACCAAGTAATGCATAAATAAGTGGAACAACAAATCGATGCCCCCATACCAAAAAAATAAATTAAAATTATGTATATATATATATATTAATTGTTAAGAAAGAAAAGAGAAAGGGACATTTTTTTCCTCTAAGATGGGAGTGCTTTGCTCTCCTGGAAAATGGCCAGAGGTCATGACCTCTGAGAATGGTTCACTGTTCACTTGCCCCCCAAATTTCCACAAAATCATGCCAATCAAGAGGTTCAAATCTTAGTATTCACTTTAAAAACACCTGCTGAAACCGGTTTGGCTCAGTGGATAGAGTGTCGGCCTGTGGACTGAAAGGTCCCAGGTTCAATTCCGGTCAAGGGTATGTATCTTGGTTGCAGGCACATCCCCAGTGGGGGGTGTACAGGAGGCAGCTGATCAATGTTTCTCTCTCATTGATGTTTCTAACTCTCTATCCCTCTCCTTTCCTCCCTGTAAAAATCAATTAAAAAAAAAAAACATAAAGAAAAAAAACACTCATGAAACTGCCCAGGCCATCAAAGGTATGCATATTCAAACAGCCACTAAGGATGTCACTTCACAGAAGCAGTATGTGCCATTCTATCACTACAATGGTGGAGTTGGTAGGTGTTTCCAGGCCAAATAGTGACGTTGGACATGGATCAATGGCCCAAAAAGAGTGCTCAATTTTTGCTGCGCATGCTTAAAAATGCAGAGAGCAATGCTGAACTCGGGTTTAGAGGTACATTCTCTGGTCACTGAGCACATCCAGGTGAACAAAGCTCTGAGATACAGCGCAGACCGTACAGAGCTCATGGGCAGGTGAACCACCCCTGAGCTCTCCCAGGCACCTGGAAATGATCTTTACCGGAAAAGAACAGATAGTTCCTAATCCAGAAGAGAAGGCTGCACAGAAAGAAAAGTTATCCCAGGAGAAACTGAATACACAGAAACTTATGACCTGGAAGTAAATTCGGAATACAATAAATACTAATAACAGTAAAAGCTGCCCTGGCCAGGTAGCTCAGGTGGTTGCATCAAGGTTGTGGCCTGGATTCCTGGTCAGGGCCATACGAGAAGCAACCAGTAGGTGTTTAATTATGTGGAGTCTGTGGTGTATGTGTGTGTGTGTGTGTCTTTCTCTCTTTCTAAAATCAATCTTGTAAAATGAAAAGCAAAAAATAAAAATAAAAAAAAGATGGGAGTTTTTCAACCCTGCTTGAGAGCTGACCAGGATCTGAGCAGCGGGAACAGTTGAGATGCAGGAAAGCATGAGGGAGGACAGGCAGGCCAGCTTCTACTTTGGCCAGAAAAGTCATCCCTGGCTCCCCAACCAGGATATCGGTTCCCCCTCTGATTAATTCAGACTGGTAGCATCTGCGCTGTACCATCTTGCATAGGCCCCTCCTTGCTCCCTTCCTCACCTGAGGGAGCCGAATCTCTTCCCACACAATTTCCAGAGCCTTAGTGAGGGAAGCAAGACCTCTGCTTCTAAACTTGAGCCAGGTGAGGCTGAGAGCATTCTATAGTTTTCTAGAAAATTCAGTTCCCCTGCCAAGCTGGACCCACAGCCCAATGCAAGCCAATGCGTCCAAGTGGGGTGCTGTTGCCCCCATGTGGCCACTGAGACTTGTGGAGGCTAAGAATGCTGAGGTTGCAGGGATTTGGGAGGCTAGTGTCCTCCATGGAAAATATGGGAATCTGCTCTAGCCTCCTGGCGCAGTGGTTAGAGCGTCTGCCCATGGATTGAAAGGTCTAGGGTTTGTTTATGGTCAAGGGCATGTACCTCAGTTTCAGGTTCTATCAATGGCTCCTGTCAGGGTCCATGAGGGAGCCAACCAAACTTTGTGTCTCTTGTACATCGATGTTTCTGTCTCTCCCCCTCCCTTCCACTCTCTCTAAAAATAAAAATCAATGGGAAGTGTTAGGGTTCGGAAGGAGGAACGCATGATGCCGAAAAAGGTAAAAAATTATAAATTTACATCTGCTTGCACAGTGGTGAGCAAACTCATTAGTCAACAGAGCCAAATATCAACAGTACAACAATTGAAATTACTTTGGAGAGCCAAATTTTTTAAACTTAAACTTCTTCTAACGTTACTTCTTCAAAATAGACTAACACAGGCCGCCCACGGTATTTTTTTCTTTCTTTTTTTTGATTTAATAAATATTTATTGTTCAGATTATAACAATTGTTCCTCTTTTTTCCCCCCATAGTTCCCCTCCACTCCGCTCCCACCCCTCCCGCTCTCCTTACCTCCCCATTGTCCTCATCCACAGGTGTATAATTTTTGTCCAGTCTCTCCCTGCACCCCCTCACCCCTTTCCCACTGAGAATTGTCAGTCCACTCCCTTTTTATGCCTCTGATTCTATTATATTCACCAGTTTATTCTGTTCATCAGATTTTTAATTCACTTGATTTTTAGATTCACTAATTCTATTGTTGATAGATATGTATTTGTTGTTCATAATTTTTAAAAAGTATATTTTATTGATTTTGTACAGAGAAGAAGGGAGAGGGATAGAGAGTTAGAAACATTGATGGAGAGAAACATCGATCAGCTGCCTCCTGCACGTCCCCCACTGGGGATGTGCCTGTAACCAAGGTACATGCCCTTGACCGGAATCAAACCTGGGACTGTTTAGTCCGCAGACCGATGCTCTATCCACTGAGCCAAACCGGTTTTGACTGTTGTTCATAATTTTTATCTTTACCTTTTTCTTCTTCCTCTTTTTAGAGAGTACCTTTCAGCATTTCATATAATACTGGCTTGGTGTTGATGAACTCCTTTAGTTTTTTCTTATCTGTGAAGCTCTTTATCTTCCCTTCAATTCTGAATGATAGCTTTGCTGGGTAGAGTATTCTTGGTTGTAGGTTCTTGCTATTCATCCCTTTGAATATTTCTTGCCACTCCCATCTGGCCTGCATAGTTTCTGTTGAGAAATCATCTGGCAATCATATGGGTATTCCCTTGTAGGTAATTAACTGTTTTTCTCTTGCTGCTTTTAATATTCTCTCTTTGTCTTTTGCTCTTGCATTTTAATTATGAATTCCTTTTGAATTCCTTTTGTTTTCCTTTTGTTTCAGATTCTGTGTGCTTCCTGAACTTGTAAGTCTATTTCTTTCACCAGGTGGGGGAAGTTTTCAGTCATTATTTCTTCAAATAGGTTTTCAGTATCTTGCTTTCTCTCTTCTTCCGGCACCCCCATAATTCTGATGTTGGTACGCTTGAAGTTGTCCCAGAAGTTCCTTACACTATCCTCACATTTTTGGATTCTATTTTCTTTTTGCTTTTCCAGTTGAGTGTTTTCTGCTTCTTTATTTTTCAAATCTTTGACTTGCATTCCTCTAGTCTGCTGTTAGGTCTCTGTATAATATTTTTTATTTGAGTCAGTGTATGTTTAATTTCTAGTTGGACCTTTTTCATATCCTCTAGGGTCTCGTTAAATTTATCGACCTTTTCTAGAAAATTCTTGAAAAACCTTATAGCCGAGACCAGTTTGGCTCAGTGGATAGAGTGTTGGCCTGCGGACTGAAGGGTCCCGGGTTCAATTCTGGTCGAGGGCATGTACCTTGGTTGCGGGCACATCCCCAGTAGGGGGCGTGCAGGAGGCGGCTGATCGATGTCTCTCTCATCGATGTTTCTAGCTCTCTGTCCCTCTCCCTTCCTCTCTGTGAAAAATAAATAAAATATATATTTTTTAAAAAGAAAAGAAAAAGAAAAACCTTATAACCGTGGTTTTGAACTCTATATCCAGTTGTTTGTTTTCTTCCATTTCTTTCGTTTGTGATCTGTTCTTTTGTCTCCACCTATTTTACTGCTTCCCTTAGTTGGTAGAGTAGCTTTCTGTGCTAGTTATCCTATGTGGCCCAATAGCTCTGCCTCCCCAGTTACCTGAGGTGGACACTCTTGGTGCACCCCTTTGTGGACAGTGTGGACAGCCTTGTTGTAGTCAAGCCTTGATTGTTGTTGGTATCACTGGGGGGAATTGACCTCTAGGCCAATTGGCTGTGAGAATCAGCTGTGTCTACGCTGGGAGAACTTCTGTGCTGGAGACAGCCTTATGATACAAGACTTGCAAAATTGCAACAGCCTCTGTGTTTAGCTTGGATGGGGTGGAGTCTCAAGGCTGAGCAGACAGCCTTGGCTTCCTGTCATCCCTGCCCTGTTAAGGCCCTGTGTCTCAGTGTCTCTTGGTAATTGCTCCAGCCCTCTCTGCGCACTTGTGCTTGTGTACCTTCAAACCTCTACCTTTCTGCTCCCCTGAGTTTCCATGTACTCCAGGGACCCATATGAGTTTGGGTTCCCAGGATCTTGCCCGAAACTGGGGTTCAGTGCAGTTGGAAGTGGATTTCAGCACAGTTGGGAGGTTCTGTCTCCCTCCTGCTAGAGAAAGCCAGTGGCACAATCAGCCGTCAGCCCTCTGTGTGCACACTTGACTTATGTGCCTCCAGATCTTTGCCTTTCCAGCTCCCCTGAGTTCCGTGCATGCCAGGGACCCATATGAGTCTGGGTCCACAGGGTGTCACCCGAAACTGGGGTTCAGTGCAGTTGGAAGTGGATTTCAGTGCAGGTGGGAGGTTCTGTCTCCCTCCTGCTAGAGAAAGCCAGCAGCACAATCAGCAGTCAGCCCTCTGGGTGCACACTTGTGCTCGCACACCTCTGGACCTCTGTCTTTCATGGCTCCCTAAGATTCCATACACTGCTTGCTTTTCACGACAGTCCAGACTCTTCCCATATGAGTCTCGCCCAGAAATGGAGTTCAGTGCTGTCGGATATGGGGTTCAGTGCAGTCGGGTGTTTCTGTCTCCCTCTCACAAGAGGAAGCCAGCTAGGCACAATACTGACCGTCCTCTCCACGTGCATCTCTGTACCTCAGCTTTTTGCAGCTCCTCTGAGTTTCCGTGAGTCCCTCTCTTTCCTTCTAGTTGTAAAATTTTCACTCAGCCAGCTTTCCTGTGGTTTGGATGAAGTCTGTTCTGTCCTTTAGTTGTAGTTTTGAAATTGTTGTGCAAGGCAGCAGTTTAGTTGTTCACCTATGCCGCCATCTTGGTTTCCTCCGGCAGTGGTATTTTATGGAAGAGCCACACTCAAGGGGCCAAAGAGCCGCATGTGGCTCATGAGTCACAGTTTGCCGACCATGGTGCTAGCAGAAGGGCTGATACCAAAATGGCACCAGCAGGCAGAGTAGGGAGAGCAGGATATTTAAATCTCTTGTACAGGTCAGTCAGAATAACAGATCGGACCAGGTGCAGGTGGGAGACGAGTGTAGCTGGTCCACTGGAAATGGTGAGGTGAGGTGAGGTGGTTTACTGGAAACTGAAGACTGTTAAGCATGAAACCAAGCCCCACACAGGGCATAATGGAGCACAAGAATGGGCCTAATATTCCAACCTCTCTCTCTTTTTTTTTCCCCTGTTAGGTCTGTATAATATTTTTTATTTCAGTCAGTGTATGTTTAATTTCTAGTTGGACCTTTCCTGATGATAGGTCTCTGGGGTTCCTGCAAGCTGGGGGTGATAAGAGAGGACAATCTCATTCTTCTGTAGCTTCTTCCTGCTTAGATGCGGTGTAGAGATGTCCCTAATTAGTCAATGATTAATGGAGGGAGGGGATGATATCTAGTGTAGGTCTGGAATAGCGTCATTTCTCTTATGGAACTATTGGTAATTGCCTAAAGGCGGTTTTGGAGGAAGAAGGAAAGGACTCTTAGGATGCATGGGCCAAAGATGAGGGCCAGGAAGAGCTGGCCTTGGGAACTGAAAACTCAGGAAGGGGACACTTCACTGCATCACAGAGGGGCTTTGCCAGAAGACTAAAGTTGGGAACCCAGAGGCAAAAGAACCTAGCGAGCTCAAGGAGAGTATTTCTTGTCTAGAGGAGGGGACAGTCATAGAGGAGATAAGGCACTTACGGTCCAAGGTAACAGCTCAGCTTGGTGGTGTGAGAGTGAAACTAAGGTAGGTGACTTTTGTTTGGAACAACTGGGCTTTATGAAGGAATGTGTGGTAACCCTAGTCAGGCACCGAGATAGAATGAAAAAAGAGTGGGTAAAGGGGGTGTCTAGTAAAATACAGTATAGAAGTGAGGTGGCTAATGGCTGTTAGACCAGTCCATCAACCCCCATAATAGAGACCCAGAAGGCGACAAGGGTCCCAGCGAATTTGGGGACGGCAGTTAAAAGAGAGATGGCTTACCTGCTACAACAAATATTACCCGAGGCTCTGCCCTGGTGATGGAAGTCTGTGGGGCCCTGTCAGGGCCTGGGCAGCTTCAGTCTTCGGTGGCCAGTCCCAGGAGGTCTGGGAGCTCCAAATTAGATCTGGAGGGCGGCCTTACTGGACTGGCTGAGGTCTGACCCGGAGGGGCCAGATACAGTCTGATTCCCAGTGGCCTTCCCTTCTGCACCTAGGGCAGGGCCCAGGCAGGGGTCTCGGATTTGAGCAGGACTTGGCTCAGTGTCCGTCCTTGTTGCATTGGAAGCATCGGCCGGGAGGAGGCTCAGCCCCCGACTTACCCTCCGTTGGAAGACGGGCACTTCGTTTGGGGTTCATGAGAGCCATGGCAAGGAGTTGATAGGCCTCCTTTTGGGCCTCAGCCTTGGCCTAATCTCGCTTTCGTTTTTGGATTTCCGTCTCCTCGTCTCTATTATTAAAGACCTTAAAGGCTAACCCTGGCCGGCTTGGCTCAGTGGATAGAGCCTCAACCTGTGGACTGAAAGGTCCTGGGTTCAATTCCAGTCAGGGGCATATTGCCTGGGATGTGGGCTCGATCCCCAGGAGAGGTCTTGCCAGAGGCAGCAGATCAATGATTCTCTCCATCATTGATGTTTCTCTCTCTCTCTCTCCCTCTCCCTTCCTCTCTGAAGTCCAAATACAAATATGTTTAAAAAGAAAGAATATCCGCCCCAGCCAGTTTTTCTCAGTGGATGGAGCGTCGGCCTGCGAACTGCAGGGTCCTGGGTTTGATTTTGGTCAGGGGCACATGCCCAAGTTGGGGGCTCAGTCCCCAGGAAGGGGAGTGCAGGAGGCAGCCAATCAGTGATTATCTCTCTCTCCCTCTCCCTTCCTCTCTGAACTTAATAAAAAATATATTTAAAAAATATTCTACTCCTAAGTAAAAAGCAACAAAATTTTTTTTAAATAAAGAAAAAAACATATAAAACATCAAAACTAACAACAACAACAACAAAAGAGCTTAAAGGCCACGTTAACGAGGCCTTTTTGAAGGGTTAGTGGACCCGTGTCTATTTTTCGAAGTTTGTGATGTATGTTGGAAACTGATTGGGATATAAAATGGGTGTTCAGAGGAAGGGCTCCCTCTGGGGAGATGTAGTCTAGGATAGTGAGTTTTGTAAGGCCTTCGTGAGGAAGAAGAGGAAGAGAGCTGGGTTTTAATCCGGGGCCTGCACAATTTCATTGTCATAGTTCCTCCTTCCGTTACCAGAAACCCCTGGGTGGGCTTGGGCTGCCTGTCACAGTTGAATCATATAAGACGTTTATTGAGAAGGCCAGCCAACTAAGAAGACAGGGAGCTTACAGGCATCCAAAACCTGCCTTCAGCGAGGTGCCAGGGACAGGATTATATAGGAAAAATGGACTGGCCTGAGGTTGGGAACAAAAGGAGATTATATATGGTTCTGGATGTCAGCAGACGTCAACCATTGTTCTCGGTTGTCAGGCAATGAGATGATGTCTTGGCTCCTGGTAGGGTCAGCTTGATCACACTTAACGGTTCTGCTTGCTTGCTGGTATGGTATACATTGTCTGCAGCTGAATCACCTCCCCGATCACTTTTTTTTTCGAGATCAAAGGGAGTATGCAGCTGCATCAGCCTGAGAAATGAAACTTGGAAAAGAACCAAAAAAAATGTAACCCTGCCGAAACCGGTTTGGCTCAGTGGAAAGAGCGTCGGTCTGTGGACTGAAGGGATTTAAGGAAAACTTTCCTTGCAGCCCCAGCAAGCTGCCTGCCTCTCACAAAGGCAGAACAGCTGCTTTCCTCTGTCCACCCCACTCCTTCCAGGGAGCACCAGCTGTTCCTTTGCTATAAGACTGCAGACACTTGTTTGCAGAACTGCAGGCACTTGCTGAACAGTCCTGTCACTACCAGGAGCGGAACTCATTATCACCCAAACTGTAGCATGTTATCTCTAAGGGAAATCATACATAAAATACATGTTAAAGAAAGTATTTGGGTCTGTTAAGGGCCAAGAATTTTGGGGATACTTTTTATCCAATAGATAACCTCAGTAATTTTTTCAACCTCATTAGAAAAAAATTACCAAAACTAGCCTTAGGACCTTAGACCCCCACTGAGCAACTAACAGAAGTAACTTTCAGTGTTTTAAACACCTTAGGGCAGAGGCAAAGCAAGAAAACCATCCCATAAAAACAAACAATTCAGTTTTTAAATATATATATATATTTTATTGATTTTTTACAGAGAGGAGGGAAGAGGGATAGCGTCAGAAACCTCAATGAAAGAGAAACATTGATCAGCTGCCTCAGTTTTTTAAAAAAATATATTTTATTGATTTTTTTTTTTCCCCCAGAGAGGAAGAGAGAGGGACCAGGTGCAGGTGGGGCCAGGTGTAGCTGGTCCACTGGAAACTGAAGGCAATTAATCATGAAACCTATAATGAGATAACAGGAAAATCGCCAGGAGGGGCAAGAGCCCCAAGTAGGGCATTATGGAGCGCAAAAATGTGCCTAACAAAAGATATCCTCCGGGGAGGATTACAAAGATGAAAAAGAAAATAAAGGGAGCCCTTTCTGAGAGGGTGACCCAGACTTGGGCCAGGAAAGATGTGATAGAAGGAGAAACGGTGAAGAAACTGGGTGCAGGGCCCACTGTGAGGATTAAATGAAAGCCAGCATGGTAACTGTTGACTGCACTATATTGTTTTTATTTAAACATTTTTTGTTGATTTCAGAGAGGACGAAAAGGAAGAGATAGAAACATCAATGATCAGAATCACTGATTGGCTACCTCCTGCACCCCCCTACTAGGGATCAGACCTGCATCCCTGGCATGTACTCTTGACCAGAATGGAACCTGGGACCATTCAATCTGCAGGCCGACGTTCTATCCACTGAGCAAAACTGGCTAGGGCTATGTAGTTGTTTTTATACAGCTAATATGAGGAAGCATTTACTTATGTGCCTGGTTCTGAATTTAAGCGCTTTACATTTATTAGCTCATTTAATGCTCATAACAATCACTTGGCGTCAGAACTATTATCGGCCCCAAATGATAGGAATGAAGCTGAAACCCAAAGAGAAGGAATAGTTACTATTCCACCTGCCAGCTGGTGAGTGAGAGCTGGGGTTTGATCTGAGTAGGCTGTCCAGTTTTCAGAGTCTGTGCTCTTCTTCACTAAGCTTACAGCACCTCTTAACCTAGTGAATTATCCTGTGTGTAAACTGGTATAGGAATCAACATAAATAGATCATTAGCTTGTCTGAGTTGGTGATTTAGCCCTGCTACAGGGCAGAGATTGCATTCGGCCTAAGTTTGTGTTTAGCTTGGGGATCAAGTGTCTGATCAGCAGGAATCAGAGAAGGGATTACCTCAGACCTACAAAGCCCATTTGTTCCAGTGACTCCTACTCAAGTGTTTCTCATCCGTTCCTTAGTACCAGCACCATCCTGCAGATTTAGTGGTTTGTTCTCTCTCCCCCACAAACTTACTCATAATTAAATGTAATAGCCAAAAATAGATAAAAAGGCAATGTTTGGTAATTATGTTTGTCTGCCTTCAACTCTCCAGAAGGGACTATGTCCAATTCATGAATGTGTTCCTAGAATCAGGCCTGCCATACAACAAGGGCTCAAAAAATGTAGGGAGTGTTGGACATTCACTGTCTTCCATCTGCACTGACCCGATGATTAAAAGAAGAATGGTGGAGGGTGCAAATTAGGCAAGGGCAGCTGTTGGGGGAGAGGGGACCAGGGTCGTTGCTCGGGAGGATTTAATGAGTCTGGTGGAAGGAAATCCCACCTGTTCCTGTTGCTTCCCCAGAAGTTATGGATCTGGTAATAGGCAGAGGGTGGTTAATGCTTCAATGGTCCATCAAAATCCATGGATCTTTTTTTTTTTTAATATATTTTTATTGATTTCAAAGAGGAAAAGAGGGGAGAGAAACATCAATGATGAGAGAATCAGTGATCAGTTGCCTCCTGCACACCCCCCACTGAGGATGGAGCCCACAACCCAGGCACGTGCCTTTGACTGGAATCGAACCTGGGACCCTTCAGTCCACAGGCTGATGATGCTCTATCCACTGATCCAACTGGCGAGACCCCATGGTTTTTTCACAGTAGTGGCTATGAAGGAGCTACTTAGCACAGCAGTATGTTCCAAAGCCCACTTTGCATCTAGAGTGGCTGCACCAGCTGGTGTGGCTCAATGATTCAGCATCGACCTATGAACCAAGAGGTCACAGTTCAATTCCCAGTCAAGGCACATTCCTGGGTTGCGGGCTCAATCTCCAGTGTAGGACGTGCAGGAGACAGCCAATCAATGATTCTCGCTCATCATTGATGTTCTTATCTCTCTCTCCCTCTCTGAAATCAATAAAAAATTTTGTTTTGTTTTTAAAATACTAGTGACCCAGTGCACAAAATTCATGCACATTAAAGCGGGATTAATTAGAGGAAATAATATTGCTATTGCCCTTTCTCTATAATATAAGTGTCAGAGATGAAAGAAAATTAGTAAAATGTATATGAAAAACCTTCCTCCTGTCAGAGTCTGGGGCACACCACAGGACCCAGAGTCAAGTCCCCACCCACCCACCCACATGCACCTCAAAATTTTGAGAGACCCAGTCCCAGCCGCACCCCTCTCCCTCCATTGGGCTAGATCCAGACCTGGCCAGTCCCACCCTTGTCAAGCCCTGATGGGCAGGGGGCATAGCATTTAGTCTGCTGGCCCAGTGCTAGGACGGGGGGAATGGCCTGAGGTTCCCCAGCTCAGACCGGGGCAGGGGCATGCCTTTTGTCCTCCATCAAACCCTGCCAAGTGGGGTACATGGCCTGAAATCCCCTGTCAAGTCCTGCTGAGTGGGGGGCATGACCTGAGGTCCCCCATCAAGCCTGCCAGGCGGGGAGGCACAGGCTCAGGTCCCTCAGCCCAGCACTGGGAGGGGTGTGCAGCCTCAGGTCCCGTCAAGCCCTGCTGGGTGGGGGGCATGGCTTGAGGTCCCATGTCAGGCAGGGGGGAGTGCAGCCTCAGGTCCCCTGGCTCGGTGCTGGGGCAGGGAGTGTGGCTAGAGGTCCCCTGTCAAGCCCCACGTGGTGGGGGTGTGTGGCCTGACATCCCCAGGCTTAGCACTGGGATATGGGGAGCAGCCAAAGGACCCCTAACTCAGCACCAGGTTGGAAAGTGAACCTTGAGGTCCCCCATCAATCCCTGCAGGGCAGGGGGCGTGGCCTCAGGTCCTCTAGCCTGGCACTGGGGTGGGGGTGCAGTCTGAGGTCCCCCAACCTGACACCAGGTTGGGGGGTGTGGCCTGAGGTCCCCTGTCTAGCCCCACAGGGGCGGGGGAGGGCATAACCTCAGGTCCCTGTTGATTGCTCATTAAAGCTTCTTATGGGAACTTGGCCTCATCTGTGGGTGCAGCCATCTTTATGACAGAGTGATGGTCAATTGTATATTCCCTCTTTATTAGATAGGATGAGAAGTGAGATGTGTACAACAGGTTATTAAAGAATATGGTGAACTTCCTCCACACTGTGCTCTCCTATTTGTTAGCTGGCAGCATATAATTTTGAGCCCATGGAAATGATGGAGCCACAAAATGGAGATTGGGTATATGAATCACCATATGGAGGTTGCTGCCAATTACCCAGAATCCCTGTGTCAGACTGTAGGGAAGGGGTGTTTATTATAGCAGCCCAGAATAATAATGAAATTTCTTCACTTGTGTAGACAAAACACCAGCACTACCCCCATCCTGAAGCAGCATGATGTTGGGATGGTCTAAAAAGCTATGTGTTTTTGAAGTAAATACATAATGTTTCATATTGTTAATATCCTGAAATTTTATTAAATGTTGTTGAAAGCCTTATTACTATTTTCAGATCTTTTCAATAAACAGATTCTTTAAAAAGTAAAAAAAAAAAAGAGAAATAAATTTCTCAGCCCCCTTTGCAGTTACAAATGGCCACAAGACAGAATTCTAGTCCATGAAATAGGAATATTAGGGTTGCCGAAAAAGGCACATACGAGGCTAAAAGTGGTAAAGAATTGTGAATTTCTTAGGTATCTGGAAACCCAGATGAGCTGAGCCCCCAAATGGCACCAGCAGCCAGGGATGGGGAATGAGAGGTTTTAAAGGACTCTACGTGGGCTTTTTCTGTGTGGAGAATTCTCTGGGTGGTCCAAATCCTGGGAAGGCTGGAAGGGGAGGGTTAATGGTCTTAGCAAATGGAATGTGGTCAAAGCAAAAGGGTATGTCAGCTGTGAAGTGGGCTAAAGCAGCGTCCCCCAACTTTTCAGACCTCATGAACGACCAGTGACCCGAGCACCACCAGTTGGTGACCGCTGCTCCAAAGCTTTCCTTAAACCAGCAGTTGCCAACCTTTCGGACCTCACAGACCACCTGCTGGTCAAAATTACTTGATCAGACCTAACAGGTTCAAGTTCTGAGTTACACATATATTTTCCTAAAGACAAAGGGTATCACCTCCTCCCTGATCCGGGTGCCTGGAACAGATAAGGCAGGAATCAGGAGATGGGAGAGCAGCAAGATATATGAGATGAAAACTGGCATCTGACATGGAGGGGTCACATTAGTTCTTCTTATTGTGTAAGTCTTTACATGGAGAGAAATGAACTTCAATCTTGCAAAAGCTACTATTATTGTGGGCCTATCTGTCATAGCAGCAGAATATTATATTAACCAATAAAGGACACAAAAGAGTCTCATGAGCCGCCAGCTACCGGCGAGGGGATAAAGCCTCACCTTGTCTGTCCTACTCTACTTTGCTCAGGCTCCTGTTTCACTCTTACCTACCCAGCTGCCCCAGCCCTTCCTATAATCACCAAGTTTTCCAAAGGCTTCTCATGTCTGGCAATTTTAAAAAATCTTTAAATTTTAATTTATTGATTTTCGAGAGAGAGGGAAAGAGGGGTTGGGAGAGAAAAAGAGAGAGAGAAAGAGACATTGATTTGTTGTTTCACTTCCTTATGCTTTCATTGGTTGACCCTTGTATGTGTCCTGATCAAGGATTGAACCCATAACCTTGGTGTATAGGAACGACACTAACCAACTGAACTACTTGGCCAGGGCTAGGTACAGCAAATTTAATATACAAGTCTCAAAGTCAATGGCAAGAACAAAGTGAATAAAATAAAAACGGGGGGTCAGGGGAAGACAGTCATGGGCACACATAGGGAAGGACAATAAGTGGGCACGGTGGCTGGAGCAAGAGGATGCCCTTCCTTGGGCATCACATCTCATCCAACCCGTAGTCCTCCTCAGGGAAATCCCCCACGGTCACAACTGATGGCTTGAAGAAGGCACCGTACTTGGCCTGGCATTCAAAGTAGCGTTTCCCATTCACACTGCCGGGCATGATGGAAAAGTTGTTGGTCAGACAGTTCCCAACATGGCTCCCTCCCCAGATGCTAGGATGGATAGGCTCGCCCAGTAGTATATGCAAGCACTTACACATATATGCCCACATATGTAAGCACAGGTACAGACACACACACAGACGCCTGAGTGGGAACACTTATTACCTGCCATCATTTTTCCCTAGGGGCTCATCGAAGCGTACGCCAATCCAGTAGCCAGGCTTGAAATCTGTGAGTCCTGCCCAGAGGAGAAATCCCAATAAACTCCAGACACAGCTCATCCCAGAGCTGTGCCTGCCCACAGAGGAGAACTTTCCTTACTGGGAACTCTGCCCTCTCCTGCTCAGACTAACGTGGTAGCCCCTTGCCCTGGTTGCTCTGCTCCTACCCCTTACTTCCTACTCATTTGACATTCCCAGCCAGAGGGGTCTTTGTAAAAATCAAAGGGAAATAGCACCACTATCTTGACCCAAATTCCTCAAAGGCTGCCAATCCCACTCAGTATAAAGTCCACACTGCTTATAGTTAAATGATTTCGGACAAGGTACCAAGACAATTCAATGAGAAAATAGTCTTTTCAACAAATAATGCTGGGACGCCCTCGCTAATCTGGCAGTGGATAGAGCGTCAGCCTATGGACTGAAGGGTCCTAGGTTCGATTCTGGTCAAGGACACATGCCCAGGTTTCGGACTCCATCCCCAATGGGGGATGTGCAGGAAGTAGCTAATCAATAATTCTCTCTCTCCCTCTTCCTTCCTCTCTGAAATCAATAAAAAAAATATATATATATATATATGGGACAACAAGATATCAGCATGCAAGAGAATGAAGTTAGACTCATACCTCTTACTATACACAAAAATTAACACAAGATAAGGTTATTAAAGCCCTAACATAAGATGTAACACTATAAAAGTCTCAGAAAGAGGAGAGGGGGGTGGTGAAGGTAGATGAGGGTATGAGGGAATAAATGGTGATGGGGGAAAAAGAGGGAAAAAAAGTCAGCTGAGATTTGAAATATATATATATCTACCATAATAAAAGCATAGTATGCTAATTAGCCCAGACAGCTGGACGACCTTCCAGACAAAGCTGGGGCTTCGAGGGCTGAGGCAAGGCACCACGGCTGCAAAGGCCAAGCTCCTTGCACAAATTTCGTGCATCAGGCCTCTAGTATATACATAAAACTCTTAGAAAAAAATACAGACGTAACTCTTAGTGACTTTGTTTTAGGCATTGGTTTCTTAGTTATTATACCTAACGCACAAGAAACAAAAGAAAAAAAAATAGATAAACTGAGCTTCATAAAAATAAAAAAACCTTTGTGCTTCAAAGGGCAAAGGACACTATCAGGAAAGTAAAAGCAACCAACCTCTGGGGGGAAAAGAGGACATATGTAATACTTTCAACAATAGAGATTAAATAAACAATTAACAAACAAAAAGCAACCCACAGAATGGGAGAAAACATTTGCAAATCATATATTTAATAAGGGAATTATATCTAGAATACATAAAGAGCTTTTGATTAAGTTAATGTGTGATTAAAACTGACTGGTGTGCCGAAACCGGTTTGGCTCAGTGGATAGAGCATTGGCCTGCGGACTGAAGGGTCCCAGATTCGATTCCGGTCAAGGGCATGTATCTTGGTTGCAGGCACATCCCCAGTGGGGGGTGTGCAGGAGGCAGCTGATGGATGTTTCTCTTTCATCGATGTTTCTGACTCTTTCTTTCTCTCCCTTCCTCTCTGTAAAAAATCAATAAAATATATTAAAAAACAAAACAAAACAAAACAAAAAACTGACTGGTGACCTTTATGGGAAGGAATTTGGAGACACCAGTAATGAGCCGATGTACACAGAGGGAAAGCCCATGTTAAGTAAGATACAGAGAGGAGGTGGCCTTCTACAAACCAGCGATAGGCAGAAGAAACCAAACATGCGAAGGCCTTGATCTTAGACTTCCAGCCCCCAGAACTATGAGAAATAAATTTCTGTTGTTTAAGCCGTCCAGTGTGTGATATTTTGTTATGGCAATCCTAGCAAACTAATACACAACTCAACAACAAAAAGACAAAAAATTCAATTCTAAAATGTGCAAAAGGATCTGAATAGACATTTCTCTAAAGAAAATATGTAGATTGCCATTAAGTACATGAAAAGATGCTCAATATCAATGGCCATCAAAGAACTGCAAATCAAATCCATATGCTTTTCCACTTCACACCCAATAGAATAACTACCATGAGAAGAAATTGCAGCCACTGTAGGAAATAATCTGGCAGTTCCTCAAAAGATTAAATATGGAGTTACCATATGACCCAGCAATCCCACTGTTAGGTATAAAGGAAAATATATATCCACACAAAAACTTATACAAGAATGTACATAGCAACGTTATTCTAATACATGCTGCATGAACGAAACTTGAAAACACACTAGGTGAAAGAAGGCAGTCACAAAAGACCACATAATATAGCATAGTTCTATTTATATAAGACATCCAGAACAGATAAATCTATATGACGTGCTAGGACGAGGAGAGACAGGGTTTCAGAAATGAGAAGTGACAGCTAGTGATTATGGGGTTTCTTTTTGAGGTGATAAAAATGTTCTAAAATTGATTGTGGTGTTGGTTGCACAATTCTGTGAACATACTAAAAACCAATGAATGAATAATGTACACTTTAAATGGGTGACTTTTATGATATGTTAATTATCTATCTATCTATCTATCTATCTATCTATCTATCTATCTATCTAT
>JAAGEH010000452.1:32160155-32225618 GCA_011751065.1 Lasiurus cinereus | reverse complement strand
TATCTATCTATCTATCTATCTATCTATCTATCTATCTATCTATCTATCAAGACTAATATGCAAAGTGTCCCCTCGGGAGTTCGGCCTGGAGTTGGATTGCTCGCTATGAGGTACGCGATCACCAGGGGGCGGCATGGAACAAAGCAAGGCCCTGGCCTGCCAGCCGGCAACAAGCCAGGCCTCTAGTACCTCAATAAAGTTGTTATAAGAAATAAAACCCACACTCCTCTCTATCTCCAAAGTCAACTATGGTTCAGCCCTTCCCATGCTCCCCTCAAACTCCCCGTTAGCCATGTTGACTTCCTTTCTCTGCCTCCAACCCGTCAAGTTTGTTTCTGCTCACAGCCCTTGCACTCATTACCCCTCTGGCTGGAACCCCCTGTGCACCTGGCTCACTCCTCCCTTTCCCTCAAATAGTCCTGGCCCCCAGGAAGCACTCTGGATTACTCTCAAGGAGAGGTCTGCTACTTCCTCCCAGCTCACACCGCTTCCTACGCTTTTCCATCACTGCCTCCCCCTTCAGCCTGTGCTCCCCCCTCACAGCCCTAACAGTTCTGCCTGTTTCCCCGTCTTAGCTCAGAACTAACCACTCCGGCCTCCACTTCCATCACAGCCCAGACATTCTGCTCTGCTTCCCAGCTCCCGGTCATGAACATTCTGCGTTGTCCCTGTCAGCTGCTTTGACTGTCTCTCCTACTAAATTGGGAGCTCCTTGAGGGCTGGTCCCCAGCACTGCCCACAGTGGGCAGGGCACAAGGCCTCAGTGGCCACATACCTACATACATGACGGTGCCCCGGCGAGGGGGCTGTCCGGGTGCCCGCACCTCACAGCGACTCCCCACAAGGATGGCACTGGCCTGGGCCTTCTCCTCCGCGAGGCGCTGGGCGGCCTCAGCTTCTTGTTGTGCCCGCTCCTCTTCATTGTATCGCCCTAACTTGCTGCGCTTCAGGAAGGAGCGAACCGAGTCTGTGGGTGGGAGAGGGGATGGGATAAGACGCGGTTTACCCAGTGAGGCTCTGACCTAATGAGATAACCTTCCACTCACCCAGGGCTAACATTCACAGAGAAACTCTTCTGTTCTAGGGGTCAAAGGGCTACCATTCAAGTCCCCCAAGTCTCCCACTACAGCCCTAGCCTCTCCCAGGCTTTCTGGGGCCTCCCCACAATCCGGACACTAAAGATTCCTATCTCCAGTCTTTCACATCACCTCGTCTTCCCACATCCCTTTAGCATCACATTCACCTCCATGTGTCCCCTGAACCCCTCATCTTCCCCACAGTGCACTGATCACCACACTGCCCTGTCCACTCCACATTCTACCATGCTCTGCCCTCATGGGGTGACCCTGACCACGCTCCACACACCTGACCCCTCAACACCCGATCCCTCTAATGCCCCCTCCGTTTTCCCATGTACCTATCTGCCTCCCCCAGTCCCTCACACCTCCCAGCCATCTGCCCCCTCACTGCCCTCACCACCATTTTCCCCTCAATGTCTGGGTCTATTGACTGTCCTCCAACACCACCACCCACCTACACACACTCCTTCTGGCCCCCGCACACCCCATTTATCCCCAGTGCTCCATACCTTGCCTCTGGTCGTAGGCTTCCTGGGAGATCCTGTATTTCTCCACCTTGGACACATCCTCATATTCCCCAAGGCTGGCACCGCTGAGGTCAATGACCTATAGTAACAGGAGGGGGCAGAGGGGATCCGGGACTGGTCAGGGAGGCTTGGGGTGTTGGGAGTAGTGGTGCAGTTGCACAGTGGAGCATTTCATAGACTGAAGTCTCTCCCGTCTAGGAAAAACTATATTCTACCAGCCTTCTCTCAACTCCTGAGCCGGGCAGAAGGGATGAGAGCAGGTGTTCATGCTGGTCCTCTCCCTTTCCTCACCCTTATGAGTCCTGAACGCTGGCGTCAACATCACTGCCGGCCCCCAAGTCACAAGAACCAAAGGGGGGACCTCAGTGTTCCGCATGAACCCTCTAGCAGCACATCTGTCCTCCCTCCCCTCTGGGCTTCTGAGAGCCTCTTATGCTGGAAACCAATCATTGTCTCACTAAATAGAAAGTGTGGACAAGGAACCCGGGAGGCTGGTCAACCTTGAAAACTCTGAAAGGTCAGAGCCAGCCACCCCCTATCTAATTGAGACAATGGTAGCTGAAGCAACTTCCCCACCAAATAATCATGTACATCCTTCCTGATAAGATAGTCTACCTGTGACTGGAGGTGGGCTCTCGCCTGGCCTCCTCCAGAACCCGAACCCTGAATGGGAACCCTGAACCACGCTGCATGTGAAAGGGGTTCCCACACTCTTCCTCAACATCCGGACCTTGGGGCATCTCTTCCTGTACCACCCTCAGGTTCATTAACTCACTGCTTGCCGAGCTCTCCCAAAGCCCCCAGCTGGGCCCGGTGCTGGGTGCTAGGGATGCTGTGCCAAAACAGACAACCGCCTGCTGATGGGAGGCTGACCGCACAAAAATACGCAGGTGTGTGTGTTAAACACCAGAGGACAAGGTTTGATGTTAAAAAAAATGCCACCAAGAAGCTTAAGGAGCCTGGGTGTGTAGTCAGGGAAGGCTTCTGAAAGGAGGGACTGTCTGACCCAAAGCCTGACGGATGAAAGGAGCAGGCACAAAGCCCCCGGTGGAGAACTGTCCTTACCCCTCTGAGGAACATCAGGGAGCCCAGCGTGGCTGGTGTGCAGTAAGCCAGGGGCATGGCAGACACACCAGGTCGCTGTACACTTTGCCTTTACCTGGGGTGAGGTGCAGCCAGGAGCGTTCACAGGCTCCCGCTGGCTGTGTGTGGAGAACAGACTGGAGGGCAAGAGGGGTGATGGGAGCAGGAGATAGAGGCGGCTGCATGTCCAGGAGGGAGAGGATGGAGGCTGGGCCAGGGGGGAGCACTGGAGGAGTGAAGAGTTTAGATTCTGGACAGATTTTGTAGGTGAAGCCCGCAGGGTTTGGAGACAGATGGGATGTGGGTGCGAGAGAAATAGAGGGCTCAGGAAACACTCTGAGGTGTGTGTCCTGAACCACTGGGCTAACCTATCAAAAGACAAATGGCTCTTATCTCTGGTCAAGGGTCACTAAGAATTTCTACTTCTATATGAGGGATTTTTGTAAGTCCGAGGTTGCTGTTATTTTAAATATTTTATAACAGAAAAAGTTTTAGGAAAAATAAAATTCCCCCGTGATTCCACCTCTGGGAAATCTTCCTTGAGTGGCCTCAGAAGTCAATCTGTCTCTGCACCCAGATTCATGTGTGAAAACCTCCTGTTAGGGGATGCCACCGGCCTTGCCTAGCCTACCGGCATCCCTAGGCTGAGCCTGCTCAGGGCGGCCCAGTTTGTGCTGTGGTCTTTCCACACAATGCTGACCCAGTCCTGGCCCCGCCCACCCTCCCACATCATCTGGACTGTGCAAATGGCCTCTCTTGTCTTCCTACTCCTTCTACCCTCCAGTCTGCTCCCCACATAGAATCAGAGGGCCTGTGAACCCTCAGTCAGACCAGGCCCTCCTAACTCAGAGTCTTCCCTGGCTCCCACTTCCCTCTGCCATAGGAGTGGACACTCTTCAGTCTGTGGTACCCACTTGTACCTCCCATCTCAGAGTGTATGCACATGCTGCACCCTTCTCCTGGGGGCTCTTTTTCCTTCTTCAGTTAACTCTTCCGATTCAGGTCTCTGCTAAGGAAGCACCCCCTCTCAGAAGTTCTCATTAATGAGCCATGTCGCTTAGTATAGGATTTCCAGCTCTTTGATCTCCTCTGCATGGTCTTCACCTCACTGACTCTTCACATTTGATCTCCTTCTGCATGGTCTTCACCTCACTGACCCTTCACATTTGTGAATATTTAGCTAACATCTATCTCAAATTGAGATAAACAGAAACCTTCTAAGATTCGGTTCATAGCTATATTCCTAATGTAACAAAGATGCTCAATGAATAGTTACTAAATAAAATGAAAGATATTAAAAAGTTAAAAAAAAGGACCAGTTCTCTGGGCACACTGACTTCTAGAGTCACGCAGATTGAATAAATATGTAACTATAGTTCACCTTTAGGACAGTATATTCCATCTTAAAACTAAGTTGTTCTTTGTTGTTTTTTAAATATATTTCTGATTTTAGAAAGGAAGGGAGAAGGAGAAAATGATAGAAACATCAATGATGAGAGAGAACCATTGATTGGCTGCTTCCTGCACACCCCCCAATGGGGATCAAACCCACATATTGGGCATGTGCCCTAACCCAGAATCGAACCGTGATCTCCTGGTTCATATGTCAATGCTCAACCACTGAACTACACTGGCTGGGCAAAACTAAGTTTTCTCTTCTGCAAAATAAGGTTAATTATGCCATCTTCCAAGTCTTATTTTATGGACTCAACTCCCATCCGACAATGATTCACTGAGCATCCTCTCTGTGCCAGGCATTGTTCCAGGTACTAAAGGAAAATGCACAGTATGTCACCGGAGATAAGAGCCATCGACAGGAATCAAATAAAGGGGAAAAGGAGCTTTAAGTTTTACTCTGAAGCCAAGGAAGGCCTCACACTCTAAAGTTGACATTTAAGTAAAGACTGGCAAGAAAGAGTAAGCCATGTGAGCATATAAAAAGAGCCATTCAGGCAGAGGTTACATTCAACGTGTAGCACATTTGAAGGTCACCTCACCTGGGATGCTGGGATGCCTGAGGAATATGGCCGAGGGTCGGGGTGGGTGTGAGGACTGGGAAGATGATATGAGCTGATGCATGCAGAGGTCCTTTGTGTTCCAGCTTCTCCCAGCACATCTCATTGCTCACCCTGGCCCACCTCACACTATAGGCCTCGGTACACTCTGCTTCCTCCAGCTGGCATCCCTTCCCACCTCTTTTCCTCAATCGTCCTTTGCTCATCCTTCAAGTCTCATCTCAGGCATCTCTTTCTTCAGAAAGCCCCTTCTGTTAATCCCAGATGGAGCCAAGCACCTCTGCTGGGTGTCCACAGTCCCCTGGGCTTGCCCCAGACCAAACCATTCTGGCTGTCACTGGGGATGGGTCTGTCTCTCTCCATACTGCACTACAGGCTTCATGGGGGCCAATCTCGGTTACCACACAGGCCAAAGCATGGCAAGCATTCGTTTAGTAAATAAATGAGTGGAGCCCAGCCAAGGTGGCTCAGTGGTTTGCCAACGATCCATAAAGCAAGAGGTCTGGGTTTGAGTCCCAGAGCACAGGCCCGCTTGCAGGCAGGGCCCCCAGGAGGGAGCGTGCAGGAAGCAATCCATCGATGTTTCTCTCTCATTAGTATTTCTCTCTTTCTATCCCTCTCCTTTCCCCTCGATCTAAAATCCATACAAACATATTAAAAATAAATAAGTGAATGGAGAGGAGGGATCCCAGGTCGGGAGGTCTCACGTGGATGCGGCAGCCGTCATCTACGGGGTAGGAGCCCAGCAGTGCATCCTCCTGATCCAGCTTGCCGCAGAACTTGTCGTCAGCTCCGTAAAGCTCCAGGTCCATGCAAGAGGCGGGGCTGCCCACCACCAGCTCTAGTTTACACTGCGAGGAGGAAGGGGTGTGAAGAGGTTGGAGCGGAGGAAGGCTGTCAGGGGCCCCACCCTCTACCCTGACTCTCTGCCCCTGGTATCACTAACCATCACCCCATCCTTCCTCCTCCAAGAGACCCATCATTTTAGGGCCCAAGTGGTTATCGCTGCCCCCGCCCTCTGGAACCTCTGCTTTTCCCAGGCCCTGCCCACTTCCCTGGCACCTCTGGCTGGCTCCTTCCAGCCTCGCCCCCCGGAGGCCCGGTCCCCCATCCTAGCAGCCGCGGCTTATTTCTGGCCCCTTCCTGCGATCCGGAAGCCCACCCACTTCCCCTCTGCCCATCCCCTCCGGGCCCCGCCCCCCGGCCACACCTTGAACTCAGCTATCGTGAGGCTGCGACTGTACCGCTTCTCGGAGCGAAAGCTGTTGAGGGAGCTGCTGATGAAAACGGTCACGGTGGGCGCGGACACCCCCGTCACCTCCATCTCGCGCTCTGCGGGGCGAGCGGGGAGTCTGCAGCCCCGACAGCCGCCTCTCGCCAGCTCCGCCGCCGCCGCTCCGGGGCTACCCACCTCTCCCCGCCCCGGCCCGGCCAATCCGCGCGCTCCGCCGGCCGCCCGTCTCCGCAGCCCCGGAAACGCTCCCGTTTCCCTCGGCAGGTCCGGCCAATCCCGAGCGCCGGGCTGGGCAGGTCCTCCAATAGCGGCCCGGGAAGCGGCCGGCGGCGAGGGTGAAGCCGCGAGGAGGACGGGCAGGCGCCCCCCGCCCGCCGGAGGGTAACTCGCGCATGCGCACTGGCCTTCGGCTCCCCCAGAGCAATGGCTTCTGGAAATATGCAAAGTGCTGTTCGCGTTAGGAGACGCGTCATATTCCTGGCTCTGGTCCCCTACTCTCCTCTAAACCGGGGGAGCGAGGCCCCATTCGGAAGCAATTACGCTAGGATACCAAAGACTGAAGCAAGTAATCAAGTCTCAACGCAGAGCCGCTGGCAGCCCGTGCGCGTGTGCAGCCCCGCCCTCTAGGCGAAGCCGCGAAGCCTGAGCCTTCCCGCGACCCGTCGAGCGGCAGAGCCGGCGCGGAAGGCTGGGCGGGGAGTCTGCGCCATGGAACCGGACGGGACCTACGAGCCGGGTTTCGTGGGTATTCGGTTCTGCCAGGAATGGTGAGGCGCGGCCGCAGGCGTGGAAGGGGAACAAGTAATGGCCCCAGACTGATCTCTGCCTTCCGTCCCCGCAGTAACAACATGCTTTACCCCAAGGAGGACAAGGAGAACCGCATTTTGCTCTACGCGGTGAGCACGAGCCCGCGCGTGGCCCCGCCCTGCCCCCATGACCGCTACTCTCTGCTCCACCCGACTGTCCTGGCTTCTTCCGTCCCAAAATGAACCCGATTTCCCGACTCTCCCCATCTCGAGGTGATTCTCGATACACCCCGTTATCCCGACCTCGCGACCCCATCCCCAGTCGTCCTCCCCGGGAAGCCCCCGCCCGCCCGCCCTCTCGGCGGCTAACGCGGCCGCCCTCGCCCTCCTGCAGTGCCGGAACTGCGACTACCAGCAGGAGGCTGACAACAGCTGCATCTACGTCAACAAAATCACGCACGAAGTGGAGTGAGTGCAGGGCCGGGCGTGAGGGACAGGGTCTTAGAGTCCCCGTCAGAGCGTCATCGTCCACCCTCTTCTCCCCCAGCGAACTGACCCAGATCATCGCCGACGTGTCCCAGGACCCCACGTTGCCGAGAACCGAGGACCACCCGTGCCAAAAGTGAGCGCGCCGCTGTCTGGCCTGGGGGAGAGGGGCGGCCTCCCCGGCAGACAGGGGAGGAGGGGGGAGGGAGGCTTGGAAACTGAGTGGCTAGGTGTCCCCTCAGGTGCGGCCACAAGGAGGCGGTGTTCTTTCAGTCGCACAGTGCCCGCGCAGAGGTGAGTGGCAGGAGGCTTTCTGGACGTCCTAAGTCCTGGTCCTTCCTGGGGGGGGGGAGAGGGGGGATGCCAACACTGAGGAGAGCCTGCCCTTCCTGGCGTCTGAGCTGGGCCCTTACCGGTGGGAAAGGCCCCTTGTCTGTTTTTGGGGGGTGAGGCTCTGCTGAATGGACGTGCCATATTGTGCCCTCCCCTGGGTCCTTTTTGCCAGGACGCCATGCGCTTGTACTATGTGTGCACCGCCCCGCACTGCGGCCACCGCTGGACCGAGTGAAGCACCCTCCCCCGTGTGTAATAAATGCTGTTCTGTGAATGCATATTCTATGTTTATTTAATTTGCTTCTCATGGATTGGGCACCGGGTGCACAGTCTCAAGCAGCACAGGGCAGGGCCTGGTGCTGTGCGGAAGCTTTGGCCTCGAGCTAGTGAAGCCACAGGCCTCGCACACATGTAATTCTCACGGAGCTCTCGGTAAGCGGTAAGTGTGGCTGCTGGCCGTGCACCTTGGCAAGATGCGTTTCAAGCAAGCAGCGCTGTGTGAATGCTTTCCGGCAAGCTCTGCAGTGCAATGGATGAATCCCTGGGCGGATGGGACAGACAGGGCAATGACCTCCTGACCCGAGCCACCCCACCTTGCCCCCTGATTGTTTCCCCATTTCTACTCCAAGTGCAGCCTCAGTACAAATACGGTCCAGCACCTGTGTCCTCACCAGGATGTTCCCCTGCAGCCAGGAGTACGGAGGGAGGCTTGCCTTTGCACACTTCAATTTGGGACCTGAATCCTGTAACCAGTACCTATATTCACTCTACACCCCTCAGCAGGCCTCTACCCTGGTGTTACCTAACACCCATCTGATTAAGTATATAGTGTTCCAAGCCGAGTCTCTCCTCCACAAACACAAAAACTCTACATCCAGGGCACCTCCCTCCATTTTGTCTCATCCCCATCCAGGATCCAGTAGCTCCTCTATGTCCTTGTTGCTGCTCACTGGTGTGAATCCTCATGTGGCACATGAGGTCAAAGGCTTGTGAAAGCCCTTACCACAACAAATCACTATCCACTTGTTGGCTGGAATTCTGCATACATGACAGATCCCTAAGGGTTTGCCCATCTGGGGAAATTGTGCTTGGGATGAAGCCTAACAGTTCACTACTAAGTAAGGAAAGACAAGAAACCAAGATGACAGCATAGGTAAACACCTGAACTTGCCGCCTCACACAACCACTTCAAAACTACAACTAAAAGACAAAACAGGTATCCAAAACCATGGGAAGGCTGGCTGAGTAGAAATTATACAGCTAGAAAGAGAAAAGCACACTGAAATATGAAGATAGGCCAAAACTGGTATGGCTCAGTGGATAGAGCATCGCCCTGTGGACTGAAAAGTCCCAGGTTCAATTCCAGTCATGGGCATGTATCTTGGTTGCGGAGAAAGAGCACACTGAAATATGAAGATAGGCCAAAACTGGTGTGGCTCAGTGGATAGAGCATCGCCCTGTGGACTGAAAAGTCCCAGGTTCAATTCCAGTCATGGGCATGTATCTTGGTTGCGGCACATCCCCAGTGGGGGGCAGGAGGCGGCTTATCAATGTCTCTCTCTCATCCATGTTTCTAACTATCCCTCTCCCTTCCTCTCTGTAAAAAAAATCAATAAAATACATTGTTAAAAAAAAAATGAAGATAGTGTAAGGAGCCTCTGGAACAACTTCAAGTGTACCAACATCCAAATTATGGGGGTGCCAGAAGAAGAGAGAGAGCAAGATACTGAAAACCTATTTGAAGAAATAATGATCGAAAACTTCCCTCACCTGGTGAAAGAAATAGACTTACAAGTCCAGGAAGCGCACAGAACCCCAAACAAAAGGAATCCAAAGAGGACCACACCAAGACACATCATAATTAAAATTCCAAGGGCAAAAGACAGAGATTAAAAGCAGCAAGAGAAAAACAGTTACTACAAGGGAGCACCCAATATGACACTCAGCTGATTTCTCAAAACAGAAACTATGTAAGCCAGAAGGGAGTAGCAAGAAATATTCAAAGTGATGAATAGCAAGACCCTACAACCAAGATTATTCTGCCCAGCAAAGCTATCATTTAGAATTGGTCAGATAAAGAGCTTCACAGATAGGAAGAAGCTAAAGAAATTCATCACTGCCAAACCAGTATTATATGAGATGCTGAAGGCTAGTCTTTAAAAAGAGGAAGAAGAAAAAGGTAAAGATAAAAATTATGAACAACCAAGTGACAAAAATACATATCTATCAACAAGTGAACCTAAAAACCAAATGAATAAAAAGCCTGATAAACAGAATAAACTGGTGAATATAATAGGATCCGAGTAGACTGGCAATTCTCGGGGGGAAAGGGGTATGGGGGATGTGGGAAGAGACTGGAAAAAAATCACACATGGATAAGAACAATGTGGGGAGTAAGGGCAGAGGGTGGGGTGAGAACCAGGTGGAGGGGAGCTGGAGGGGGAACAAGAGGAACAATTGTAATAATCTGAACAATAAATATTTATTAGTAAAAATAATGATGATGATAATAATGAAAAAGAAAGGAAAGGCATTCCCAGCAAAGAGAACAATAGATGTAAAGGTCCTGAGGCTGGAAGGACATATGTAATGGGCTTGGGGAGTAAGGAGTAGTCAGGTTCTGTTGAGGCTGAGTGGGCAGGGGTGGAACTGAAACAGGAATTTAAGGGGAACACAGGCAAGGTTTAGGGAATTTTTAGAATTGGGGTCCATGGGAAAAAAACATAGGGCTATTGATGGGAAGAAGGTATATTTCCATAACACAAGCAAGTCAGGTACAGTTTCATTTCCATAAGACTAGGGATAGCAACAGTTGTTTTTACATAAGACAAGGGAACTGGATAGGAAAAAAAAAAAGGTTTATATTTACAAAATAAAGAAGAAGGAAGCAAGCCCAGAAAAAATAGGAGCACAATGAGGGAGGAGGGCCTCAGAAGTCACTATAGTAACCAATTCGAAAGGAAATATTGACCAATCAGAAGGGATATCAGGATACAGTAACCACAGCTTTTCTAAACCATGGAAACAGGAAGTTGGTGGGACCCTTTTCCCCACCCCATGTGGGAGGCCATTCTGTGGGACCCTCCCTGCAAACTCACTGCTGCCCAAGAATCTCCAGCGTTGGAAGATTGGTGTGCTGGTGGCCCACCAGGCTGCTGCAGGCTGGGAAGAGAAGCCAGACGATGTTTTGTCTTCACTGCCCCTCACCCCCAGGCTTCGTGAAGCATGGTGGTCCCTCCTTTGGAAAACTGCTGTTTGAACTACTCTGTTATTCTTAGTCTCTTATTCTGTAGGTCAACTCTGTTATTTTTAGATAGTCTCCTATTCTGTAAAATATAACTGTTTGTTAGCTTGAATAATAGAATGACATGACGGGCAAAGCATAGAGTGACCTAAACTGTAATGGGAGAATCAGGAGGGGGCACTCCTGATTCAGCCTAAAGGTTAAGGAATAACTTCCTCAGTTTGAGTCCTGAGGGAATGAAGATTGGGGTGAAAGGGGTGTGTCCCAGGCAGATAGAACAGTGTATATAAAGGCTTGGTGAAAGAAGCAATATTTATTCATTTATTCACAATCCTTATAGTCAGTCCTGATTCATTTGGGGAAGCAAGTGAGGCAGTGCCGAGAGTCGCTAGCCCAGAACTTTTTCACTGTGTCTCTGCAGGATCTGGGACGAGTGAGTCTCTCTCTACCTCTGGTTTGTGTTGAAGACTCATGCAGATCATGTGGGGAGAATGCCAGCCATGCGATCTGGCATGTGGCAGACATATAAACAGAAGTGTTATTAGGAAGTCTTGAAAGTGGGTAGCTAGGCAAGCATCTGAATTTCAATTAAGCTGCTTGTATGTGGAGAACAGCTACAGTGTTTGGACAGGTTCAAGCCTCAGACTAATGAGAAGGCATAGTCCTCTCATGGCAAAGCCACATGCAAGTCCTAGCTTGGAGGACAAAGCCCTCTCAGTACAATTATAGCCAAAGGCTATAGTTGTAAGCTTGACCTTATGGTCTGAACCTGTAGTCCCACGTGGCTAAGTGATATAGGGTGCGGGAGGTGCAGCAAGTAACAAAACTTGATCACCTGCATGTAATTGAGTAGATTCAAAACCCACAAGAACCGTTGTAAACATCTTGACCACATCCTTACTTTGCCTCGTAGAATCTGGCTATAAAATATCTAGCTTGCAGGCTGTGGTGCTGTCTCTCCATCAAGAAGCAATATCCCACCTAGGCCCATCTTTATTCTCTTGACTTGTCCATTCTTCACCACCCCCTCTCAGATTCACTTATGGCTGTACCAACACAGCACACCTATAAAATAGGTTTTTAAAAATTATTGACATACCCTAACCAGTTTAGCTCAGTGGGTAAAGCCTGTGGACTTAAGGGTCCCGGGTTTGATTTCAGTCAAGGGCATGTACCTTGGTTGTGGACACATCCCCAGTTGGAAATGTACAGGAGGCAGCTGATTAACGTTTCTCTCTCATCTGAGGTTTCTAACTATCCCTCTCCCTTCTTCTCTGTAAAAAAAATCAATAAAATACTATATTTTTAAAAATTGTTGACACTATTACAGATTTCCCACATCTTCCCACTCTTTGCCCACCTCTGCCCAGTCCCTGCCTCTCCCCACCAGGCCCCCTGGCCATCAACACACTGTTGTCTGTCAATGGGCTATGCCTATATGTACTTTGGCTAATGTCTTCACCTTCTTTTATCCAGTCCCTTCCCCCATACACTATCCCTTTTGAGATCTGTCAGCCATGTCTCCAGTTCTATTTTGTACATTAGATTCCACATGTAAGTGAGGTCATATGGTATATTTTTTTCTGACTGGCTTATTTCATTTAGCACAATAATCTCTAGGTCCATCCATGCTGTTGCAAAGGGTAAGAGTTCTTTCCTTTTTTACAGCTGAGTAGTATTCCATTAATACTACTTATTATTCCATTAATAAGATGTTTTTTAATAAATATTAATTATTCAGTTTATTACAGATGTTCCTTTCCCCACCCCTAGCTCTCCTTCACCTGATTTCCCAACCCCGACCCCATGCCCTTACCCTCCTGCCACTGTCCTCATCCATAGGTGTAAGATTTTTGTCCAATCTCTTCCTGCACATCTCAAACCCCCTTTCCTCTGAGAATTGTCAGTCCATTCCCTTTCTATGCCCTTGCTTCTATTATATACACCAGTTTATTCTGTTCATCAGATTTTTTTTTTAATTTTTAGATTCACTTGATAGGTATGTATTCATTATCACTTTGTTGTTCATAATTTTTATCTTTACCTTTTTCTTCTTCTTCCTCTTCTTAAAAAATATCCTTCAGCATTTCATATAATCCTGATTTGGTAGTGGTGAACTCCTTTAGCTTTTTCTTGTCTGTGAAGCTCTTTATCTGATCTTCATTTCTGAATGATATCTTTGCTGGGTAGAGTAATCTTGGTTGTAGGTTCTTGCTATTCATCACTTTGAATATTTCTTGCCACTCCCATTTGGCTTGCATAGTTTCTGTTGAGAAATCAGCTGACAGTCATATGGGTATTCCCTTATAGGTAACTGTTTTTCTCTTGCTGCTTTCAAGATTCTCTCTTTGTCTTTTGCCCTTGGCATTTTAATTATAATGTGTCTTGGTGTGGTCCTCTTTAGATTTCTTTTGTTTGGGGTTCTGAGTCTTTTCTGGACTTGTAAGTCTATTTCTTTCACGGGCGGGGGGGGAAGTTTTCAGTCATTATTTCTTCAAATAGGTTTTCAGTATCTTGCTCTCTCTCTTCTTCTGGCATCACCATTGTCCCAGAGGCTTCTTAGACTATCTTCACATTTTTGGATTTTTTTTTTTCCAGTGGAGTGTTCTCTGCTTCTTTGTATTTAAAATCTTTGACTTGATTCTTGTGTTCCTCTAGTCTGCTGTTAGGTCTCTGTATAATATTTTTTTATTTCAGTCAGTGTATGTTTAATTTCTAGTTGGGCCATTTTCATATCCTCAAGGGTCTTGTTAAATTTATCGACCTTTTCTAGGAAATTCTTGAAAACCCTTATAACCTTGGATTTGAACTCTATTTTTCTTTTAAAGAAGGAATTCTTACTATTTTTAAAAAAATATATATTTTATTGATTTTTTTTTTTACAGAGAGGAAGGGAGAGGAATAGAGTTAGAAACATTGATAAGAGAGAAACATCAATAGGCTGCCTCCTGCACGCCCCCTACTGGGAAGGTGCCTGCAACCAAGGTACATGCTTTTGATCAGAATCGAACCTGGGACCTTTCAGTCCACAGGCCAATGCTCTATCCACTGAGCCAAACCAGTTAGGGCTCCCCTGAGTTTCTGAGCACTCCGGGGATCCATATGAGTCTGGGTCCCTAGGGTCTTGCCTGAAATTGGATTTCAGCGCAGTTGGGAGTTTCAGTTTTCCTCCTGCTAGAGAAAGCCAGTGGCACAATTGGCAGTCCTTTCTGCACGCAATGGCACATGAGCCTCCAGACCTCTGCCTTTCGAGGATCCCCTATGTTTCTGTGCACTCTTCCCTTTTCACGACACTCCCCCCATATGAGTCTCGCCCAGAACGGGTTCAGTGCAGTCAGAACTGGGGTTCAGTGCAGTCAAGAGTTTCTGTCTCCCTCCTGCTAGAGGAAGCCAGCCAGGCACTCTGCCAACCGTCCTCTCCACGTGCATGTTTCTGTACCTCATCTTTTTACAGCACCTCTGAGTCTCCGTGAGCCTTCTTTTTTTTGTAGTTTTAGAATTTCCACTCAGCCAGCTATCCTGCTGTTCTGGATGATGTCCGTTCTGTCTTTTAGTTGTAGTTTTGAAAGCGTTGTGCCAGGCAGCAGTTTAGGTGTTCACCTATGCCGCCATCTTAGTTCCTCTCCTCAGCAGGAACTTATTTTCAAAGCTCCCTTTTTCTGCCTTAATGAGCCCAGGTGGTCCAGGGCTGGTAGGAGGACTGCATCTCTGCCAGGCCAATAGGCCAGCCCCGAAAGACAGGAGAGCCATTCTCCTTGCTCCTGCCTAGCTTGGTCACAGTCACCTAAGAGCCCAAAAGTAAGGTTTGGCATCCAGGACCCTGGACACCCAGGAGGCCAACTTGACACTGCCCCTTTAGAATGATTTCTTTCATTTTTCTTTTTTTAAAAAAATATATTTTATTGATTTTTCACAGAGAGGAAGGGAGAGGGATAGTTAGAAACATCGATGAGAGAGAGACATCGATCAGCTGCTTCCTGCACACCCCACACTGGAGATGTGCCCGCAACCAAGGTACATGCCCTTGACCGGAATTGAACCTGGGACCCTTCAGTCCACAGGCCAACGCTCCACTGAGCCAAACCGGTTTCAGCTCTCAGCAGTTATTTCTTAACCAGATGGTTTGTCCAAGACAAAGTCAGGTCCTTCCAGGGCTGAAGAGCTGACATTAGTGGCAGACATACAGATTCTTTTGAATTTCTAGCCCACGTGCTGAGAACCCACTTTTGTTTAAGCTTGTCCAGTACAGGCGAGATGGTCAATCCAAGGAAATCAAAGCAATTTTCATTTCCATTGCCTGTGAGTGCTCTGAAAGGGAAGTTGTCCATGAAAGCATTACAATCCTCCCTTCTCCCTGGCTGCCTATCACCCTGAAGGCTGTTTTGCTTCATGCTTTTGCAACTGGCTGGGTAGGGGTGTGTTGTTGAGTGCATGTTGCAGTTGTGAAGGCCTAAGCTGGAAGGTGAAACTGGAATGCCACAGAGAGCGATAGAGCAGAAACCATCAAGAGTAAGAAATGTCCCTACAGCATGCACCCCCATAAGCAGGTGTTTGCTACTTGGAGTTGAAAGCTTAACTATAATACAGGATGGGAGTAATTTTCTAAAGGGGCAGTGTCAAGTTGGCCACCTGGGTGTCCAGGGTCCTGGATGCCAAACCTTACTTTTGGGCTCTTAGGTGACTGTGACCAAGCTGGGCAGGAGCAAGGAGAATGGGCTGGCCTGTTGGCCTGGCAGAGATGCAGTCCTCCTACCAGCCCTGGACCACCTGGGCTCATTAAGGCAGAAAAAGGGAGCTTTGAAAATAAGTAAGACTGGGCATCTCCCCAAACACAAGTATCAGGGACTTTATTTAGGGGGGTATTGTGTTGTGGATGTCTCTTGGATTTAAATGTCAGGAAGCAGTAAGACTTTGCTAGTGCAATCTCCTTCTCCTCTCACTGCCTGTCCACTCGCTCGCTCTATTACAGCTGTCCTGGAATAGAGTGAGCTATTCATTGCATGTACCTTTATTCCTTCCATGGGGCCTCTTCACTGGCTCTTCTGCCTGGATAGTTTCCTGAGGTGTCCACCTGGCCTGGGCCCTCTATCAAGCCTCAGTTCAAATGTCACCTCAGAAAGGCCTTCCCTGACATTTCAACAAGCATAGTGAATGCCCTCAGCTTATTTAGTTACAGTTATTGTTTTAATTCTTGTGTTTTGCTCTCTAGAAGGTGAATACCACAAAGATAGATGTTTTGTTTCTCATTCTACCTCTAATATGTAGAACAATGACAGGCCCCTGGGCACTAGTCAGCAGAATTTTTAAAAAATACTATATATTTTATTGATTTTTTTACAGAGAGGGAGAGGGATAGAGAGTTAGAAACATCGATGAGAAATATTGATCAGCCGCCTCCTGTACACCCCCTACCAGGGATGTGCCTGTAATCAAGGTACATGCCCTTGACCAGAATTGAACCTGGGACCCTTGAGTCTGCAGGCTGACACTCTATCCACTGAGCCAAACCAGTTAGGGCAGGATTTTTTTTTAACAAAAAAATCTGTTTGGTCCTGATGTATATCAATATTTATGGACGCAGCAGTAGGCCATGTCCTCCTCTTGAAGGGTCTGGCTCTGCCACGAGGCAAGCCCAAATTAGAGTTTCAGTTCTGTGGGACCCTGAGCAAGACACTGGATCTCTCTCAGCCTGTTCCTTGAGAGTCATGACCATCAAACAGAACAGGGAGGAACTCAGACAAGTGGTAGTTCAGGCCATAGCAGTCTGCATGGTAGGATTGTGCTTTAGGAGAAGGCCACACCCCTGCTGGCTTCCTTTTTATACACTTGCGACAGTGGGGGCTTTGGGGGGAAAAGTGGCCCTCTCAGCAGATATGCACATGGCTAGATGCTTGCTGCCTAGGGAAGTTGGTACTAGTACTGGGAGCTCATGGGTTGTTGTAGCTAGGTACCGTCATGCTGGGGAAATAATTAACTGTCTTAGCTGCTGGGCGGCCTGGGAATGCTGTCCAGATTGTCCAGTGGATAAACCTGTCCATCTCTCCTCATTTCCCCCTGCTGCAGATGGGAACAAAAGCCTCAGAGGGTCCCGCATGGGCCTGACCCAGGAACCAGTGGTATGGTAATATGTGCACTGGTAGTCAGGGTTTGGCATATGGTGATCGCAGCAGCTCCAGGGGGTTCTTGGGCATCAGTAGTGGGTAGAAAAGGACTGACCCCTCTCTGGGGTAAAGGTGGGTCTCACTGAGCAAGGACCACATATGATCCCTCAGTAGCTCAGTGGGCTGGGGATAAGCTGCACAAAAACCAGGAGCGAGGATCATCACTACTGCAGTTCCCAAACTTCTGGGAAAGGTGGCCTCTGTTCTGAATGACAGATCACAAGCGCCCAGTATCAGGGTTTATGAGAGTTCTCTGAGATGGTCCACCAGAGCACTGCCCCCCACCCTCCCTCCCTGCATCCACCTGAAGGGGCTTTGTGAATGTGCCAAGATAGGCACCAGAAACCTTTCTTCCAAATTGTCTGTTTATTTGCTTAAAAATATCTATTTCATCAGGAAGTAGCAGGGCAGCTGACCCTCAGTCTCCCTGTGCCTTCCTCCGCACGGCCTGCACCAGCAGCTCCGAGTAGTGTTCCAGCAGGGCACGCAAATCTGGGCTGGCCAGGGGGCACAATGTAGGTGGGGAGGGAGGATCTGGGCTGGGAAGAGCCTGGGCTGGGGCCGTGTCACTCCCAACCAGCCAATCGTTGGTCTCTAACTGGTTGTGGATCCAAAGGAAGGTGGAGGCTAGCTCAGTCCGTGCATGCCGCTGCTTGGTACTCAACTGGTCACTAGAGACCATCTGCAAAGGGTGCCAACCTTATTAGGAACCACCCAGGCCAAGCTGTCCCAAGGCACTCCCTCAGCCCTTCCCCCTGGCGCTGGGCTTGGCTCACCAGGTGGTAAAGGTCCAGGGCTTCTTGGAAGGCAGTCTGTAGTTTGTGCACAATGGTCCCCACATTGCTCACTTCAAGGGAAGCTGGGGACAGGACTCTGGCTGGCACTCCAGGCTCCCCCCAGTGCCCAGGGCTGTCTCTGAGTACATTGAGTGCATCTGGGGATAGAGGGGGAGGGAATGAAAAAGACAACTCTAACTTTACGGCTGTTCTAAGAGAGGCTATGGTGACTGGACTGATTCCAATTATTGTCCTGCTGCCTGCAATATGTACTTCCCTCAGTCCCAGGCTCCCTTCCCTCCCCTCCTGCAGGTCTCAAATGCCACCTTCTCTCTGAAGCCTTTTTTAATCATTATGTTTAAAACTATAACAACATCCTGGCTGGTGTGGCTCAATGGTAGAGCCTTGACCTATGAACCAGGAGTCCTGGTCAGGCACATGCCTGGCTTGCGAGCTCGATCCCAGTGGGGGCGTGCAGGAAGTAGCTGGTCAATGATTCTCTCTCATCATTGATGTTTCTCTCTCTCTCTTTTTGAAATCAATTAAAAAAAATGTTTTTGAAACTGTAACAGCTGCCCCCCTTCTCACTCTCTAAACCCTTTCTCTATTTCCCTCCTTAGCACATTACTTTGTGATACACTTAACACTTTCTCATAGATTTAGTTTGGGCATCTTCCCCAATTAAGGTGTCAATTCTCTGTAGTCTTGTTTACCACCTCATCCCATCTATGTCCTCAGGGACTAGAATAAAAAGCCCAACACATACGAAGTGCTCACTAAATAGGTCAGTAAAGAGTAAATGAATGGCATAGCCCCTGTGACCAGGTCAATGCCTACCTTTGGAGCTGTTAAATGAGATGAGCTTGGGAAACAACCCCTTATCCCAAAGGTGATACTCACCAGGGGTGAGCTCCAGGAGGGAGGTGATGCTGCCAGGCATGGCCTCTGGAAGCGGGGGGCTGTTTGAGTGGGCAGGGGTGTTGATGGGTTCAGGGGCCAGAAGCCTTGGGAGAAAGGTGGAGTTGTGAAGCCTCAAGGAGCTCATATCTATGGAGCTGGAAACCGGGAAGCTAGCTGTTGTGGCTGTGACATTGGACTGGGAGGCCACAGGTTCCTGGGACCAGACACAAGTAGTGGGTAGCTCCAGTGGGGGTGAGGGCAGTAAGAGCCTGTCAGAGACGCCTGACAGGGTCTGCGTGAAGCTGGTCTGGGCTTCATGGCTGCCCTGGGAGGGCAGGGAAGGCTCTTGGCCCTCATTGTCAGAACTGGTTGCTGCCATGGTGGTGATGGCCTGAAGTTCCTGGTCCAGGGAGGCCAGCTTCCCCAGGGATGAGGGCCTGCAGAGGGGTCTCCCTCTCTCTTTGTCAATCAAGACAGGGTCCTCACTGTCCTCAAGGGAAATGCTGGGTGACATCTTCGCACAGGAACTGGCGGTGGCCTCTATATAGGAACAGGTAGAAGGGGTGAGGAGGCCCGGAGTGGGTAGGGTTGTAGGTGCCAGAGGCTTCCTGTCTGTGGGCAGCGCTGAAGAGGAGGGGACACAGGAAGCTGGGCCTGTGAGGCAGGGGGCTGTAAAGGAAGCAGCCAGTTCACTCTTACATCCAAACAAAAAACTGATAGACAGGGCCCCACCCCAGGATAGCTACAGGATCTGAGTAGACTCTCCCCATCCCACCCACGGTTCAGCTGGCATCCAGTGCCATTTGCTGAGAAGCCCAGGGATGTCTACTAGGAATGATGACACTCACTCAGTGGGGACCAGGCCTCCAGGTTGTCAAGAGACTCCTTAGCTTTCCTCCCAGAGAGGACCTGCAAGCATAGCCATGAGGTGAGGACAAGGCTTCCAAGCTCCCAGCCCTATGTCCAGAGGAGGTGGCCCAAGTACTCACGTTGGTCCTCCCTGAGAAGGTGTGGCCAGTACCTGGTTCTGTTCTGGCCTGGTTCCCTTGGAGGTCTGTGAGTTTGACCTCTGGGGACTTCACAAGGTGCAGGTGCAGTGGGGAAGGAAAGGTGTGGTTGAGCCTGTGGGAAGGAAACCAGGCAGTTGTGCCTGCCCTGGGATGCTCCAGAGGACATAGCCCCATCCTGAATACAGAAAGCTGGAACGTTCAGCGGTTCACCAGCTCCTACCTGGATGTCTTCTGGAGATGTGAGAGGAACTGGGTTGAGATGCTCAGCCGGGGATTAAAAAAGTCCTCATCCGCAGAGGCCGTCACATCTCTTAGGGATCTGTGAAAGAGCTCTAGGGGAAGATGACAAGGGAGACCTCAGAATCCCTAGAGCCAACTAGTCCTAGCTCCAGGAAGACCCACAAAGCAGCAGGCAAATCCTCCAAACCCCCCATCAATAGACCACACAGAGCAGCTAGATCAGGAAGAAGAAATTGTGCAGCTCAGTCCTTAAGATAAAACAAATGCCCTCCTACCATTCTCATCTCCCCTGCTAGGGAAAGCCCTAACCCAGAGATGCCCACACAGTGCCTAGCACAAGATGCCCACAAAGTGCCTAGGCAGGGCTGAGAGGAGCAGGGCCCTACCCTCAGGGTGGGTGTCAGTAAGCGTCTCAAAGTGGTGGCGGAGAAACCTCTCTTGCTCAGGGGTCTGGGGCAGGGAGCCATTGGAGATGCCTGCCAGCTCAGGCCGAGACAGCTCTTCTGCAGTTCCTGGGCATTCTGTGAGAGGCAAAGGGGGCAAGCGGGAGAGAACCTTCAACACTTAGTCATGGCAGACACCCTGACAAGGACACTTAACAATGGAGAAAGCTGGACTTGCCCAGCACACACCCTGATGCCACCAGGCTCAGAAGGAAGGCTGATGGCTCTGTCTTCCAGGTGAGGCTCAGTGGGCACCAAGTGTAGGGCTGATGTGGTCCAGAGTTTATCTATCATGACCACCTCCTAAAGCAAGACCCATGCACTGCCTTCTCATGTCTGGTCCATTTACCTGGCATAGGGGTCACTGTCACGTCAAACTGAGGGTCTGAGTCCAGCTGTAGAGGGGAGGAATGGATGGTGGTGAAGGTACACTCCAAGTAGGCTTCTGAATCCCCTGAATCTAAAGAAGCAGGGAGGGGATATGGGAGAGTCAGGAGCCCAAGGCCAGGCCCTTTTTGGGTGAGTCAGGTAAGTGGTTCAATTTCTCTGGATTTTAATTTCCCCATCTGGAGAATGGGATGATAAAACTTGCCCCCTATTTTTATGGACCAACAAGGTTACATTGGAGGAAGTGGCAGAGCTGGGCATTCGTTAGTGGGCATTTTGGTTCCAGAATCCTCTGGTAACATCAAGGACCATGTGTGTCTTCTACAATAGACTCTTGAATTTCAGGAAGACTGGGCTAAGGTCATCATCAGTGCCCAGAAAGAGGCCTAGCGGGATGAACAGACTACAGCAGGGTCCTTGCCAGGCCCCCACTCACCCTCAAGTTTGCTTTGATCCTTCGAGCCCATGTAGGAAATGCTGAGATAGGAGTCACCTTGCTGGTCTCCAGGCTCACTCTTCACTTCTTCTGAGCCGTACTTGCTGCGGTGCCAAAAGGGGTGGAGCGAGGGAATGACAACATGCTATTTAGTAAGCAACTGGTTCCTACCCAGAATCCCGAAACGTCTATACCTTGCTCCCCTTGGGAGCCCTACTTTGCCTCTCCTCCCTCCTCCAAAGGCTCCCTTCCCACTGGAGTGCTCTGCACCTAGAACCATGGAAACACGCTGCAGGGCTGGGCTTCTACTCCATCTGGGCCACACCCCTTCCTACCCACTCCCAAAGTGTACTCCAAGGGCAGTTCTTCCAGAATATGCCTCTCAGCTGAGGCTGCCTCTCTCCAACTAAGGTTCCCCTTGTGTGTGAAGGACACCCACCTGTCTGTCCCCGGGACGGTCACATCTACCTCCAGGGAGCTGATGACCTCTCTGGCTTCAGAGCACTCCTTCTGTAGAGGCAGGAAGGAAGGATTCCTACAGCCATCTTCCTGGGGACTCTCTGACTGTGGGGTGAAGGGGGAGAGAAGGAGAGGAAGAGAGAAAGATAGATAGGTACATAGATATAGAGAGAAACATTGATGTGAGAGAGTAACATCAATCGGATGCCTTCTGTATGCTCTGTGACTAGGGATCAAACCCACAATCCAGATGTGTGTCCTGACCAGGAATTGAACAGGCAACATTTCAAACACAGGATGATCAATCAATTGAGCCAACCACCCCAGCCAGGCCTCTGAGGGCTATTTTTCAATAACCATTTTAAGAAATATTTTTAGTAATCTTTTCTTTTTATTTAATGTCTATATTTTTGAAAACTGAAGCCCAAAGAGGCAAGCCTTGCTCTAATTCACACATTAGGGAAGAGGCAGAGCCAAACTCTACTTGTTCAAATGCCCCCCTACTAAGGCACAGGCCTGCACTTGGGCCCAAACTCTTAATCCTCGAAGTGATCCACCTCCTAGATTCCTAATCTGCCCTAAGAAGTCTCCCTGTGCACCAGGCCTGGGGCTCGCCCTTTTGCCCTCTACCATCTCAGGCAATCCTCTCATACCCCTGAAGTGGTACAGTTAGGCCTGTTTTCAAAATGAGAGCATAGAGGCCCCAAGCAGACAGTTGTGGAGCAGGGAAAGTCCTTACCTCACTCAGCAGGCCTGCCAGGCACTGTGGCTTCACTATATCCAGAAGGGAGTCCTCCAGACTGTCGGATTTCAAGGGGGTAAAGCAGCAATCCAGGTCACGGACATCCAGGATGGTCTTGAGGGGCTCCTGGTGAGCCCTCTCTGCCCAGCGGCCATGTGGCTGGTAGCTGTGCTTGGTGTAGAAGGCTGAGCCATCCACCATATCATCATCTCCAAGCTGAGGATGATGAGATGGTCAGACAGCCAGCCAAATGATCACAAACTCCAATAAGGGCAGGGACTGCACAAACCTCATCCAGTCTCTTGGCTTTAAACATTATTCAGAAATAACTTCCAGACATCTATCTCCAGCCTGAACCTTGCTCTTAAACCTCAGAAGTATCCATGCAACTGCCCTATAGCTCCAATGGATGCTTAGTGGATATTTCAAAGCAAACACATTGAAAACTAATCTTCCCCCAAACCTGCTTTTCTAAAGCTTTCCCCATCTCAGCTATTCTTTCCAGTTGCTCAGGCCCCAAACATTGAAGGTTATCCTTCATTCCTCTCTCTTATTCTGTCCCTCATACTCCACATTGTATTTCTTCAGCAAAATCTGTCAGCTTTGTCATTCAAACACATCCAAGATACAGCCACTTCCCCCTCTACCTGGTCCAGCCCACTGATGCCTGCTACCAAGACTGTTGCTTGAGACAGTGGAAGGAGGGTGTTTGAGAACTCAGGCCATCTAGGGACAATTCCATGTCCTCTAATTCCTAGCTGTGTGACCCTGGACAAGTTACTTAACCTCTTTGGGCCTCAATTTCTCTATTGTGAAATGGGATATGAAAAGCCCCGATCTCAGTGAGAATTAAATGAGGTAATACATGTAAAAGACTTAGAACAAAGCTTGCACAAAGCAAATGTACAGTGATTATTTGTTGAATGTAATTCCAATTGTAATCCTATATAATAAAAGCCCAGTGACCCAAACCAGAGACCAGAACGACTGCAGCCCCTTGCCCCAGCCAGCCCCGCCCCACCGGGGCAGGTCGGCCAGCTCCCACCCATGCACTGGGCCTCTATCCTATATACTAAAAGGGTTATATGCAAATTGACCCTAATGGCAGAATGACTAGAATGACCACTTGACCAGTTGCTATGAGACGCAATGACTACGTCTTGGTCCCATTCCCGTTGGGCAGGCTCTGATTGCCAAATGGCAAACGGGGAACTGGGGGTGGGTGGTGGGAGACGCGGGAGGTGCCAGGCCAAGTCCCCCACACCACCAGTCATCCCACACACAGAGGGCGACCTGCAGTGGGGGCAGAGCTGGCAAGTAGCAGGAATGGCCGACCTCTTGGTCCCTTCCCCTGGCCAGCAGGCTCTGATCATCTGATGGCAAATGGGGAACTGGGGGGGGGGGTGGTGGCAGGGGGACCGGGCTGGCTGCTGGCAGCCCAGGAAGAAGGCCCTGATCAGAGGCCAGGCCTAGGGACCATACCTGCGCACAAATTTCATGCGCCGGGCCTCTAGTATACATTAATAAGAGGAAGCTTGGGGGCCTGAGAAGCAGAACCAGATGCCCTGACCTGGTCTGCAGAGAAGGGGACTGCAGGAGGTATTTCCCTGAAAGTCTTTGATCTGAGGCCTGATATTGTTCCTAAAATAATCCCTCCAACCTAGGGTTTAGGATTCTGCTACCAGCTTCTATACCACCAGCTCCTAGACTGCTCCTCCTCCAAGATAACAGTTATCCATTCAATCCTAATATTATTTTCTTTCTCAAATTTTTTCCCTTCATAGCACTTACCAGTTCCAAAAATAGTTTACTGTGGATATTGTCCATCTTCTATGTAAGAAAATGAGCTTGTGAAGGCAGAGATTTGTCTGCCTTGTTCATTGCTGTGTCTAATGGCCATTACAATGCCTAGCAGAGGGTAAGGTGCTCAGTAAATACATGTTGCATGAATGATGGGCTATCTAAGCTGAGACTAGAAGGGTGATGGGATTCTCCAGGAAAGATATGGAGAGGAAAATAAACAAGAACATGGAGGAGGGTACCCCTACTTGGCCAGTTCCCAGGTATCACAGTCTCCAGGCAGACTCACCAGCCGCTTTGCCCAGAGTGGCAGCTTGCCATTGGTCAGCAGGCACTGAGGATCTGAAGAGACACATAGAATCCATGAAAAGAGAATAGATAACCCAAAAACCAAATGGGCAACATACATAAACAGGCAATTCTCCAAACAGACAATATAGAACCCACAGACATTAACAAAAGATGCTCAATCTCACTAACTGTCAGGAAAATGCACATTTACACAATGGAATATAATGTTTTACCCATAAGATTTGACCAAAATTAAAATGCTGCATACTATCAAATGCTGGCAAAAACATGAGGGAAGGAAGAGGGAACATGGGTGAGGCAGTAAGTGGATTTGGAGGGCTCTGTTTTCTTTTAAGAGAAAAAATACACTAACCCTGGGCCTAGCATTGCCAGTCCTTAGCCTTTGTTCTGAGGAAACACTCACACACATGCCTGAGGAAGACTAGCAGTGGTCAGCATAGCCTCCTTCACAACAGTATCAAGTTAGAAAAAACCTAAATGCCTAACCAGAGGGAATAACTTAAAATACCCTACTATTGTGCTGATTAAAAGAGGGAAGTCTCTGCTTTGTATCTACCAATATACAGGTAGATAAGATATTTTTGAGAGGAAAAAGATACAGAACGAAATTATAGTATAATATAATTTGTGGGCATAAATATGTGTTTCCTATGGATATGTACATATGTATATTAATGTTCATGAAAAGGCCTATAAGGAGTCACACCTACAGAAGAAACTGGATCGGGAGTGAGGGTGGGTGATGAAGAAAATTAACTTATCCTGACTTCTCCCCAAAGCTGAATTCTCATGATGCTGTTACCTGCCAATCAGCCATCAGTTGGCCTGTGCTTGTTGGCCCCTTGTTGCTGGAGCCCACCACCCACATTAAAAGCACCTGTGCTAATCACTATTCCCAGCCTCTCTTATAGCTGGAACAATCATGCCAGAGGGACCTAAGAGAAGTCTGTCAGGGCTTCTGGGAAAAGGTTCCTTTCTAAAAGATTCTGGGAGGAAATGTCCTATTCAAACATACTTCTGATGACTGGAACTTAAGCAACCATCTTACAACCATGAGGCCTACATCAAAGCAATATGCAGAGGAGCAGAAATTTATAGAGGGCCTGGCCTTTTGTAAAGTCATTAAGCTACTGCTCTCTCTCTCTTTTGCCTGAACTACAAAATCTGTTCTGTCTTCTGGTTAACGTGCTCTGTTTATTCTGGGACATCCTCTTTATAGCCCTCCCAGGAAGGGAAGAGTCCACCTGATAGCAAAGCCACTATGGAGAAAAGTAGATCCAAGAGACAGAGAAAAATACATTCCTTTAACACCACCTGACTACTTGGATCGAGCTATGCCGAAGCCAATCCTCTGACATTTTCAGGTACATGAACCAATAAATTCTTTTTCCAGCTTAAGCCAATGAGAGTCTGGTGCTATAACACTGAAAAGGTCCTGACTAAAATATGAATATTGAACTTTAATATGTGTCAGGCATGAAAGCAAAGCAGTGGGTGAAACCTATCAATGACCCCTACACTGACAGAGGTCAAAAGAGGACTCCTTTGGAAAAAGAGACCCTGAAGAGAAACCAAGATGGCAACATAGGTGAACACCTAAACTGCTGCCTCACACAACAATATTAAAACTACAGCTAAAGGACAGAACGGACACCATCCAGAACCGCAGGAAAGTTGGCTGAGTGGAAATTCTATCATTAGAAAGAAAGAGAGTGGCTCACGAAGACTCAGAGGAGCTGCAAAAAGCTGAGGTATCAGAGACATGCGCATAAAGAGGACAGGTGACTGAGCGCCTGGCTGGCTTCCTCTAGCGGGAGTGAGACAGAAACTCCTGACTGCACTGAACCCCAGTTCCAACTGCACTGAACCCCAGTTCTAGGGAAGACTCATACAGGAGGAGTCTGGAGTGTCGAAAAAAGGGAGGAGTGCACAGAAACTCAGGGGAGCCATGAAAGGCAGACGTCTGGAGGCCCATGCGCCAGTGCGCGCAGAAAGGACTGACTACTGATTGTGCCGCTGGCTTTCTCTAGCAGGAAGAAGAGGGAACCTCCCAACTGTGCTGAACTCCAGTTCCGACTGCACTGAACCCCAATTATGGGCGAGACCCTGGGAACCCAGACTCATACGATCCCCGGAGAGCACGGAAACTCAGGGAAGACGCAAAAGGCAGAGGTCTAGAGGCGCGTAAGCGTGAGTGCACAGAGAGGGCTACAGTTTACCGAGGGACACTGAGACACAGGGCCGTGTAGGGCAGGGCTGACAGGAAGCCAAGGCTGTCTGCTCAGCCCTGAGACTCTGCCCTATCCAGCCGAGTACAGAGGCTTTTGCAATTTTGCAAGTCTTGTATCATAAGGCTGACTCCAGCACAGAAGTTCTCCTGGCGTAGAAAAAGGTGATTCTCATAGCCAATTGGCCTGGAGGTCAATTCCCCCCAGTGATACCAACAACAATCAAGACTTAATTACAACAAAGCTGTACACACAGTCCACAAAAAGGTGCACTAAGAGAGTCCACCTCAGGAAACTGGGGAGGTGGAGCTATTGGGCCACATAGGACACGTAGCACACAAAGCTACTCTACCAACTCAGGGAAGCAGTGAAAATGCGGAGACAAAGAAACAGATCACAAATGAAAGAAATGGAGGAAAACAAACAACTGGATATAGAGTTCAAAACCACAGTTATAAGGTTTTCAAAATTTCCTAGAAAAGATGGATAAATTTAATGAGACCCAAGAGGATATGAAAAAGGGTCAACTAGAAATTAAACATAAACTGACTGAAATAAAAAATTTTATACAGAGATCTAACAGCAGACTAGAGGAATGCAAGAATCAAGTCAAAGATTTGAAATACAAAGAAGCAGAAAATACTCAACTGGAAAAGCAAGAAGAAAAAAAAGAATCCAAAAATGAGAAAATAGTGTAAGGAGCCTCTGGGACAACTTCAAGCGTACCAACATCAGAATTATGGGGGTGCCAGAAGAAGAGAGAGAGAGCAAGATACTGAAAACCTATTTGAAGAAATAATAACTGAAAACTTCACCCACCTGGTGAAAGAAATAGACTTACAAGTCCAGGAAGCACACAGAACCCCAAATAAAAGGAATCCAAAGAGGACCACACATCATAATTAAATTACCAAGAGCAAAAGACAAAGAGAGAATATTAAAAGCAGCAAGAGAAAAACAGTTAATTACCTACAAGGGAGCACCCATATGATTGTCTGCTGATTTCTCAACAGAAACTATGCAGGCCAGATGGGAGTGGCAAGAAATATTCAAACAGCAAGACACTACAAACAAGATTACTCTACTCAGCAAAGCTATTCTTGAGAATTGAAGGTCGGATAAAGAGCTTCACAGATAAGAAAAAGCTAAAGGAGTTCATCAACACCAAACCAGTATTATATGAAATGCTGAAAGGTACTCTTTTAGAAGAGGAAGAAGAAAAAGGTAAAGATAAAAATTATGAACAATAAATACATATCTATCAACAAGTGAATCTAAAAATCAAGTGAATAAAAAAATCTGATGAACAGAACAAACTAGTGAATATAATAGAATCAGAGGCATAGAAAGGGAGTGGACTGACAATTCTCAGGGGAAAAGAGGTGAGGGGGATGCAGGAAGAGACTGGACAAAAATCGTACGCCTATTGATGAGGACAATGTTGGGGGAGGTAAGGGCGGAGGGTGGAATGGGAGCCTGGTTGAGGGGAGATATGGGGTGGAGGGGAAAGAAGAAAAATTGTAATAATCAAGATTTACAATAAAGATTTATTAAATTTAAAAGAGAGAGAGAGGGGGGGGCGCTTTCCCAACCTGGATCCAAGCTCTCTTTGGATGGTGTCTTCAGTAATTCTTCAGGTTCACTTTCTTCCTCCAGCTCATCCTCTGACTGCTCTCCAGATCTTAGAGAGCAAATCTCATTGGGCATGGATGCATATGTCTCCTGCCTGAAACCAGGAATGAGAAAGTCAAGGAGAGAAATAGGTAAGTAGTGTGCTAGAGGGACCTGCTAGGGCCAGGTCCCTGTGCTAGGTTCCAAATGAACATATTACTAACTTTAAGATGGTGCTTGAGGTTTCACTTCTCTGCTAAAAACATATCACTATAATAAATGAGATATGAGAAAGTCTGGATTCAAAAAATAAGACAAACGCTCTAAGGCCACCCATAGCAATGGGACTTTTGAAAAGCAAAGCAGATAGTGGGGCTTAAGTATTGAGCTACTGGGTTCTGTTTTGGGAAGCAAGGGGTAGCAAAGAGATTTTTAGCTCCTTTGGAGTACAGGAGACTAAAACATGCTTGACAGGAGGAGGGTACTGGTGCCAGGACCTGCTCCAGCCCCAGAGTAGGGTATGAGCCTCAAAACCAGCAGCCAAAGGTAGCTGCTTTCTCCCTAGATGCCTATATCTGCAATACCTCCAAAAGCACTGCAGGATAGGCAGCACATATCAAAGGCTGGTCCCCACAGGGAGGCAATGACAAAACCTCAAGACAGAGAGAGGGGGACAGCTCCAGGACAGGAGAGAGAAAAAAAAAATCGCACTATCTCACAATAAAACTGAGACCGCCAAACCAAAATCCTAAATAAGAAACTAGAGCATGAATTCACCCCAAATAAAAGTAGTCTTTCAGCATAAAAACTTTAGAGTAGAAGATATCTCAACACTACTGGACCCCTTCCTGATCTTCCTCCCTACTCCTGGAGCTTCCCATATCACAGGGCTTTCAGGTTCTCCAGGTGCTTTGCTTTTCCACTCCAAAACCCTTCTCATATGTGTTACCACACTTTGGATTCAAAGTCCATCTTCCGCCCTAGACTGCAAGAGCACTGAAGTCAGGGCCCAGGGCAGGAACATATTCCTCTGAGGGAGGACAGATGGGGTACGTGCAGGTGGCTGCTAGGACCTGGGGTGGCTTCTCCATTTTCCATCCTTTGTATTCTGCTGCTGCTGCTGCTGCTGCTCCAGATGGTCAATTTCCAGCAAGTGCTGCTTCATGCAGTTGGTAATCTCTGGGCCCAGGTGCCAGATGAACACGCAGCTGTAGAGGCCAGAGAGAGATGTGGAGGGGGAGGAACAATGACTACGGATGCTATCTAACTCTGAAGCCACCTGAGTCATCACAGCCAAGACTGCATTTCCTGGCACCTCCCAGAAAACACAGCCCATCAGCTTAGTGCAGGGGCTGCAGACTATGTCAGGTCCACACTGTGGGAAGGCTCCAGGAGAGCTAATCAGGGCCTGTTCTGAAGTCTTCCAGACCAATGAAGGGGGCTGTGAGAAAGCATTGTAGTAAATTGAAAGGAGTGACAAAAGGGACTTCCTTGAGTAACAACCATGTGGTAAGAAATTAATTTTTATTTATTATGTGTATTATAAATTAGGATATATATCATTTATATAAGAAAATATATCGGAATGACATATATGATCATTGCATTTAATTCTCACCATATAATTTTCAACTCTCTTACAAAGGAGCAAACTGAGGCTGAGAGAGGGAAATGACCTGCTCAAGGTCACAAGTAAATAAGTAGCAGATAGGGAATTTGAATTCAGGGCTGGGTGTGACACCAAGGTGCATGCTGATCAAGGAGAAAGAAAGCTGGAATTCTCAGAAGAGCTCTCTGCACAGGCAGGTTGTGAGCCTGGTGTTTCCAGTCTCTGAGCCCCTGCTCGCCCCACAGTGTAGGTCCCACCTATTCCCAAAGGGAGGCCAGTCAGGGCAGTCTCGAGACCTTTCCCACCTGTCTCCAGACACTGTAATCAAGTGACGACAGTCATAGGTGAACTTCATGCCAGTGACAATTTCTAGAAACAGAGCAGAGAAGCTGAATTGACCTTCTGGATCAGAAAGTTATGTGGGGGCAAGTGGGGAGATGTCTCAAGTAGGGAGGCACACCCACCAGAATGGCCAAACATCTTGGCAATGCACTCGCCCGAATAAAAGTCTATCACCGAGATGCTTTTGTCAGAGCAGCTTGTGGCCAGGAAGGTACCTGAGGGGTCCACATGGACCTGCCGAGAAGAGAATGCAAGTGATGCTTCATGCTGCCTGCTTCCCACACCCCTCTACCCCCACTGATTGAGGACCACCCTTGTACTGAACACTTGGCACATAGACTCATCCCAGATAGCCCTCACAATACACATCCTGGTTCAATAAGAACTCCTGTTCCCATTTCACAGGTAAAGAAATTAACAACCACAACAACGGTACTGATGGCAGCCAGGCCCTGCACTTAGCACTATACCAGTGTGAATTATTTCCTCCACAGAACCACCCTGTGGCAGAAGTCCTCTGTATCTGCATTTTACAGATGATGAGCCAGATTGGAAAGGTAATTCTTGCCCAAGGTTACAGTCAGCCTGAACTTTTACCCAGTCCAGAGGCTCTGAGAAGGTCCTTGCCTGGGTAACACAAGCAGGAGATAAGCCTGGCAAGAGAGTCCAGGCCTCTTTGAATCTTCCCACCACATTCTGTTGCCCTCAAAACAGAAACCACTTAAAATGGCTCCACTTGAGAAAGGGCTCAGTATTAAAGGTGAAGCAGTGAGCTACCCCTTGGCTCTCAGCCAGACCAGAGTGGGTAGTTGGCCAGCAAGTGATCCTTCGACCAGGATAGCAGATACAAAGGGGAACCTTGTGTGTGAGGTCTGTTATAGTTTTCACCCTGGGGATGTGGCTCCTCACCTTCAGCAGAGACCCTTCATCACCCTGGGAGCCCTTGTAGCATTTCTTCTGCTTTCCATTCATGGTGTTGTAGACTCTGGGGAGGTGGTTGCAGAATATGGCCAACATGGACCTGCCCACCCCCTACCCTCCTTTCTCTGAAGCCCACTGCCCCTGCTTATCCCCCATTCGATGCCTGGACTGAAATTCCATCTCAGGCTGAAGTCATGGAAATTACTTATTAGGGTGTCTGTCTCCCCCGCCATAGAGCAAGCTTGAGTGCCTAGCACCCAATCTGAATGAGCAAATGAAGGAGGTGAGAACCTCTTTGTGCATGCTATGCCCTCTGCACACTCTCTTCTCTCCTTGGCTCCATCCTCTGGGTCCTTCAGTCTCAGTTCAAACATTCCTTCCATCAGGCCCTGCTTAATTCCCAGGTGGGTTCAGCAATCTCTCCAGAGCCCAACCCCTTGGCTTCTCCTATCCCAGCCCTGACCATCCATGCTGTCACTGCCTCGTGAAGTATCCACTTCTCCTTCACAGGATTGTGAGCTTTGTAAAGGCAGGGCCTGGAGCTGTCCTGCTGACTGCTGCTACTGTCTATCCCAGACAAGTGCTCGGGGAATATAGGTGAAAGAGTAAGTTTCCAGCACCTCTGTCACCCCACATAGGCTTTTGGAGAGCCTGAAGGAACCCTCTGCTAATCTGGAGGCTATGCCAAGGTGAACCCAGCTCCTAAGAAGCACCTGCTGGGTCCCTCTACCCACTCAGCTACTCAGGGACCAGATGAGCAGGGTGAAGGAGAGCAGATAGCTCATGAGAAAACAGACTTAACTGGGTTCCAGACAGGCCCCACTTATAAGCAGCTGAGGCCAGGCAGAGTAAGAGCCCAGGGCCATTCCTTACCTCACATTGCGGTCCTGGCAGGCCACGGCCACGTACTTCTGGGTGATGTCAATATCCATGTCATACAAGGTGGTCTTCTCTGCCACGTGGTGGGTACGGACAAAGTGGAGCCCATCAGAGCCCTGGCAGGACAGGCAGGGCCTTCAAAGGACAACTCTGACACGCTCCCAAACCCCAGCCCCCAAGAAGGCCACCTCACTCTACCCGCTGGGCACTGCGAAAGTAGATGCTCTTGTCGGCCCCACAGCTGATCATTTGGATGTCTCTGTTGCCTGGAAGAGGAGGAGGGAGTATATGAGGTCACCACTGGGCCTGACTGGGGCCAGAATTCTAGCTCCAGAACTCCACTGCAAGGGAATTCTGCGAGGAGTCAGGGAAGGCTTTCCAGCGGAGAGGTGCAGATAGGAGTCTTTAAGACGTGAGTGGTGTATGTGAGAGGGTACAGATGGAGCAGTGGCAAGGGAGGCCTCTGTTGAACAAGGACAGCTAGGGAAATAAAAGCCAGGGGCACAGAAGGGGCACCATGTCTAAGACAGGTAGACTACTGGGAAGCTCATGCCATCAGAACTAGCAGAACATCTCCACATACTTCAGGCCAGAGCCCATGGCACGTTGGCTTCCCTCTTCCCGACTGCGCAACAGCCACTCATATACAAATAGGAACCCGGGCCTGAGACACATAGTCCTTGTCCCAGGGTGCAGAGAGTCAGGAGAGGATCAGGACTGAAGCCTGGTATTCTCTGGTTAAATGCTGTGCTCTGAAACCTGCTTCCTCTCCAAACCTCAGCTTCCTATCTGTATAATGGGCCTATAATGGCCCCTGCCCTAAGAAATTGGGTGAAACCTTGGGAACAGTGGCTGCCACCTGGTAAGCACTTTTATTATTGTTCTTCCTTTATTAAAAAATATATATTTTTATTTTTATTGATTTCAGAGAAGGGAGAAATAGAAACATGATGGGAGAGAATTACTGATTAGCTGCTCCTGCACACCTCCTACTGGCGATCAAGCCTGCAACCTGGGCATGTAACCCATCTGGGAATTGAACCACGACCTCCTGGTTCATAGGTTGACGCTTAACCACTGTGCTATACTGCCTGGGCCATTATTCTTTCTTTATAGAATAAGAGTAACAGCACAAATACCTCACAGAGTCGTGGTGAAAATGAAAAGACAAAATAAATACTTAGGGGCTTGGTATAACAGTTGCTGTTCCTTCATGACAAGACATTTGAGAGAGCCCAGGACTGACATACAAGTTAAGTTGTTACTCAAGCAGGAGTCACTGGCTTAGGGAAGGGAGTGAGCCATTTGTAGGAGAGAGGGTGACCCAGAGAGGGCCTACACATTACTGTTAATGTTCTGCTTTTTAATCTGGGATGGAACCTGGGATGGTAGATCCAAACATTTAGTAATGTTAGGACCAAGAACAATCAGAACAATAGCTGGGTGTGAAAAATTGGTGTATGTGTTCTAGTTCATACCTACTATGAACCTTGATGTGGATCTTCACTGACACTTAATGAAGAGGATATATTCTAAGAAATGTGTTGTCAGGTGGCTTTGTCATTGTGGTAACATCAAAGAGTACACATGGCTAGACTGTATGGGATAGCCCACTGCTCCCAGACTATAAGCCTGTACCGCATGTTACTGCACAAAACAACACAAAATTAAATCAAGCGTTAGAGAAAATGATAAGATCAAGAGACTCAGACAAGATGTATAAGGCTGCTGTCAGTGTAACATGGCATACTGGTTTATAGCAAACTTTGTTTTGTAAGTATAAAGAGTACATGCTAAAATAACTTAAAGTATAGTAAATACACAAACCAGTAACTTAGGTGTTTATTATTATTATTATGTATTGAATGTAACTGTATGTGCTATACTTTTATATGACTGGCAGCTAAGATTTGTTTACATCAGCATCACTACGATCTGTTTTGCATTGTGATATTACAATGGCTACAATGTCACTAGGCTACAGGAATTTTTCAGTTCATTATGTTATGGAACCACCTTCATATAGGCAGCCTGATATTGATTAAAATGTTGTCATGTGGCACATTTTATATTCTGTAAACTATATGTACTGTCTTCTACTTGTATGGACATGCATCACAGGAAAGAGAAGACTGAGTCCCCTCTTTAGCAGGGTAGTTTCAGACAGGTTCAGTCTGGTGCCCAGTTTATATTGACTATGGTCAATGTTTTTAGAATAACCAAGTGAGCCAGCCTGGCAGAGTAGGGCACGTAAGCTTCCTCCTCTTAAACTGGCTGGGGCTCTAATGAAGGCCCCCCTTTCAGAAGGTGGCCTAAAGGACCAACTCCTGGCCCAATTATCATCTTTCTTGGATCTAGACCATTCATTAAAGGTGAGGTCAGTGACCTGGCTGGGTAGCTCAATTGTTAGAGTCATCCCCATAAACCAAGGTTGTGGGTTTGATTCCCGTCAGGGTACATACAGGAATGAACCAACGAATGTATAGGTAAATGGGACATCAGGTCTCTCTCTCTCTCTATATATATATTTCTCTCTCTCTTTCTCTTCCTTCCTCTTTTCTTCCCTTCCTCTCCTCTCTCTCAAATCAACCAATAAATTAATTTTTAAAAAAGGTGAGGGGCCAAACTACCAGATTTACTGATTTATTCTAACTACCTTTAGTCAATGGAAAGAGTAGGGTGTCTGAGAAGGAATGTGAGAAGTTTTAATGAAGTCTTCATTAAGATACATAAAACATAGTTAATTTGTTTTTGTTCAACATCCTATCACCTTTGCCAGAGAGAAGCAAGGCAAGTAGTGGGGAGGACCAAGAAACAGTAATGCATTCTCAGTCACAAAATTATAATGTAAATAACAATTCATAGTTAAGAACTTAGACTAGGTGAATGCATTCTCCCATGATTATATACTTCTTAAATAGAGCTTTGAACATGTTCTTAGGTTCTGATCGCTTACACCCACAGGGCCTGCCTCTCCTCCCCTGGAACTCCTGAGGGACAGGGATCTCTATACTGAATCTTTTCAGTCTTGAAAGTATCTCTTTGATTTCCTGGTTGAGCACGGGCTTTGGAGAAGGATAGCCATAGGCAAGATCCTAGGCCTGCTCCTACTAGCTGTGTGACACTGACTGTAAAATGGGTTAAGAAAGGGGATACTACTGTGATGGCACAAGGATAATCCCCAGCAAAGAATTAGCCTCCAGCAATTGTCACTGTTACTTATTTTCCAGTCAATGTCACCAGTGTTCATCCTGTCCTCTCAGAGGACTGGCACCCTGATTTCTTTTTGGGGACCAGCATTCATCTAATACCAGTCCTCCAGGATCAGGAGTGGAGGTAGGCAGTGGCTGGGCACATGAGTGCAACCTGGCCGAAGATAAACCTATAAAGCCCTGGCACCAATAGCTGTTCTGTAAATGTAAAGTGCAGGTGCCTCAAACCAGCAAAAAGAAAGTCGGTTCCAATTTTTGCCAAAATGGACAGGAAGGTGGGAGATCTCTCTCCAGGGGCCCAGTGACAACTAAGATCCTGCCCTCCAGAGAAAGGCATAGCTAACAGAGGGAGAGAGTCCTAGTAATTTAATTTTTAAAAATTCAACCTTTGGATCCAGCTGTGCCTGAATCTAGAGCTTATTTCTCCCTTTTTGGGGGTCTAAGCTGAAGAAAGTTTCTGCTGTTACTTGCAGCCAAAGGAACCCCTTAAATGAGGTGGTGGAAGTGGGAGGGAAAGGACTCACCTGCAAATTTGATAGCCGTGATGGAGGAGGAGTGGTCATCCAAGGTCTGCTCCAGGTTGTAGTTCTTCTCCACATTCAGCACGTGGATCAGTCGATCCCGACTGGCCGAGGCAAGCAAGGTCAGCCCTGTGAGTGGAGAGGGTGGCCCTGGGTTCCCTGGAGACTACTTGATGCTTTGGCCTCCTAGAGAGCAGCATGGCCAAACTTTCCAGGTCTTTGGTTCCATAATTGCTGCTAACTTGCTCCAAACCCAGAAAGGGAACACTCCCTTAGCTCTGTGGAATCCTTTTCCTGTCCTCCCAAATTCTGGCATTTCACATCCCATTAATTCAGGCATTAATCCAGGGAGGATTAATCTTCATGTAAACATGGATGCTCCTTCACTTGTGCCACAGCAGACATTCTAGTAGAGCCCAGCACTCCCTCCAACTCCTTGGAATGCCAGGTAAAGCCCTATGAACTTTTCAGCTTCCCCAAAACACTTCCCCTTCACTCTCTGAGCTCTGACTACATGGGCCTTGTCCAGGCCCTACTGACTAGCTACCCACGGCCACACTTCCTTCTATCATTCGGCCTTTCCTGCCGGCCCCTTTATTTATTTATTTACTTTTAAATATAGTTTATTGATTTCAGAGAGGAAGGGAGACAGAGAAATAGAAACATTAATGATGAAAGAGTCATTGATTAGCTGTCTCCTACATGCCCCCCTGAGTTCGCAACTCGGACATGTGCCCTGACTAGAAATCGAACCATGACCTCCTGGTTCATCGGTTAATGCTCAACCACTGAGCCATGCCAGCCAGGCCCTCCTGGCCCGTTTAGACAGTGCCTACACTGGTCACCTGGTACATCTGAGGTGTAACATATGACTAGAGGTGGAAGGGAAGCCAGGGAAGGTAAACTGAATAAAGAAGAGATTCAGAGAAAGCTTAGTGGGTTAGATGGTGCCAGGGAAGGAAGAAGGAAAGAAGAGCATGGGAAAAATCATTAACATGAGGATATACCTCTGCCTAAGTTACATTCCAACCAAGACTGTATCCTCAAAATCAAATTATGAGAAAAACGGACAAACCCAAATTGAAGGAAACTCTATAAAATGACTGGTCTAGCCCTGGCTGTGTTTCTCAGTGGCCAGAGTGCTGGCCCACACACGGAAGGGTTGCAGGATCAATTCCCGGTCAAGGGCACACACCTGGATTGCAGGTTTGATTCCGGCAACCAATCAATGTGTCTCTCTTACATCAACGTTTCTCTCTCCTTTCTCTCTTTTTCCCTCCTCTCCTCTCTCTTCCTCTCATGTGAACCTGGACTGGAAAAACAAATGTGCTAAAAGGACAATATTGGGACACCTGGCAAAACGTGAATAAGGACCATAAGACAGAGGACAATATAGCATCAAAATGAAACTTGCAGATGTGATAAGCCCTGTGGTCATATAAATGGATGTCCTCATTCCTAGGAAATGCTCACAGAAGCATTTAAAGGTGAATGGGCATCATACCTACAATTTACTCAAATAGTTTAGTAAAAGAAAAAGAAGAGAATGTATATGCTATTATTTTATTACATATGTATATATACAAACAAACAGAGAGAGAAATGGGGAAAGGGGAAGCAGATAAAGTCATACAGTCACAGGATCAACAGAATTCAAAAGAAAAAAAAAGTGGAGAATCAGAATAAAGAGCATGTAATATTCTTGTAATTTTTCTGTAGGCATTAAACTTTTTCAAAATAGCATGTCTAACTATCAATTTATCTTTTATTAGCAGAGGATGAACTTATTCATACATTCGGCATTCAGCTCTTCAGCCTGAGTACTGTTCGGGGCACTGGGCACCAGGGTAAGCTAGACAAGCCCAATCCTGCCTGCCAGTGTCTTGCTTTCTGGAGTCCTAGTCACTTGGTCCCAGGGCCCAGAACAGGGGCCCTTATTAAACACAGGACTTCCAGCTGTCATTCAGATGTGGCTCTGACAGGGGGGCCATCCTCCTGCCTTCCCCCTGCCACCCTGCCAGTGGGGCCATTCCCCTGCCTTCCCCCGCCTTCCCCCTGCCACCCTGCCATGGGCTCACCAGTCTCAGGCTTGGAGTATTCCAGGCATAGCACCTCAGCATCATGGGCTTCCATCTTGACCAGCTCATCCATGAAATGCAGCTCATGGATCCTGAGAGACATGCACTGACTGCTATACCCTTCTCGGAGGGCCCTCCCATCCCTGCTCCCACCTCAGGCCCTCTGCCATTGCCAGGCAAGTGACCTGGAGAACTAGTTTAGAGACACCCAACCACTGTTATAATCTAGAAACACGCCATCTTTAAGGAAGCAGTACCAAATGTGGGAGTATCACAGTGAGCACCCAGCCCTCTGTGGTCCCATGGGCCAGATCTAGGACAGTCCTCTGGGAAAAACAAGGGTTAGGACAGAGGTTAGGGAGAACTGTATCAGAGGTGATTTCAGGGAGAAGGGAAGCACAGGTCAGAGATCATATTCAAGGATAGAACCTACTGGGGGAACATTTGATTCCCATCTGTCATCCTTAAAGAGTCTTAAATCTAGACTTTCCTCATTCTCTCCAAATAAAATAAAACAATCAAGAGGTCATCCAGAGATGAAAAAAGAGACAATCATCCTGATTTCTCTCTACTTACTTAATCTTAGCCTAGCCACTTGGCCTCTATTAGCTCAGGAAACCTATCTGAAAATGGTGTTGATAGCAGCACTTACATCGAGGGTCAATGAGAATACTAAATTGGTCGTTAAACACCACATCAGGCCCGTGGCCAGCCCGGGGGAAGAGTGCTATGCCCACGAAGCTCTTGCTGCTGTTTTCGTCATTCATGGCAGACAGCAGCCCACTGATATATGCCGTTTGCCTCATGTGGTGATTGATATCAAAACAGTTGCCAGCATTTAAAGAAATAATAGAATTTTCACAGAAAAAATCCTGCACTTTGTTCTTCTTGGACAATGAGAACACAACAGCTTAGAGGACATGTCTCCAGTTGCCCTGGTCCCTTCTATCCCTCAACAGTCCCAGTACCTACCCATATGGTCACAACTGTCATTCATCACCTTAAACCTGGTCCTTTAACATCAGCACCTATTGAGCCAGTAACATCTTGAAAAATCTCTACAGTAGGTCCCAGTAGCTACTTTAATCTCAGCCCTTTTGGAAGACACTTCTTTGCATAAGTTCTAAGGGGTAACTGATAACAGAATGGCTACTCAAAGCCCCTCATTCCCAATGAGTAGCTGGAGGTGCAAAGGTCAGGGTTCCTCCCCACCACCCTGAGTACCTGAGCCTGAACTGGGAAGTATACACTGGACACCCACAAGGGCCCACTTGCCTCAGATTTCCACTTCGGTCACCTGAAGCCAAGTGTTGGCCATCAGGACTGACTTGCATGACTCGTACCCCAGCTTTCACGTCCATAGGTGTCCCATTCTCACTACCCCGGTCTGGGAAGTGTGACATGTCCTGAAGGTGCTGAATGTCATTCTCTACATACACTACCTTCAGTAGGGTCTGCAGGAAGGAGAGGGCCGAAGTCAGTACTATGAGATGGTCTGAAGCACCTCTGAAATTTTGTATCCCAAGAGCCAGCCTCCCATTCTTCATTAGTAAATGGAACTCCAATTTTGACATGGAAGGTTCACTACTCAGAATAATAACTATGTTTCCTAGCCTCCTTTGCAGCTAGATAAAGCTCTATGAATAAATTCTGGTTAATGAGATGTAAAGCAAGCGAGAACCCTTCTGCTTTCTTCTTGCTGCCTAAAACTCACTGATATAATGACTGGAACTCTAGCAGCCATTTTTGATGATGAAGAGTAGAGTGAGAACTAGAAGGCTCTTGGATCACTGAGGGCTTCCTGCAGCTACCATAACAGCTTAAACTGGTTACCTCTAGACTATTTGTAAATCAGAAAACAAAAAATTTACCTCTTGTTTTGGGATTTCTTATTGTATACAGCCAAATATAATATGTATATCACAGGTGCAGAAGATGGTATAGTATTGGGGTGGAGGGTGAAGGGAGTAGTAAAGGAATACCTGCCATACACTCCCTACATTAATGGCCTTTTAAAAAAAAAAAAAAATATATATTATTGATTCTTAACAGAGAGGAAGAGAGAGGGATAGAGAGTTAGAAACATCAATGAGAGAGAAACATAGATCAGCTGTCTCTTGCATACCTCCTACTGGGATATGCCCGCAACCAAGGTACATGCCCTTGATCAGAATCGAACATGGGACCTTTTAGTCCAGAGGCCAATGCTCTATTCACTAAGCCAGACTGGTTAGGGCATTAATGGCCTTTTTTTTTGTCCCAGCCCCACCAACTTCTCCCCAGTCTCTTTCCACCTTAAGCTGTTCCTTTGGCATGGGACACTTTCCCCTCCCCTCTTCACTCCTCCCAATCCTCCATATCTCAGTGTAAGTTATCTTTTCCTCCAGGAAGCTGCCCCTGATGCCACAAATAAGATCAGATAACTCTGTTATATATCCTACTAGCACTATGCAATTTTCTTTCCTGGTGCTTACCACGCTTATGATTATATCACAATTTGTACAGTTATTAGTTCACTCTCTGCCTGCCCCCACTAGACTGTGTGTGCCATGAGTACAGAAGGGTCTACCAGCATGTAGCATAGCACAGACCTTAATAAGTATCTGCAGAATAAACAAATGCATGATTCAGGTCTCAGTTCCTCAGAGAAGCTCTCTTAGTGACCTAGCAATACCAAACATTTCTTCAGCAAAGTGTTTTCTCCCCAACTTCAACTCGTGGCTCTCTGTGGCGTTCTGCCCATGGCCTTACTGCATGGCAGCTAGTTGACCGGGGAAACCACTCTTTGGCTTGGTTGATGGACCTAAGAGCTTTCCTAAGAAGCTCAACTGAAGACTTAGGGAGCAATTTCTCTTTTGTTGAGTATGACAGGTTGCCTGGAATGGCTGTGTAGACACACCTGGACAACAGCCACTCACTCAGAAAGAGAGGGAGAGAGAAACAAAAAAGTAACCTGCCTTGGTTTCTGGTTCCTGCCCAGAGTGCAATCTAATAGCAAGATCCTATAAAACGTCCTCCTGCCTCAATGTCCTAGCTTAAAGCAGGTCTTTGTTCTTCCTAAAAGATGGTTCACCTTGAAGTTACTCACATTACTGAAGATGTTTTTCTGCCAGGGAGAGTCAGGGTTGCTATTTATGTTCCAGAAGCGAATGGTGTTGTCTGAGGAACAAGTCAGAAAAGATCCAGTTGGCAGACAAGCTCTCTGATCTTCAAACTCAGGATACACCTACAGTTCCCAGATAACAAAGCAAAGGGCAGTTCATTACAACCACTTCAATGACAGCACTATGATATATCCTTGCATTTTGGTGGGGAAAAAGTAAGTTGCAGAGCCCTAGCCAGCTTGGCTCGGTGGCTGGGGCACTGGCCCGCACAGTAAAGGGTCACGAGTTTGATTCCAGGTCAAGGGTATGTCGTATCTAGGTTGTGGGCTTACTCCCTACTCCTGTTCGGGGTGCCTTTGGGGGGCAACCAGTCGATATGTCTTTCTCACATTGATGTGCCTCCCTTCTTTCCTCCCTCCCTCCTTCTTTCCTTCTATCCCCCCTCTTTCTTTCTTTTCCTTTCCCTCCCTCTTTCTCTGAAAAGCAATGGAAAAAATATCCTCACGCCCTAACTGGTTTGGCTCAGTGGACAGTGTTGGCCTGTGGACTCAAGTGTCCTGGATCTGATTCCAGTCAAGCTAAGGCTGGCCCTGGCCGGGGCATCTCTGTACACTGGCCTGTGCATCAGTCTCAGGTTCAATTCCCAGGAAAGGGCACATACCTGGGTTGCAGTTTTGATCCCTGGCCCCAGTTGGAGCACATGTGGAAGGCAACCAATTGATCCGTCCCTTTTACATTGATGTTTCTCTCTCTCCCCCCCTGCCCTCTCTCTCTCTCCTTTCCCTTTTGCTTCCCTGCCTCTCTCCCTCCCTTCCACTCTCTCTCTAAAAAAAAAAATATATATATCAGTGGAAAAATATCCTCGAGTGAGGATTAAAACAACAAAAATAAATGGCTGATTCCTGGATTGGGACATGAAATGTACAAGATGAGGCTGGATCATCTGATCATAGCAAGGTATTTATCAAAGACTATTAGGGTCATGTCCAGAGGACCCAGGAGCTAAGATAAAAAGGCAGTTTATCTATAAAATTTTAAAGTTATTTAAAAACATTCTTGTTAAGTGAGAAAAGGGCGAGTAATAGAAGCATCAGGTCTAGAAAAGCAAATGGATTCAAACAATCAATAGGCTAAATCCCTGGTTGGTAAACTGCGGCTCGTGAGCCATATATGGCTTTTTGGTCCCTTGAGTGTGGCTCTTCCACAAATACCACGGCCTGGGTGAGTCTATTTTGAAGAAGTGGCATTAGAAGAAGTTTAAGTTTAAAAAATTTGGCTCTCGCCAAAACCGGTTTGGCTCAGTGGATAGAGCATCGGCCTGCGGACTGAGAGGTCCCGGGTTCAATTCTGGTAGGGGGCATGTACCTTGGTTATGGGCACATCTCCGGTGGGGGGCGTGCAGGAGGCAGCTGATCGATGTGTCTCTCTCATTGATGTTTCTAACTTTCTATCCCTCTCCCTTCCTCTCTGTAAAAAATCAATATATTTAAGAAATAGAAAATAAAAAAATAAAAAATTTGGCTCTCAAAGAGGCCTTCCTTGACCACTCTCCTCTCAGAATAGCAAGCAGCTTTGATCTCCTTTTCACCTACTCTGCTTCCTTTTTCTTCTGAGAGGTACTGCTATTTGGCATGTCTTATATGATGTTTATGGGTTTACTTTCCCACCCAAATGTAAGCTCCATAAGGGCATGGCTTTTGTCAGTTTCCTTCCTAGTTGTGTCCCCAGCACCTAGAACAGTACCTGGTACACAACTGGAGTCCATTTGAAGGAATAGGGCAGTGGTTCTCAACCTGTGGGTCGCCCTGTGGGAATTGACCCTTTCACAGGGGTCGCCTAAGACCATCAGAAAACACCCATTTCCCATGGTCTTAGGAAACAATACACCGCTCCTCGGTGTAGCAAAGTGTAGCAATGTAGTTTACTGTTGTCATATGAAGACTGTTACCCATGCTACACCATGATTCAAGACAAAAATTTCATTTATTTATAATTAGAAATAAATATTTCACAATATATATAAATATTTCACAATATATTGTTTTTGTGATTAATCACTATGCTTTAATTATGTTCAATTTGTAACAACGAAAATATATCCTGCATATCAGATATTTACATTACAGTTCATAATAGTAGCAAGATTACAGTTATGAAGTAGCAATGAAAATAATTTTATGGTTGGGGGTCACCACAACGTGAGCAACTGTATTAAAGGGGTGCGGCATTAGAAAGGTTGAGAACCACTGGAATAGGGTATCCTTTGAAGGGATGGCTAAATGGGATCGCCAAACTGCAGAAGTTTTCTTCAAATGGGAAGGGGAAAGGGGCTCACCTCCACATTCCAGACGTACGAGCTGTGGAAGAGCTCCGACCACACCTTGCCTACTTTGTTGATATCTTTGACATCCCAGATATAGATGCTATGGTCCTTATACACGCAGGAGAGCCATTGGTGGTTGGGGTCAAAGGTCAGTGCCACTGTATCCGGATAGACTGCTTCTGCCTTCCTGCAGAAGAGGAAGCTAACAAGGCAACATGGGTCATTAATCACCATCATTGTCACTGTGGGTAATGACAGCTGCCTGTGGTGACACGGTGACACTTGTGTTATCTATCTCATGTCAATGCTACAGTGGTCCATCTCTCCTACTCCAAATCCACTTCTCCCTCCTCTCTCTTCCTTTGCTCTATTTCTAATACAGAGGTTGTAAAATGAAAGCTTACACTTGGCCCTTGAGAACACTTGAATTTCATCTCCTGTTAACATTTTTCTCCCCTCATTTCATCCAACCAAAGCTCAGTCCTGTCTCATGGAAAGATGATGGGCACATACCTCAGGCTTTCTCTCTCGTGGGCTGCACCAACACATGACCAAACATCTCTGTGCAAGGGAGCAGAGTTGTCCCCGGACCTGGGGCCTTCCTACAGTTTATTGAGCATCTACTGTGTGCCAAAAGCTTTAGCTACACTGATTCCCACAACATCCATGATAGGTAGGTACTATATTTTATAAAGAAACTGAAGCACAAGTTGATATAGCACAAAACAGAAGCTGGCAGAGCTGGGCAGCCTGGCTACTTCAACATACCCCTCTCTGTGAGTTGCTTTCCTTGAGACACCCATTAGCCCCCTCGAGGCTATTAGAAAAGGCACTCTAGAGGCGGTGTCCAACAATCTACAGAGAGGTCACCCCACGCACCCAGCACTCCTGGTTAGGTAGCTCTACCCCGCTGCCCCACAAATGACTTACAACAAAAGAAAAATATGTCATAGCTCAGCTCTGCCACCCATTCTCCACATGGCAGCCAGAGCGATCTAATGCTCAAGTCACATAATGAATGCTAATGACTGAAACCCCTAGTGGCTGCCCATGGCCTTCAGAATAGATTATAAGTTCATACCAGCCTCCATCCATTCTCAGACCTCACTCCTGTTACTCTCCTCCCTGAGCACACTGGGGTACAGCCACACAGCCACTCGGTATTCCTGCAACACAGCAGGCTCAGTGTGCTATCCCTTTAAGGCCTTTCCTCTTGCTGTCAGGACCCAGTTCTCCATACAGCTGGCTCCTTCTCCCTAGAAGCTTACCCTGGCCACCCAAATATGAGTCCCTATTTTATTTCACCAAAGCATTTATGACTATCTGAAATGATCTTATTTGTGTAATGGTTTACCAACAAGCTCTCTCACTAAACTTCACAGTGGCAGAGATTTTGCTGCCTCATTATAGCTGTATCCTGCTTCCTGCCTAGGGCTGGCCAGTATCCTGGAGATGGATCTAAAAGCATGGATGTGGACCAATAGACAGACTCTGGGTGGGCCCCTTTCCCTTCCCTCAGCAAGAACCTGGGCTCCAGGCCCTGGGCCACATCCACTCCAAGGTAGTGTGGCTTGGGCAGGTTGGCGAGGTAATGTAGGTTGTAGGCCTGGAAGATGCGAACTATCCCATCTGTGCAACCGCAGAAGATGAGCTCCTGGCTGACACAAAGGCAGGAAGACAGGGAGACCTGTGGGGGCAAAGGGGACCCAAGTGAACTTTGTGCTTCATGTGGCCCAGTTCAGGGACATGGGACTGACAGAACATGGGCCTCCAGAGAAGCCTTAGAGTTTCCTGGGTCTAAGAAGCCCATCTTAGTAAATGTTAATGTTTTTGAAATCAGGATATAGCATAAGATCACTATTGAAAGAAAATGTGCCAGCAGGTTGACTGGGACAGAGTTATCATTGCTACCTACAGAAGAACTCAGCTGTGGATGGGAAATACAGTGGCACCTCGAGATATTAGGTTAATTCGTTCCGTAACCTTGAGGCGTGGGAAACTATGAGACGCTCGAGTCTCGGTAAACTGATGGGTCGTATGCAGTCGGCTGATCCGCGCAATTACTCCTATCTCAAATGTTGCTCGTATTTCAAAGCAAAAATCATTCGCTTGACGGCTCGTATCTCAAAAATCTTGTATGTTAGGGCACTCGTATCTCGAAGTACCGCTGTATCTGTTCAGCAGACTGTGACTAAAGATAGGTCACTTGTAGTAACAGAGTTGAGTTTTAGGCTTAAATTTTATTTCCTATTATTTAAAACAACTTCATTGAGATTATACTCAAAAGCAGCATAGAGAAAAATTACTGTATACAGGAAGGACTATCTATCTTGCCAGGACATACAGAGAGTCAGGAAATGCCAGAACTCTGGACACAGATTAGAGTTGTTTTTACAAATTCACAGGGACTTAATTTATGAGTCACTTATGACAACTGCTCAGGGGCTATACATCTATCTGTCAAAAGCTTCTGACTTGCTTAGAACTGCATGAGTTCTAACATGAGGATTCAAACGAAAAGTGGTTCTGCAATTTATTGATATATCATCATTTAGTTTAAAATGTTTTTGGTAGAGTCTTTTTTGACTGAAAATTATTAAGTCAATGATACTTTGTATATATTTTTAAAAATTCAGACCCAGCCAATGTGGCTCTGTAGTTGAGTATCATCCATGAACCAGGAGCTCACAGTTGATTCCCGGTCAGGGCACATGTCCGAGTTGTGGGCTTGATCCCCGGTGTGGGAAATGCAGGTGGCAGCTGATCAATAATTCTCTCTTATCATTGATCTTTCTCTCTCTCTCCCCCTCTTCCTTCCTCTCTCTGAAATCAACAAAAATCTATTTTAAAAATTAAAAAATACAGTTGCCCTACTAGCCAAGAGTGTTCAGTGAAGAAGAGAAATACAAACTGAATCAAATGGTGAGGAAAGCAATTGTAACCTGACCTCGTTTCAGGGGACTACACTGTGCTAAATGTGTTACCTTTATTATCTCATCAACTCTGTGAGATATACAGCAGTGTTTCCATTTCATAGATGAGAAAACAGAGGCTCAGGTAGGGAAAGTCATTTACCAGAATAATACAAGCAGTGCTTAAGGTCAATCTCAGAGCTGGACCCTGGCTGGTATGCTCTGTAGTTAGAGCACTGGTCCACAGATTGAAGGGTCAGGAGTTCAATTTCTGGTCAAGGGCACACACTTGGGTTGCAAGTTCCATTTCTGCGCTGGGGAGGCAACCAATCGATGTATCTCTTTTACATTGATATTCTTCCTCCACCCTTCCTCCCCCCGACCACATCCCCCTCCGCTCTCTTTAAAAAATTAATGGGAAAAATATCCTCGGGTGAGGATTAAAACACGCAGAGCTGGTATGATCAACCATCAGGCAGAAACACTGCTGAGGGTCCCAGGAGATCATGTAATGGAAAGTGTTTCCCCCATTGATAGCAGAGAGATGGGGTACCTTCAGATTGATCCACTTCTCCAGCACCCTCTTCTCATTGAACTGGCAGAGAAGGCCCGAGTAGGACACACAGAAGGTGTTGCCTGCCATCTGGCCCCGGCCACAAGCCACACCACAGAAGACATTGTTGTGCAGCTCGCCCAGGATGCCTGAGCGCCCTATGAGGGGCACTGTCCCAGTCACCTGGAGGCATAGCAGGACACAGTGAGACACTGTTCACATAACCTGTACCCCAACAACAGCATGATGGGTCTTTCATGACCAAAGGAACAACACAACTACACAGGAGGACCTTAAGAAACTCCTCCAAGAGGAGGAGAAGGAAAGAAAAAAACAGAACCCACTTCCAGGCAGAGTGGCTGGAAGGCAGCAGTCCCAGAACAAGGTCTGACCCAGGCTAGTGAGGAAGGAAGTGCAGGGGGAGACTCCTAGCAGGGCTTGCCAGTCAGCACTGGAGAGAAGGCCAGAGGCAGAGACAGGCGGGAGAGGCCAGACAGCCTGAGATCACTGCCCGCTACCTCCGGGATAAACAGCAGTCCATTCTTCCCCTGACAGATACTCCCCAGGTCTGGCTGAGGTGGCAGGGACAAAACTCACCTTTGCTTCAGTGGAGACTTCCAAGAACCAGAACCTAACATGCCGGTTACCAACAGTAACAAAATAGCTGCTGTCCTCTGAGAAAGAGAGGGCGATGACCCTGCATGACACCTTGTTGGAGGCCACCACAATATCTTTCTGGAAGAATCAGTACAGAAAAGTTCATGCTAGCACCCACCCCACTAGCCTTCAGCCTTTGCCCTCAGCTCTGCATCTCCTCATTCTCCCCTGCTCCAAGTCTGTTTTCCTTGGACTCTCCAGTAAGCTAGTCTATGGGAGAATCTGTGTGACACTCTTATTACCATCACAGAGGAGACTGAGGCTTGGGAAGGTGCCCACGTGAGAGTAAGTTCCATAGCTCTCCCTGAGCCCAAGCTCTACAGCCCACATGGTATAGAGCAGCAGTTGCCAACCTTTTGGACCTCATGGACCACCAGTGGTCCGCTGACCACCGGATGGCGACTGCTGGTGAAGAGGACAGCCATAGCTGGTGTGTAAGGATAACAACCATGGCTGCTATCAATAGAGCGCCCATTCTGGGGCCTGCGGAACACTTCCCTGGATAACTCATGGGATCCCCTCAATAGCTCTATAAGGGAAGAACTTCTCATCCCACTCTGCCATGCTAAGAGGGAAGATATCATGTGTTCAAGGTCACATAGCAGGTTATGAACAGAACCAGGACTTGGTACCCTCTTCTGCAGATAGCTATTCCAGAGCCCAGTGATTCATTTCAACTCATTGAATTCTCACAATTCAACAGGTGTATACTATAATACCACAGAGAAGTCACTTGATCAAGGTCACAGCTGGTCAATATAAAAATAATTATTTTCTCACTAATTAAGAACTTGTCATATGCCCTTCAATAAGTGCCTAAAACAGGGATCAGGTGCTCAATAAATATTTGCTGGATGAATGAGCACTTTACCAAGCTATCTCATTTAGTTATTCCAAAACCTGATACGCAGGATGCCCCGGCAGCTGTCTGCCTGTCCACACACCCACCAGCTGGCTCACCTTCCAGTCCCAGACGTTGAGTACCATGTCGTGCTGGTAGCCCATGGACACAATGTGCTTCATATTTGGGGAGAAGGCCACACAGGCCACGCCGTACTTGTGGCCCAACATCTCTGCCACCTGACTCTTCTCATCCACATCCCAGATTCGCACAGTAGGCCTGTGCCCATTCTAGGGAAAGTGGAGCTGTTACTGATGCTGGCTTCTATACCAAGCAGGGCTAAAGGGACTGGCAGGGCTGAAGATGGCATTGCCCAGGGGATGCCCAAAAGCCACCTCCCCCATCTGCCATGAGGCTTTTGTGGCCCAAGAAGGAGTTATTCCACGGACTCCCCAGGCCTATGGAGACAGAAGGAATGGCCCCAAGACACCTCCCCACCTACTCAATCATGCTCACAACTCACCTCCCCCGTCACTATGTACTTTCCATCAGGGGAGAAGGCCAGAGAGCTCAGAGACTTCCTGAGGGCAAGGAAAAGGATTGACGTCACTGGTTCCACGAAGGCTGGGAAGCCAGAGCCCAGCCTGGCTGTGCTCACAGCACCCTGCCCACTCCTCACTCCCAAGCCTGCAGAGGCCAAGAGAGGCGAGCAGCAGCTCCCCCAGAGCCAGTGCTATGTGCCCAGCACAGCACATGATGCTTTCCTGCATTCCCTGCTGCTGGGAGCATAGGGAAATGGGGTTCTATAAAAGCAAAGGTCCCTTCCTTCCTTAAACTCCAAACCCAGATGGAGTGGACACTGAATGGGGACCTTTCTTCCTCTCTCTCTTCAACAGTGGGTTTCCTAAGACTCCACCAGCCCTATGATCCTGAGAAATTCAGATGCGGGAAATGGCACAGATCTGGCCTAACTATGAAGGTGGCGCTAAAGGGAGGACCCTGGCGGACAATTACTCTGAAACAGCCACAGCATGTGGTCTACTGCTAATTGCTTAAGGTGTTCTGGAAAACCTGTTGCCAATCAACATGTTTCTCTCTGATACTTCCGGATAGCCAGCACAATTACTGAATAACCAGACTAGTGTGCACATTTTTGGTAGCAAGTTTCATTGCTCCAAGATTGCATTGTTTTTTTTTTTCTCTCTCTTTTTTTTTAATGCTGTTTTTACATCTCTTCCTTAACAGTCTAGTATTGTCTCCCTCACATGACTAAACTGGTGTGCAGTAAACTAAGTAAGTCTTTCAATAAGTTTTGACAATCTTATAGATCATTTATCATCCACTCAACCCTCTGATGGCTTCCCATTGCTCCTATAGCAGCAAAGTTGAGCTGCCTAACTAATAGCAACTCACCCCTTTTTCCCCACTCACAAAATATCAGTTTTAATTGGGATGGCAAGGTCTCCAGCTAGAGTACATTTCCTCACCTCTCTTGTAGCTACACAGGTACAGCTACATACTTAGTCTGGCCAATGAGAGGTGCTGTTGCAATTTCCAGAAAAGCTTCTTGAAGGGAATTTTGCCCAACTCCCTACTTGTTTCCCTTTTGAAGAAAGTACATGACAGCCAGAACTCCATGTTGGGTTAAGTAGTGACTTCAAGAACAGAAGCCTCACAATAAGCATGGTGGAACAGAAAGACAAAAGTAGGGTCCCCAATGCTCACAGAGTCACCATCATCCTGGGTGTTCACCTCCAGACTTATATGCAGGAAGAACATGCCCTTGTGTTCCGTCATGTGCCCTGACCTTATGCCCAGCCTTCTGTCAAATGCTATCTGGGCATCAGTATGCTGATTCCTCATACACATTCCATGAAGTCAGGACACTCATTAGCCAGTTTTGAGATGAGGGAACTTCAACACAGGGAAGTTCCCTGCCTAATGATATCTAACCATACAGGGCAGAGCCTTGGACTGTAAGCCAGAGGTTCTCAGTCTTGGCTGCATGTCAGAATTCCCTAGGGAACTTTTTAAAAATGTCAAAGCAATACTAAGACTAGTGAGTAAAAGGTTGATGAGAAACGGTAATATCTGCAGAGCTTCAGAGAAGCTCCACTAAGGGGAAAAGAGAGGCTTCATCATGGAGAAGTCTGCCAGACACCACCTTAATCAAGGGCTCAAAGTGAACACCATCAGTCATGAGAGAGATCAACATCATGAACTTCCTGACAGAATGTATTGAGAAGAACACAGCATTCCTTCTGAGGTGTTCCTGCCAAAGATGTAGATGTGAATCTATGTATGAGGACACACCAGACAAATCCAAAGGTGACATATTCTACAAATTACCTGGCTTGTAATCCTCAAAAGTGTCAAGGTCATAAAAGTCAAGAAAAGATGGAGGAACTGCTTCAGACTGAAAGAGACAATGAAAAGCAATGCATGGTTCTGGACAGAATCCTTTTGCTATAAAGGACATTCTTGGGACAAATGGTGAAACCTGAATGAGGACTAGATGGTAGTGAAGTATCAATTTTAATTTCCTGATATTGTTGAATGTATTGCAGTTTTAAAGGACCACATAATCACCCCTTCTTCCGAGGAATACAAAAACATCATGCTTGCAGTTTACTCTCAAATGATTCAGAGAAAAATTAATATGTATATAGACAGAGAATGATAAAGCAAATGTGGTAAAATGTTAACATTTGGGGAATATGGGTAAAAGGTATAAACACACTTTATACTATTTTTGTTAAGTCTAAAATTATTTTAGCCCTGGCCGGTGTTGATAAGTGGTTAGAGAATCAATCTGTGCACCAAAGGGTGGAGGGTTTGATTCCCAGTATAGGGTGCATACCTAGGTTTCTGTTCAATCCCTGGCCCTGGTGGAAGCATATGCAGGAGACAATCAATCGATGTGTCTTTCTCACACCAACATTTCTCTCCCCCCATAAACTCCCTCCCTTCCAATCTTTCTAAAAATCAATGGAAACAACATCCTCAGGTGAGAATAAAAAAAAATCATAAAATAAAATAATCCTATCTAATAAAAGTAATATGCAAATTGACTGTACATCCACCACACACAAGCCACACCTACCAGCCAATCAAGAGTATGCAAATTAACCCCAACCAAGATGGCTACAGCCATAGAGAGAGCAGGAGGGAGGCTTGGGTTGGCCTGACGAAAGAGGAAGCCAAGCTTTCCACACACCTGGCCAGCCCAGACCTCTACTTAAGGTTACAAAGTTTCAATTATAGAAGATAAATAAATCCCAACAGAAATGGCTGCTGCCAGGGAGCAAGCAGAAGGCTTAGCTCCACTCCAGGCTACAAAGTTTGTAGAAGATAAATAAATCCCAGATACTAGGGCCTCTGCTTGGGTCTCCAGGGGGAGTGAGGGGGGTGCTGGCCAGCCTGCAAACCACCACAGGCCCCTCACCAAGGCTTCCCCATGCCCCAAGGGAACCCCCATCCTGATGGGGGACACCCTTCAGGGCAAACCAGCTGGCTCCCACCTGAGCACCAGGACTCTATCCTATCTAATAAAAGAGTAATATGCAGATTGACCATCACTCCAACACATAAGATGACTGCCCCCATGTGGATACAAGATGGCCAGCAGGGAAGGGCAGTTGGGAGGGACCAAGACTGCAAGGGAGGGCATTGGGGGTGATCAAGCCTGCAGGGGAGGGCAGTTAGGGGTGACCAGGCTGGCAGAGGAGGGAAGTTGCAGATGACCAGGCCTGTAGGGAAGGGCAGTTGGGGGCGGGGAGAGGAGGAGAGGGACCCAGGCCTGCAGGGGAGAGCAGTTGGGGGTGACCAGGCACGCAGGAGAGGGCAATTTGGGGTGGCCAGGCCTGCAGGGGAAGGCAGTTAGGGGTGACCAGGCCTGCAAGGGAGGAAAGCTAGGGGCAAACAGGCTGGCAGGGAAGCAGTTAGACATCAATCAGGCTGGCAGGGGAGTGGTTAGGGGATAATCAGGCTGGCCAGCAGAACTGGTTAGGGGCAATCAGGAAGGCAGGCAGGTGAGTTGCTGGGAGCAAGCAGTCCTGGATTGTGAGAGGTCAGTTAGACATCCCTCGAGGGGTCCCAGATTAGAGAGGGTGCAGGCTGGGCTGAAGGAGACCCTCTCCCACCCCACCCCCACCCGTGCACAAATTTCATGCACCGGACCACTAGTTTTAATATAAAGAACTTTGAAGTTCCCAATACCCATGCCTTACTCCAGACCAATGGTTAGGCCTCCTCTGAGGGTAAGGCCCAGGGGTCAGCTGGGTGAAATGCAGCTGGGTGAAAACTGCCACTGTAGCCACACCACCTCCTAAAACAGACTCATCAGTGTTGAGAGTGGACCCTTTCCATGCCATTTGTTAGATGGCACAGTGATCAATCAACCTGAAGGCAGACTCCTGGACACTTCATTCATTCCTGAAATAATAAGTGCCATCAATGTGCTAGCTATTGCTCTGGGTGAAAGGGACATAGAAATTCACTAAGAGAATGTCTCTGCCCTCAGAGAGCTTACACTATGGAAGGAAGACAGACAGTAAATTATCATTAGTGAGGAAATTTGTTGCATTATGAGAAAGAAGTACCTTTTGTGGAGAAAAGTAAAAGAGGGAAGGGAGACTGAGTGTGCTGGAAGGTTAGGGTGTAAAAAGCATATCCTTAAGCTATAAATGTCCTCCAGTGGCTTCTCTTTGCAGTCAGTATCCAGCCCCCTCCCTAAGACCCAGGTGATGTGGCTTTTGCCTGTTCCTGCCTCATCTCCCCCGACCCACATCTCTATTCTAAGCACGTGGATCCGTGGCTGCTCCTCAGACAACCCAAGGTTCTTAGCCTTTGCCCTCTGCCTGAAATGCTTCTCCCTCACCTTCACATGGGTTACCCCTCACTTCCTCCAGGTCTAGCCTCAGGAACACCTTTCCAGAGTGCTCTGATATGGCTTTTCCTCTACTCTCTGCCTATAAACCTGCCCTAACACAGCCCTTGTCATTTCCCCACAGCAATGGTCATGGTGGGCTTGCTAGCCAATTGGCTTTGGTCTGTCTCCCTCTCTGAGCTGTCAGCTCTATTGAGAGCAAAGGTTCTCATCTCTTTTATTCACTGTTGTGACCTCAGCACCTGAGGTAATACCTAACCCAGAGCAGAGACTTGGTTAATGTTGCTGAAGTGATGGATGAGTGAATGAGTGCGTCACCTAACCATGAGCCTTCCCAGGGCTCCACCCCTGCCCAGGCCCAGGCCCCAGCATACCTGGCAGTGTTAAAAATGTGCTGCTGCTTGTTCTCCTTGGGGTCCAAAATCACCACCACACAGCTGGAGAGAAAAAAGAAAATTCGCCCAAACTGAGGGGAGGATGGGGACCCAGGGATATTCTGTCCCCAACAGGAGAGCTCACACATAAAAAAAGGCTTTCTCCAAACAGAAGATTCTCTCTGTGTAAGACATCTCTCTCCCAGATGTCTATGCTGAGAATTCTAGGGCACTTTGTACTTATCATTAAAACATTCTTAAGTAGAAACCAACGTTTCCTCTGTGGTAATTATCCTTCCAGGCCCTGGGCTAATAAAGACTTGTGTTCATGATCTCTTTAAATCCTTACAACTGCCAGAAAAGGTCAGGAATCTTCATCCCCTTTTATAGAGGAGGATACTGAAGCCCAGAGAGGGGAAGTCCTTTGTCCAAGGTTACCCAGTAGGTCTGGGACAGAGTGGGGATGGATGTGAATCTACACATGTCAAGATTCAAAAGCCCGCCCTTGTCCTTTATCTTGGGTTGCTTACTTCCCCAAGACTAACAGATTCATTTTTATCAGTAATGACCATGGGTCTGCCCTGCCCTATGAGGATTGGAGGGGGGTCCCTTTGGTGCCCAGAACAGTGTCAGACTTGATCAGTATTTGTGCAATATACAGTTGTAGACTGTCCTTCAGTACTCTCAACAACCCAAGAGGAGGATATCACTATTTCTATTTTATAACCATAGAAGCAGAGGCTCAGAGAGGGGCACATGGTGGACCTGGTATATAAATCCAGGTTGTCTGATATGGCTTGAGTTTTAACAACTTATCTTTCCCATAATCACTACCATCTCCCACCTGCAGTCACAATAAGGCTTCCATAGTGCTCACATGCCAGATACTGTTGTAGATTGTAGATACAGATGGAATCTTCTCCACAGCCCTCAGAGGTAGGCAGCATTATCTGCATTCTACATATGGAAAAACTAAGGCCCATCCACTCACCCTGCTAGGTAGGCCACATGGCCTGTATTGGGGTCACAGGTTAGGCCACTGCTGTTCTGGGCTGTGATGCCAAGCACCTTCTCCAGTGACACCTGCAGGGGAAAAGTCCAAGTCAAAAGCACCTACCCTCAGCAGGTCCCATGTGACACAGCCACCTCAGCCACCCCTTCTGTTGTTATATTCAACACACTCACTGAGCTTCTGTCATTATTTACCAGCAGCTAACACTTGTTTTCCTCAACATTCCTTTGACAAATACATAGGGCCATGTAAAAGGCATAGCATGGTAAGGAAAGCACACAAAAATCCCTGCCCTTCTGGAGCTCACATTCTGGTGGGGATGGGATGGAAATACCAAGAAAATGAATAGAAAAAACATGCAAAATAGGTATCAGGTGAGAATAAGAGCAATAAAGAAAAATAAAGCAGGAAAGGAAACTGGGAGCACAGGGGTAGGGAAGAAGGCCTCACTAAGAAGATGACCTTTGAATAAATTTTTAAGTATTTCCTGTGGATGCAAGACTTTAAACCCCAAAACAACCCAAGGAAGAAGGCACTATTATCAGCCCTGTTTTTACAGATGAGGACATTGAAGTTCAAGGTCCCACATCAGCAGAGTAGCAAGGTAGAGATACAAACCCAGGTAGTCTGGATCCAAAGTTAGCACTTTGGGCCATGCAGGTAGGTAGACACAGCAGTGAGCAGAAGTGCACACTGTTCTTTCCCTCATCAAATTTATAGTGTAGAGGTCCCACAGGTAAAGAAACAAGTGAACAATTCCCAAACAAGAAAAATAAATAAATGACGTCAATTACCCAAAATGCACAATCATAACAGTACTAGCAAAGTTTTTGCAATGTACCGGGTATTGTTTTAAGTGCTTAAGATATATGAGCTTGGGAGAAACCAAGATGGCAGCATAGGTGAACACCCAAACTGCTGCCTCGCACAACAATTTCAAAACTACAGCTAAAAGACAGAATGGACATCATCCAGAACCACAGGAAAGCTGGCTGAGTGGAAATTCTACAACTAGAGGGAAAGAGAGGGGCTCATGGAGACTCAGAGGAGCTGCAAGAAGTACTGAGATGCACATGTGGAGAGAGCAGACAACGGAGTGCCTGGCTGGCTTCCTCTGGCGGGAGAAAGACGGAGACTCCCAACAGCACTGAACCCCTTATCCTACAGCACTGAACCCTAGTTTGGGTGAGACTCATACGGAGGGAGTCTGGACTGTGAAAAGGGAGGAATGCATGGAAATTTAGGGGAGCTGTGAAAAGGAAGAGGGTGGCTCTGTCTCTTGCCACTGTGCGCAGAAGACGGACTGCTAATTGTGCCGATGGCTTTCTCTAGTGGGCGGGAGACAGAGCAACCAACTGTGCCACTTCTATCTGCACTGAACCCCAGTTTCGGGCGAAACCTTGGGGATCCAGACTCATATGGGTCCCAGAGCGCAAGGGAACTGAAAAGGCAGAGGTCTAGAGATACGTAAACACGTGCCCACAGTGATGGCTGCAGCAATTACCTAGAAACACTTGAGACCCAGGGGCCATGTAGGGCGGGGCTGACTGGAAGCCAAGGTGGTCTGCTAAACCCTGAGACTCCACCCCATTCAAGCGCAACAGAGAGGCTTTTGCAGTTTTGCAAGTCTTGTATCATAAGGCTGATTCCAACACAGAAGTTCTCCCAGCAGAGTGAAAGTGCAGAGACAAAGGAACAGATCACAAATGAAAGAAATGGAGGAAAACAAACGATTGGATATAGAGTTCAAAACCATGGTTATAAGGTTTTTCAAGAATTTCCTAGAAAAGATGGATAAATTTAGCGAGACCCAAGAGGAGATGAAAAAGGACCAACTAGAAATTAAACATACACTGACTGAAATAAAAAATATTATACAGAGACCTAACAGCAGACTAGAGGAAGGCAAGAATCAAGTCAAAATTTTGAATACAAAGAAGCAGAAAACACTCCACTGGAAAAGCAAGAAGAAAAAGGAATCCAAAAATGTGACGATAGTGTAAGGAGCCTCTGGGACAACTTCAAGTGTACCAACATCAGAATTATGGGGGTGCCAGAAGAAGAGAGAGAGCAAGATACTGAAAACCTATTTGAAGAAATAATGACTGAAAACTTCCCACATCTGGTGAAAGAAATAGACTTACAAGTCCAGGAAGCACACAGAACCCCAAACAAAAGGAACCCAAAGAGGACTACACCAAGACACATCATAATTAAAATACCAAGAGCAAAGGACAGAGAATATTAAAAGCAGCAAGAGAAAAACAGTTAATTACCTACAAGGGAGCACCCATACGATTGTCAGCTGATTTCTCAACAGAAACTATGCAGGCCAGAGGGAGTGGCAAGGAATAGTCAAAGTGATGAATAGCAAGAACCTACAACCAAGATTACTCTACCCAGCAAAGCTATCATTCAGAATTGAAGGTCAGATAAAGAGCTTCACAGATAAGAAAAAGCTAAAGGATTTCATCAACACCAAGCCAGTATTATATGAAATGGTGAAAGGTACTCTTGAAGAAGAAGAAGGTAAAGATAAAAATTATGAACAACCAATACATATCTATCAAAAAGTGAACCTAAAAATCAAGTGAATAAAAAATCTGATGAACAGAATAAACTGGTGAACATAATAGAATCAGAAGCATAGAAAGGGAGTGGACTGACAATTTTCAGGGAAAAGGGGTGAGGGAAGTGCAGAGAGAGACTGGACAAAAATCATACACCTATGGATGAGGACAATGCAGGGGGAGGTAAGGGTAGAGAAAGGGGTGGGAGCCGGGTGGAGGGGAGCTATGGGAGGAATAAAGAGAAACGTATGTAATAATCTGAACAATAAAGATTTATTAAATTTAAAAGATACATGAGCTCACTTAATCCTCACAAATACTCTCTAATGTTATACCTATACTATGAGCCTCATTTTACAGAGGGGGAAATTGAGGCACACATGGGAGAAGAGTTTAAGGTTTACATCCAGGCATTCTGGATCCAGAAACTGTGTTCTTACCCACCTTGCTATACTGCCTGTCTGAAACTGCCATCGTTATTCCTCTACATTATAGAAAGTTTAGAGCTGACATTTTCAGAAACGTGTACGATAAAGGCTAGGAAGTATAGGAAGCTGGGTGAAAGATTAAGGTGGGTACTTGCTTTAGGCTGGAGTTCAAGAGGCCTTTAGGGTAGGGATATTCCAGCTGAGACTTGAGGGATGAGGAGCCATACCAGGTAGACTATGGCAAACAGCCCAGACTCACCAAACACAAAGGCTAGGAAGTGGGAAAGAGCCTGGTGCCTCAGGAAAACAGCAGGAGAGTGAGACTGAACCTTTTTATGAGGGCGGAGGGAGGTACCACGGAGCGGTGGCTCGGGGCCACGTGCCCAGGGCCTTGCAGCCAGGAGTGGGTGATGCAGCAGAGCACAGCATGTATCCATCCTTTATCGGGACTCTGTGCCAAGCAGGCCATAGTCACAATTTTATTTCATCTCCCTGCAACTCCGTGGTATGGTTATTGTTATCTCCATTTTATAAAAACATCCTTTATGGCTCAGAAAGTTGGAGAACAATTTTTAAAATTGCTTGCTGTGCTATTGGAATTCCCTCTACCTCCTCTAAAATCATTTCCTTTGAGTGTGTTTTAGGACTTGTATAAGCCTCCCTCCAAGTAGCACTGCTGAGATATTACAGTCACTCACATCCTCACCATAATTTTGGGTGGAATTTTGTAAGGAATAAGAATCCCACCTTGGTAGGGAGAATGGAAGAGAAGGCAGGGGGTGAGGGAAGGCGGGGTGGAGCTGAGGAAGGGTTGGGGCAGGTAAGACTCTAACTCGGCCGGGGCGAGGTCAGCAAGCGAAAGGGCCCAGAGAGACGTCTAACGCCTGAAGGAATACGCACGCAGGAAGGCTCCGAGGCTGAGGGTGGGGCCAAGAGTGAGAGGTGGGGCCAGGAATGACGGGCAGTCGTACCTATGAGAGGAGGAGTGGGGAAATGGGAGGGGCCTTGGCTAGAGGGGCGGGGCTTAGGAAGGGCCGGGGACAGCGAGTCAAAGCCGGGAGCTGATAGGCGGGGCCAGATACCTAAGGGAAGGGCCTGGGGAGGGGAAGGCAAGCTCTTCTCACCCGGTTCTGCACTGTGTCTTCCGGCGCCGCGGGGAGCCGCGTCCGCCGGCGGAGACAGAGCGCTGGAGAGGGAGGCGGGGAGGACTGGCCTCTCCGCGCATCGTTCCGCGCGTAGCCTCCGGGCCCCAAGGCCGCCATGGTCACACCGGAGCCGGGCGACCGTTACACTCAACTGCCGCCGCCGCTGCCACCACGACCCTCTGAAACAACGAACGGCAGCGGGAAAGCCAGCGCCGCCGCCCATTGGATGCGGCAGCCGCCGGTTTGGCCAATGGCAGGACTGCCGGGCGGTGCTTTTGACCAATGAGGAATAAGAGGCGGAGTGGAGAGCTTGGCGGGGTGGAGCCATAGATAGGCTCGAAGATGGTGACGCTTTTTATCCAGTGCGCGTTTTCTTCACTCACTAAAACATACTGGCTTTAACTTTTTTTTTTAAGATACATATTTTGTTGATTTTTTTTACAGAGAGGAAGGGAGAGGGATAGAGAGTTAGAAACATCGATGAGAGAGAGACATCGATCAGCTGCCTCCTGCACGCCCCCTTCTGGGGATGTGCCTGCAAGCAAGGAACATGCCCTTGACCGGAATCGAACCTGGGACCTTCCAGTCCGCAGGCCCACGCTCTATCCACTGAGCCAAACCGGTTTCGGCACTGGTTTTAACTTTTGCGTAACCAAGACCAAAGCCGACACATCTCGCTTTTTGCTGCCGCTGCAGAGCAACTACTAGCCAGGCAGCGGCGTCTCCGTGTGCCAGGGTGGAGCCGAAGCAGCGTGACTAGTTGGCGCAGGCTCAGAAGGGCCCTGAAGCCACCTCTCCTCCACCTGAGATCAGATACTCCTCCTCTTTCCCCATTCACCACGTGACCAGGACGCAGGTGGAAGGGCCTGTAGTTCGCAGGCGCATTCCTCCCCCTGAGGCACGTGAAGAGGCACCCAGGCTCTGAAATGAGCCCAGAGGAGTGAGGGTAAGTGGGGTGGGATTGGGCGTCCCCGGGCGACCACCGAAGTGCTGCTGCAGGCCGCGGAAATCTACGGGCTGGGCAGCCCTGCCCAAGTGCTGCTGGGCTCCGAAATGTCCCAACACTGCCGGCCTGCTGGGCTCCGAAACGTCCCAACACTGCCGGCCTGCTGGGCTCCGAAATGTCCCAACACTGCCGGCCTGCTGGGCGCCGGCAGCCGCCCTGTGAGGTTCTACTGGTGAGCGCAGTAGTGGAGCGGCGCCTCCATGAGGAGGGGGCCAAGATAAATCCCCGCCCCCCATGCGGGCACTGGTCCAGCTTGCAGTGTAGAAGCAGGGTTGGCAGGTGAAGAGACGGAATTCTCAGCGTTTCACCAGCAAACACCGCATATAACAAAGATGCAGATACGTAAAACAGGATTAGACGATTAACTTACACGTAGTGAGTGAAGGGAGCAGGCAGAAGGGGAACGGGGAGCGGGCGCTCTGTAGGAAGAAGTGAGGTTGTTTCTGGGTCTGTAAGGAACAACCATGAACCATATCCACGAATTTGAGACAGCTCAAACTCAAAACATCCCAAACCGAACTCCTGATCTTGTCTCCCCCAAACCTTCCACAACCTCAGTTAATAGCTTACTCCATCCTTCCTGTGCTTAAGGTAGAAACCTTAGAGTCATCCTTACCTCTTTTCCCTCGCACTTAAGGAAGTGAAAATTAGCTTGAACTGTAAAAAAAAATCTGCCTTCCCATTTCTTTGGCTGGAATAATAGACACAAAAAAGCCAGAAGAGTTAAAAAGCAAAAAAAAAAATTTTTTTTTCAGGGATATGCTGCAGATGTAAAAGGACACAACTTCCTTTCTTGGAGAGACTGCTGCTTTCTATAAAATCATAGTCTATCACAAACTTTATTTCAAGTTATTTCAGTAAGAATGAGACATCTCACTTATAAGGCCAGATGAGGTAAGTCACTTTGGCACAGAAGCAGCCTCAATTTACAATGGTGGTGCAGAGCTTCAGCTAAGGTGATTCTGGACACAGCATTCCACCTCGATCTAAACGTTATTACTCCGAAGCGGACAGGACCCTGGGCCCATTTCACAATCCAGACTTGATATTGATCCCTTTATATACAGTTATACTTTGCATTGAGCCTATCCACTTTCATTTACAGGTCACCTAAATGTCACCCTTCCCCGAAAACCAAAATAACTATCTTTTCCTTTGGTGAGACTCCCCACAGTAATGCTGGTGTGGAGTCTCCCTCATTACTGTGGTAAATAAACCGATGTTGTTGGACTACAGGTTTGTTATTCGAACTGGGCCAGGACATGTTCTTTGTCCAGTCCATCGGCAAATACTGTTCGCCCTCCCTTTAAAATCTATCCAGCCCTAACCGGTTTGGCTCAGTGGACAGAGCCTCAGCCTGGGGACTGAAGGGTCCCAGGTTCAACTCCGGTCAAGGGCATGTACTTTGGTTGCAGGCACATCCCCAGAAACAGCTGTTCAATGTTTCTCTCTCATCGATGTTTCTAACTCTCTATCCCTCTCCCTTTCTTTCTGTAAAAAAAATCAATAAAATATATTAAAAAATAAAATCTATCCAGAATTGACCACTTCTAACCCCATTCTCTGCCCCTCCCTCGTACTAGCCAGTATCACCTCCCTACTGCACTATTTTAGTAGCTTCACTAGTCAACCTACTTCTGTTCCCTCCTGTAGCCACAGGGAATTTGTGAGTCAGATCAGGCCTCCCTCTGTTCACTGTATCAAAGACAAGAAGGTGAGGCTGGAAATAGGCCAAAAGCAGGCCTGAAAAACCCTACGGAAACTGGATCCCTGTCTGACCTCCGCTCCGTCCTGCTCCTCTCACTCTGCTCCAGAGTTACTGGCCTCCTTGATGCTCCTCTAACCTGTCAGGCACATGGTTGCTCCAGGGCTTTTGCCTGTGTTGTTTGCTCTGTCTGGAAAGTTATTCCCTTTCTGATTGTCACTCTGCAAAATGATAGCCCTTTCCCAGATACACACATGTTCTGTCTTCCTTCTGTTTTATTTTCCCCTGGAATACTTAGCGCTATCTGGCACACCACATATTTGATGTATTCATTTATTGTGTCCCTCACTAGAATGTCAGCTCCATGAAGGTAGGGTTTTTATCTTATTCTCTGTTGTGTACTCTCTACCTAGAATAGTGATGATGCTCAGTAAATATTTGTTGCATGAATTCAATGAGTGTATTTCTTTTTTTTTAAATATATTTTTTTATTGATTTTTCACAGAGAGGAAGGGAAAGGAATAGAAAGCCAGAAACATCGATCAGCCGCCTCCTGCACACCCCTACAGGGGATGTGCCCGCAACCAATGTACATGCCCTTGACTGAAATTGAACCTGGGACTCTTCAGTCCCCAGGCCCATGCTCTATCCACTGAGCCAAACCAGTTTTGGCAATGAGTGTATTTCATATGGGTTTCCCAGGAAACACAGCAGTTCAAGTTCCCTGAGGAACCCTGTACAGGATAGAGGGGATGCATAAGGGCTTGATGGGGATCTCAGGCCTTGCCCCCTCCCTTGGTGCATTAATTCCTTCAGGCATTAGACGTCTCTCTGGGCCTTTTCATTTGTTGACCTTGCCCCGGCTGAGTTAAGAGTCTTACCTGCCCCAACCCTTCCTCAGCTCTACCCTGCCTTCCCTCACCCCCCTGCCTTCTCTTCCATTCCAGGCTAATAAGTGGGAAAGAGCTTGGTGCCCCCCCACCCCCATCCTAGTGCCAGGCCTGGGGACCTGAGGCTAAGCCCTCTGCCCGGCAGGGCTTGACAAGGGTGGGACTGACAGGATCTGGATCAAGGGGTGTGCGTCGGCCTGCAGACTGAAAGGTCCCAGGTTCGATTTCGGTCAAGGGCATGTACCTTGGTTGCAGGCACACCTCAGTAGGGGGCATGCAAGAGGCAGCTGATCAATGTCTCTCTCTCATCGATGTTTCTAACTCTCTATCCCTCTCCCTCTCTGTAAAGAATCAATAAAATATATTTTAAAATAAAATAAAATATATCACTCTGCCCTGGCCAGTTTATCTCAATGGTTAGAGCGTTGGCTCATGGACCAAAGGGTCAGGTTCAATGCCCAGTCAAGGGGACATACTTTAGTTGTGGCCCTGCTAGTCAGTGCATACCATAGTGAGCAGCCGAGTGGCCTTAACATATCATTAGTATATATTCATTACTTGGCCCTGATCAGGGTACGTGTGAGAAGCAACCAGTTGATGTGTCTCACATTAATGTTTCTCTCCCCCACCTTCCTCCCTTCCATTCTCCCTAAAGATCAACAGGAAAAAAAAAATCCTCAGGTGAGGATTAAAAATTAAAATAAGTACATGTGTGTGTGTCCTATATAATAAAGAGCTAATATGTTAATTAGACTGAACAGCTGAACCACCTTCCAGATGTCTTTCCAGATGATGTTCTGGACAAAGCTGGGGCTGCAAGGGCCAGCCAGGGCTGCGCCGAGGCTGCTAGGGCCGAGCCCCTTACATGAATTTTGTGCATTGGGCCTCTAGTATCCTATGGGATATGCTAATTGACCATCACTTTGTCACAAAGATGGCTGCACCCACAGCTGAGGCCAAGTTCCCATAAGGAGCCTTAACGCACAATCAGCAGGGACCTGAGGCTATGCCCTCCCCTGTCCTGTGGGGCTTGATGGCACCTCAGGCTGTGTCCCCCACCTGGCAGGGCTTGATGGGGATCTCAGGCCTTGCCCTCTCCCCTGGTGCCAGGCTGGGGAACCTCATGCCACAACCCAGGGCCAGGCCAGGGGATTTGAGGTCATGCCCCTTGCCCAGTGGGGCTTGATGGGGACCTCAAGATGCACTTCCTGTCCTGGTGCTGGGATAGGGACCTCAGGCTGCTCCCCCGACCCCAGTGCCAGGCCAGGGGACCTCAGGCAGTGCTCCCCACCAGGTGGGGCTTGACAGGGGACCTCAAGTTGCTGGGTGGAGGGAACTCAGGCCACATCCCTGCTCAGTGAGGCTTTATGGGGGACCTGAGGTTGCACCCCCTTGCCAGTGGGGCTTGACAGGCTACCTGAGGCTGTGCCCCCCTCCCAGGGCCAGGTCAGGGGACCTGAGGCTGTGCCCCCCTGCTTGGCAGGGCTTGACAGGGGACCTCAGGCCATGCCCTCCACCCAGCAAGGGCTTGGCAGGGGATCTCAGGCCAAGTACCCCATCTGTTGAGGCTTGATGGGGGACCTCAAGGCATGACCCCTTGCCTCATCTGGGAGACCTCAAGCCACACCCCCCATCCTAGTGCCAGGCCTGGGGACCTGAGGCTAAGCCCTCTGCCCAGCAGGGCTTGATAAGGGTGGGACTGACAGGATCTGGATCTAGCCCAATGAGGGCAAGGGGTGGCCAGGTCTGGGTCTCATGAGATTTTGAGGTGCATATGGGTGGTGGGGACTTGACTCTGGGTCCCTCTTTGAATGTGCATGAATTTTGTGCACTGGGCCACTAGTCCTATCTAATAAAGAGGGGATATGCAAATTGGCCATCACTCTCACAAAGATGGCTCCACCCACAGCTGGGGCCAAGTTCCCATAAGAACCTTAACGAGCAATCAGCAGGGACCTGAGGCTACACCCTCCCCTACCCCCATGGGGCTTGACAGGGGACCTCAGGCCATGTCCCCCCGACCTGGTGGGGCTTAACGAGGTATCTCAAGGTGCACTTTCTTTCCTGGTGCGGGGCTAGGGGACCTCAGACTGCTTCCCTTGTCCCAGTGTCAGGTCAGAGGAACCTCAGGCCCCACCCCTCACCAGGTAGGGCTTGACAGGGGACTTCAGGCCACGTCCCCCATCCCAGTACCAGACTGGGGGACCTCAGACTGCACTCCCTGCCTGGCAGGGCTTGACAGAGGACCTCAGGCCATGCCCCCCACCCAGCACTGGGCCAAGGGACCTGAGGCTGCACCTCCCTGCCTGGGGACCACAGGCCATGCTCCCCACCAGCAGGGCTTAATGGGGGACCTCAAGGTGCACCCCCAGTGCTGGGTTGGGGGAACTCAGGCCACACACACACACACACACACACACACACACACACACCCGCCCAGCAGGGCTAGATGGGGGACCTGAGGCTGCACCTCCCTGCCAGTGGGGCTTGACAGGGGACCTGAGCCTGTGCCCTCCCTGGCAGGGCTTGATGGACGACCTCAAGGCATGCCCCCCGCCTTGGTCTGGGCTGGGGAACCTCAGGCCACACTCCCCATCCTGGCGCCAGGCCAGGGGACCTAAGGATATGCCCCCTGCCCAGTGGGGCTTGACAAGGTTGGAACTGGTTGGGTCTGGATCTAGTCCAATGTGGGGGGGAGGTGGGTGTCTCACGCGATTTTGAGGTACATGTGGGTGAGCGGGGACTTGACTCTGAATCCCATGGTGCGCCCCAGACTTTGACAGGAGGAAGGTTTTCATATACATTTTACTAATTTTCTTTCATCTCTGACACTTCTATTATAGAGAAAGGGTAAATAGCAATATTAAATTATTTCTTCTAATTAATCCCCTTTTAATATGCATGAATTTCGTGCACCAGGCCACATGTGTGTGTGTGTGTGTGTGTGTGTGTGTGTGTGTGTGTGTGTAATAATCACTCTGGCACCATTTGTTAATTCAGCAATTCTAAGTTTCTCCTGAAGTAAGCTCCTGTTGGACACAAAGGACCCTGACAGATCTTGTTGCTTTCCTGACAGAGCTCATAGACAGGCAAGTCATCAAAATTGAAGAACTAAATACATAACCTGGGCATCGTCCATAATCCTTTCTTCTCTTTAGTACCGTTACCCCCAATCTAGTCCACTAAGCCATGCTTTGACTCAACCCCCCCTGAACACATTCCCATCCTCAACAATCACAAC